>CM053593.1:311245228-311269886 GCA_028646575.1 Pseudocheirus occidentalis | reverse complement strand
TGGCTGTAACATTCCTAGGAGTTTTCTTTTGGGGATCATTTTCAAGAGGTGATCAGTGAATTCTTTCAAGTTCTATTTTGCCCTCTGCTTCTAAAATATCAGGGTAATTTTTCTTGAGAATTTCTTGAAGTATGATTTCTAGATTCTTTTTCTGATCATGGCTTTCAGGTAGTCCAATAATTTTTAAATTGTCTCTCCTGGATCTATTTTCCAGGTCAGTGGTTTTTTTAAGGAGATATTTCACATTGCCTTCTATTTTTTCATTTGCTTGGATCTATTTAATAGTATCTTGATTTCTCATAAAGTAATTTGCTTCCATTTACTCCACTCTAATTGTGAAGGAATTATTCTTTTCAGTGAGCTTTTGAGATTGTTTTCCATCTGGCAAATTCAGTTTTTTAAGCATTCTTCTCCTCATTGGCTTTTTGGGCCTCTTTTGCCATTTGAGTTAATCTATTTTTAAGGTGTTATTTTCTTCAGTCGGGTTATTGACTCTTCATGATTTTCTTGCATCATTCTTATTTCTCTTCCCAATTTTTCCTATACTTCTCTTATTTGGTTTTCAAAATTCTTCTTAAACTCCCCTATGGTTTTAATCAGTTCATATTTGTCTTGGAAGCTTTTGGTGCAGGAGTTCTGACTGTGTTGTCTTTCTCCTGTTCCATGCTTTGAGTCCCCAAAAAAAGGAATCTAAAGTGGGATTGCTGTGCTTTCTTTGCTTCCTTTGCCTGCTCATGTTGCCATTCAATTACTTGACTTTTGATATCGGAGTTCAAATCCAGCCTCAGACTTAATAGCTGTGTCACCCTGTAGAACTGTGATTTCAGAGGGGAAAGCTTTGTCCCAAATTGCTGGGATTTTCACAGCTGCTAGAGCTATTAGGAGGTTGCCATCTCTGTGGCCCCCTCCAGCTTTGGTTCACTGGTCACACACCTCAGGATCACTACCCAAGACCATGATCCCAATCCAGGCAGGTTAAGGCAAGAGCATTTAGCCTCTGAATGATCACTTCCCCCCCACCCCCCGAAATCTGCAGGCCAGGAGCTTCTAAAGCAGCCACACAGAGGCGGCTGCAGGGCTACCGCTTCCGTTGCTTTCTTGCCCTTGGGGCAGATCCACTCCTTTCCCCCAAATTTAGCTGAGTTCCACTGACCTTTCATTTTGTCATTGGCTCATATGGGTTGACAATTTTGAAACTGCCATAGCTGCCAGTGATCCACTCTTCTGAAAGCTCCAGCTGTGTTCATCCTCACCTCCTTGGGGCTAACCGGTTTCAGGCCAGGGTGGGCTCAACAATCAGTGCACTGAGATCAGGCTTTCCTGTCTGCCTGCTGGGCTGCCTTCGGTGGAAGCTTTGTTTCTCTGGCATTTTGTGGGTGCTGGAGCTTTAAAATTTGTTTAGAGTCATATTTTATAGGTATTTGAGGTGGTTATGGGGGGAGCTCATGGAGTTCTCCTGCTTCTATGCCGCCATCTTGACTCTGCCCCCAGTTGAATTCTTCAAGGGTATTCTAGAATGAAGTTTTCCAAAGGATTAACACAGCCAAAAAATCCCCACAAAAAAACTCTGAAAAAGGAATAGTCAAATTCACAATATATCAAAACATCACATTTGATGGAGGGTGATCATTGAACAGATCAGATTTTTTTTTCCATAATTTTTCTTGCTAGAACACACCAATATAGATTATCAGTACTTTCTTAACTTGGTTATTTGCAGAGCTTGGTCAGAGCCAGAGGTGAAGAAATAGTCTTTCAGAATTCCCGGAATTAAAAAAAATCCCTAGAAACAATCACATACAAAAAAAGGTTTACTCATCACTCTTGACCTTCATATCTTCACAAACATTTTCCTTGGAGTGAACATATTCCTTTTCTGTCCTTTCTTTTCTTTGTCTAAATTTAGACTTAGCCCAGTGGGCCAAGAAGAATGGAAAGAGAAGAAATATATTTAACTTGCACTATGAAAAATTGGGTTAGACATAAAGAACTCTATATTGTAAGACACAAGAAACAGTATGAATGTCTGGGTAAATGTAGAAACTTTAATAATTTTTTAAAGATGTGTCTCATAGTCAAAATGAAGGGGGTCATGAGGCAGTTATTCAGATATCTGAACATCAAAAACAATTTCTGAGGAAAGAGAAAATTTGGATAAATTAACAGAATTGGAAAATATGTCCACTTATTTGATGTCATTTGATTTACTTTTAAGAGAAGAATAGAGAAGGACCTATAATATTGTCATTTATAGCTTAGAAGTTGAGGTTGGACTTTGGGGGCCAATACAAGTCAACTCTTCTGCTGATGAAAAGAGAATAATTTATTTATCTCTCCCTCAGAGCTCTTCTTGGATACCTAGACAAATAAATAAATAATGAAATCAAATAACTCCCCTAAAGAAGCCATCCCCCCCCCCCAATGAAATAGTAAAAAATCATGAGGGATACTGTGGTCTGATAAATAGAGAAGAGTCAATAAATTACATAGAAGATTCAGGCCTACGCTGGTAGAGAAAATTTCCTCACTTTTGAGTTCCCTCTACAGATGAACTCACAATTCCAATCCTTAGCCTAAAAGTGATTCCTCTAATTGATATAAAAATTTTCACTGACTTATGACTGATTAGCAACTGTTGTCTTGTGTATCTTTCAGTAAAGTAGCTTTAAAACTTGACTAACTGCATCAAGTTAACTGAATACTTGTAATTATTTGAACTTAAAGTATGTCTGAACAGGTAAGAGAAAGAAAATATTTATCATCAATTATATTTCCTTGTGGGCAGCTAGGTGGACAATGGAGAAAGTGCTGTTCTTCCAGCACCTAATAGTTTTCTAAGTGTGGCACACTGACATCTGTGTCTTCAACCATGGTTGCTATAACTTCTAATTTGTCAATTGGTCAATCTCTAGTTAGCTCCTCATTCACCTTTAGGATGTTCTCTTAGTGGCTAATATCAGTAGTCAATAAACATTTATTAAGTGCCTACAATGTGCCAGGAACTGTGATAAGTTTGGGGGATCAAAAAGAAAGACAGTCCCTGCCCTCAAGGAGCTTACCATCAACTGGGGGAAGACATTACACAAAAGGAAGCCTAAAAGGGAGGGAGAGAAAGGTAGGGGAATCATAAAGATAGAGAAGTCCCAAAGGAGTACAACCACGTGGGAATGAGAAGATGCCTGTCCTGAGTCCCCTCCTTAAATGAAGTTTTTGGAGTTCCTGCTTCTGCCTTCTTATTGGAGCGGCAAAGGGTAGAGTTGTTGAAGACTATGTCTAGAATATAGTAGGAAGACATCTACAGGTCATCTTCTACTTCCTGATTTCACTGAGTAAACAAACACCTTGCCATCTGATCCAAAACATCTACTCATACTTTATTCTTGTCATACAAACAGGTCTTTATACTATAATATAGTTCTGTGAACTTAGTCTCCACAGCAACAGCACCCCCTCCTAACATTCCATCAGGGGTAGACAATGTCTAGAAATACTCTCAGAAGGCTTCAGAGCCTACTCTTACATAATCAGTTTCATATCCAAAGACAAATTCTTTTGCCTGTTATTACACTTTGGGTTGGGGGAAGGAATAGTCATCACCTCTTCCCCTCAGTTATCTTCAGATATGTCCCATTGTACAGACCCTCTCCTCAAAATAAAATAGTTCAGCTTATAACAATAAAAACAAACAAAAATATTCTACAATGGCTGCCACCTTGGCAGCTGTCCTCTTCCTCCTCCCCCATCTCTCAATAATTTGGGGGGCCTATAATAAGTAGGGCCCTCCAAAGGAAAAGGCCCTGCTGAGATACAGGCCTGTCTTTAAGGGCAGTACTGTTCAAGTTCAACCCAAAATTTAAAGCCCAATTTAAGTTCCATCTTCCCAAAACAACAAACCATACTGTTACTTTCCTGATTGAACAATATCCTGTATCACATGTTACCTGGTTTTTTGTATTTTAAAACTTTATTATCTTTTGTGCATTGTTTTTTTGCTAATCAGCTCATACTTCTCCTTCCAACTACATTTTTAAAAAAAATTATCTTTAAGGGACAGCTAGGTGGCTCAGTGAATAGAGCACTGAGCCTGGAATCAGGAGGACCTGAATTAAACCCAGCCTCAAACACTTAACACTTACTAGCTGTGAGACCCTGGGCAAATCACTTAACCCCAATTGCCCTGCCTTCCCCCCTCCAAAAAGGCAAAAAAAACCCCAAACCTTATCTCTAACTTGTGGAACAAAAACGAGCATTTCCATAAAATAGTATAATAAAAAAAAAAGATGACTTCACATGAAACTGCAAATCTATTATGTACAACTTGCTATTTCTTTTAAATATATAACAAAAGTATAATGTAAATTTCTCCCCCCCCCTTTTTTTTTCCTCCTCCTGTCATAGTCATGGTTGCTATTAGACACAAATATGTGTATGTGTATAGGCATACACACACACACACATATATACATGTATGTGTAAAATAATTCTATATGTGCTTCTATTAATCAGTTCTTTCTCTGGATATAGATAAGGTCTTTTTGCACATGTTCTTTGTAGTTAATTTAGGTATTTATAATAGTCACATCCCATTTTTCCTTGAGCAGGAGTAGAGCAGTGAGCCAGGGGAAGGCAAGGAAGGTAAGGCAGTATAATAGCTTCTCTCCATTTTCTATAAGGGTTATTTCCATAGCCTATCATCTTCAGCATTTCTCTCATTTCAGGATCTCCCTTTAGCCTTCATGTTGTTGTTTAGTTGTGATTTTTTAGTTGTGTCCAACTCTTTGTGACCCATTTTGGGTTTTGCTTTGTTGTTGTTAATGTTATTGTTGTGTTTGTAAAGATAGTGAAGTGGTCTGCCATTTTCTTCTCCAGATAATTTTAGAGATGAGGAAACTGAGGCAAACAGAGTTAAGTGATTCGCCCCAGGTTATATAGCTAGTAAGAGTCTGAGGCCAGATTAGAACTTGTGAAGATGAGTCTTCCTTACTCCAAATCTGGCGCTCTATACAATGCAGCACCTAGCTACCCTACATACAATTGAGGTAAATGGGAACCAACAGGGTGACACATATTAGAAATTCGTTTTATTACCAAATTGATGAAGACATTAAATTCAATATTTTTCTTTCTCCCTTTTTCCTCCACTATCAAAATTTTCACTGCCAGGTTATGATGGATAATTCATTCAAGTGCTTAAGAGTTTAGAAAATACTTTCCTAGCTATGACCATAACTTAGTACAGTTAGGAAAACTAGAGCTTAGAGCAATGAACAAGTTACCTTTGGACACAAAGATGTTAAGACTTTTAAATTTTGACCCAAGAATACCTTTAATGTTTAATACTTACAAACTTAGGGTAAGTCACCTAATATTCCTCTGCCTCAGTTCCATCATCTATAGAACAAGAGAATTAGACAAGGCAGCCTCTGAAGTCCTTTCCAGCTCTAAATTTATGAACCTATGATCCTATGTTATCATTTCCATCTTACTGCTTTCTGATATGAAAAACTTATGTCTGGTCAAGTTCATAATTAGATGGACTGTTCTTGAATTCATTGCATACAACCTTTGTTAAACAGCAGTTTCCTGTGTACAAATGACTTGGAAATTGGAAATTATTCAGGAAATTGCTAAAAAATGACAGAGTGGCTGAGTTTTTAACGTTAAATAGCTAAAATAATTGTACTGGAGACACACAGAACCCAGAGGTCAGTTCTCAGGCTCACAATTGAGTTGTACACCCTGAGATCTAAATGATGTTTTCCTATTAGGAGACTAGAAGTAGCATTAGGAAATTTCATAGAGAAAAGAAAGATAAAAGGAAACTTGGTCAGAGGGGGGAAAAAGTCTACCCAAAGCACTTGTTTAGAGAAATTCTTAGGTCTATAAGGGAAAGCAAACATTTTATTAGATCTCAAGTCTTTAAGGTTCTATCTTCAGGGCAAATTTTGAAGGGATAAAGGGCTAACTAAGTCCTTGGTGAAAACCAAGGTCTACAGACAGACTAGTGAGAGGTCAGAGCTACTTTTCCATAAATAAGCACAGAAACACTCAAGTAAGTTCAGGAGAACTATAGCTATTGACGCTAAGGAAGGATGGATTTTTTTTTTAGCTTCTTTGTGTTTTTCTTCCTTTAAAATAATCAAACATATATTGAACTGCCTAAACAAGGAAACTTGGGCAGGGCCCAGGTGGTCGTTTGAATTGAAGGAAAACTATCTGCAAAGGAAGAAGGTCTACAGAATTAAAGGATTATAGATTTAGAACTAGAAGGGAATTTAGAGGCCATATAGTCCAATCCTTTCATTTTCTCATTTTTGAGATTAGGAAACAGAAGCATAAAATGGATCATAATATATGCACTAAAAATGACAGGAACATTGCAGGGAAGGGGAAGGAGCACTTAAAAGTCCTAATTTGGAACTGAAGTTTTAATTTAGACTGTATTGATATTGGATAAGAAAAAACAATTAAGAAATGTTCTCCTTATCCCTTGACAATTAATTGAACATTTGAAGAGAGAACAGAAAGAGATCTATGAATTAGAAAAATGTGGTAAAAAATCACCTTCTCCAGCAAGTGCATCCCTTGTTCTCTGATTAAACAAAGTAGTGTGATGGGAGAGATTAAAAACTGTTTCCTCAGCACAGTTTTACCGAGTTTCTTTTCCATTTAGAAAATAGAGCTTTGGGGACATTTTTCTCTTCCACTTGGAAAAGACCTAAGCACTGAAATGGATTTCTGATCAACCATTATCAATCAATCATCTAGAAGTATTCATTAATAGAATGACTAGAATTTAGGAATAACTAAATGAATCCAAGGCAACACAAATAATAATGATGATGATGATAACTAGCATTTAGATAATGTTTACTATGTGTGAAGCACTTGACACACATCTCATTGCATCCTCACGATAACCCTAAGAAGGTTCCCTGTGTAGCTCGAGGTCATACAGTCAGTGGAGGTCAGATTTCAACTCAGGTCTTCACGACTCTAAGTCAGTGCTCTAGCCACCAAGTCATCACAGTAACAGGCAGGTGCAAATTTTTATTTCAAAGTCAAGTTCTACTCTTTCCATGCTGCCCTGAAGAGGGTTCCATATGGTGTTGTTTTTAGTTTCCATTGTAACTTTAAAGGGAAACTTTCACAATGTCCAGAGCCCTAGATGTCTTGCAGATGAAGGAGGAAGATGTCCTCAAATTCCTTGCTGCAGAAACCCATCTGGGTAGCACCAATTTGGACTTCCAGATGGAACAGTACATCTATAAAAGAAAGAGTGATGGCATCTACATCATTAATTTGAAGAGAACTTGGGAAAAAACTTCTGCTGGCAGCTTGTGCCATTGTTGCCATTGAAAACCCAGCTGACATTAGTGTCATCTCATCCAGGAACACTGGCCAGAGAGCTGTTCTGAAATTTGCAGCTGCCACTGGTGTCACACCTATTGCTGGATGTTTCACACTGGGCATCTTCACTAACCAGATTCAGGCAGCTTTCAGGGAGCCTCGTCTCTTGGTGGTCACTGATCCTCAGGCAGATCACCAGTCTCTGACTGAAGCATCATGTGTTAACCTCCCAACCATTGCACTGTGCAACACAGACTCCCCACTTTGCTATGTGGACATTGCCATTCCATGTAACAACAAGGGAGCTCACTCTGTGGGTCTGATCTGGTGGATGCTGGCCCATGAAGTCCCACGGATGCGTGATACCATCTCCCGGGAACACCCATGGGAGGTTATGCCTGATCTTTACTTCTACAGGGATCCAGAGGAGATTTAAAAGGAAGAGCAGGCTGCAGCTGAGAAGGCAGTGACAAAGGAGGAATTTCAGGGTGAATGGGCTGCACCTGCTCCAGAATTCACTGCTACTCAACCAGAGGTAGCTGATTGGTCTGAGGGAGTACAGGTTCCATCTGTGCCCATTCACCAGTTTCCCCCCAAAGACTGGAGTGCTCAGCCGGCTACTGAGGACTGGTCTGCTGCTCCTACTGCTCAGGCCACTGAGTGGGTAGGAACTACCACAGAATGGTCTTAAAATCCACATGCTCTAATAGTGTTGGGAGAATGCTGATGGAAAATAAACACTGGTTTCTTACAAACAAAAAAGGCAAATTCTAATAATTTATGTCACTATTTGATGTGTCTGATTCTTTCATTATTTAAGCAACTACTAAGTTCCACATACTACACTAGGCTCTATGGATACCAAAATATACATGAAACAGTCCTTGCCTTCCTAGAGTTTACCATCTATCAGGAAGACTAACAAAAACATATTTAGACATAAGCTGAACTGGACTCAGAGGAAACAGTAGAAGAGAAGGTATTTTAGAGGATGAATTAATGGATAGAATGAATGAAGAACTATACAATGTGTAGAATGCTGTGCTAAAACTTGGGATATCAAGAGAAAATCAAGAATCAAGGAGATCACACATTCTAACTGTGGAGAGGACACATAAAAGTGGTTTATCAGCAAGTCAGATAGAAAGGCTCTGAAGTCCTTAGCATACAGCAGCAAAGCAGATGATGATGCATCTTATTTAGTATCATTGCCGCTGACCAATAATGTTGAACCATTTGACAATGCCAAAGGGAAGAGGTGAAGCCTGGACTTCACTTACCAGAAGTATAGCTAGAGAGGAGAGTTTCATCACCATTTCATGAGAAAGGGGACTGAAGAAACCTGCAGTCTTCTGTAATGGAAAGGTTCACTAATGACAAAAATCCCTGAAGAATGACAAACAGGGCATTAGGTAACACTAAAAATAGTTGGATACCTAAAAACCAGCTGGAACACATACACAATACCAAGGGACATGCACAATACCAGTGAACAGGCCTATCAGAGAGCAACACAATGACATCTTGCTGATTAGGTAGATCGAACTATATTTAGCCTAATCATATACGTGGATTAAAGAATTAATCCCTTATTCTCCATGCGTCTCTAGTTCCTCTTCTATAAAATGAGGAAGTTAGATTATATGGCCTCTGAAATTCCTTCCAATTTTTGATCTCTGATTCTATGACATGAATTTTTACCTGGGCCATTTTCCAACTTGTCACTACTGTTGCTACCACTTCTCATCAGATCACCAGAGAGCCTACATAGGAGAAGCATTGGAATTTCTGTCCTGGTTGTTATCAGAAAAATAAATACTTCAAGGAATTGTGTTTATATCTGCTGCCTCCAGGGTTGCAATTTGCAACTTCTTTATGATTAGCAAACAGTCTTTGAATGTTTATGGATAAAAAGAATTCATTACCTAGACAATAACTTGGTTGTAAACTTCTCCCTATTGAACTAGGCTGGTTATCAAATGATAGGCATATGGTCCATTACTGAAACAGTCCAGTTTTGTAGGGCTGTCTGGAGTTTGCCTTCCACTGAAATGGTCTTCAAATAACCAGAGTCACCTCCACACCCTGATGAGGTACCAGAACAAGACTTTGGAGCATTCCTATAGATTTAGAAGATTTATCTGAAATTAAGCTGTATTACATTTATAGCGCATCTTTTATGCAGACTCACATCATAAAAGGAATAGGGCTTAATGACAAATGTTTTTGAGTCAGAAGAATAGTTTCAAGTCTGATCTCTAATACTAATTTGCAAAAGTCTCATTGGTGAAGTTGTGAGCTAGTATAACCATTTTGGAAAGCAATTTGGAATTATGCAAATAGAGTGACTGAAAAGTTAATATTCTTTGAACTAGAGACTCCATTACTTGGATTATACCCCAAGGAAGCTGCTGATATAAAGAAAGTTTCCATATACACCAAAATATTTATAGCAGCACTTTTCATGATAGCAAAGAACTGGAAACAAAACAGATGCACATTGATCGGGAAATAGTTAAACGAATTGTACATACATGAAATGCCATATTACTGAGCTGTAGGCAATGGTGTATGTGATTAGTATAAAAAAGCATAGGAAGATCTAGATGAACTGATGGAGAGCGAAGTAAGTAAAGCCAAGAAAATAACATACACAATAGGAATGACAGTAGAAAGGGAAAGAACCACACACCAAAAAACCAAAAGTGAATGTAGCAAAAATACAAAGATCAAGAACCACTAAAATTAAGAAATTTGAGAAGATGCCCCCAACCAACACATTTATGAAGGTGAGAGATATACAGGTGTTACACATTACATGTGTCTTGGGATTTTTTTTTCAATCTATCAATATATTACACTGAATTTTTTCCTTTGTTAAAAAAAAATTCTGTTTGTTGTAAGGAATAGCTTTTTGGGAGGGGAAAGGAGAAAAACACTGGGCATAACTATGTTGATGTGGCCTTTGGGTGAGATTTGCCATGATAGAATTCAGTTTCTCTATTCTACCTGTTATTTTCTCTGTACAGGTCATGATTCTAATCACTTTTGAAGCACTCAGGTACAGTGTATTGTGTCTCCCATGTTCTCTTTCCACAAGGTCGTTTGTCTTGTCAAGTGTTACACTGTTTTCCTTTATTTTACAATGTTTATTCATAGATACCTGAATTAATTTACTAAATATAGAGGCCACATTTCTTTCTGTTCTTGGTGTTTTTCTTATTGATTTATCTAATTATGCTTAAAGTCTTTGAGTTTTTTCTTCCTGAGATCTTTTGTAATTTCAGCTTCCTGCCCCCCTCTTATTTTTCCCTATTGCTCACTTTCTGACTCCTTCCCCTCTGATAGTAGTTTCCTTGGGTCTGGGATCTCAAAGTGTCTCAGCCTCCTCTCATTCTGGGCAATTAACTGTTTACTAGCCTAGGTCTCTGCTCCAAAATGACCTGGGGGGGGAAGGGTATAAAACTGACCCCACTTAGATGCTGAGCTCTTTCTCTCAGGTTTACTGGAATACCATACCACCCTTCTCCCCTCTCCATTCACATACATAGAACAACTTTTTCCAGTGACCTTTTCCATTCTCAGTTCTTTGGCTGATGCCAGCAGTTCAGAAAACTGCAGTACTGGTGTTACAGGGTTGATTTCTGTAGTTTTGGTCCCTGGGGCTCTGGGAAGAGTGTAGGATAAGGTATTGAGCTCTATGTCAAGCCCAGACAGGAATCCTACCTTGTTCCCTCTATTCCTGGCTCTTGAAGAGATTTTTTTGGAGCATAGGTTTAGGCAGCCAGGTCGTACAGTGGATAGAGAGCTGTAAGCCTGGAGTCAGGAAGACAATTCAATTTCAGTTTCAGCATTTACTATCTGTGTACCTTTGGGCAAGTCATTCTGTTTGCTTTGGTTTCCTCATCTGTAAATTGAGGATAACAATAGCACCTATCTGTCAGAGTTGCTGTGAGGCTAACATGAGATATTATTTGTAAAACATTTTGCAAACCTTAAAGAGCTAGATAAATGATAGCTCCTTTTATTAAAAGAACATTTGAAAATTTGATAAGGAAGAATATCACATAAAACTTTGAAACGAGGAAAAAGTTTGACCCTTTGTTTTAATTTTGCCTCAAAAAGCCAGCTGTTTTGAAGATAATTTTTATAGATGTTTTTGATATTTCAGTGTTAGCTTGGGGCAGCAATAACAACAAGACTCTGGTGTTTAACAAAGCAAAGGCCTTCAGAGGCACTGAAAAAAGAAGGGAGATAATTATAAGCAATGTCTTTCCTTAAAGATACAGCAGATACTTTGCTCTTCTACTCAACTTTAAAAAGGGGGAAAGAAAGAATTAAGTGAATGTCTTAGCAGAGATAAGACCTTCTAGCAGAAACCTTTCCCCCCAAGTCTGTCATGATTTTCTGCAAACAATTATCATCTTGTCTTGCCCGGGGAATTCTCTCTATTTACTTAAATTCAGCCAACCTTTTGTGCTAACCCTGGAAACTCTCCCTTCAACCATTTCACTTTGTCTTTGCTCTCAGTTCCTCTCTGTTACTGTACTGTGCTGTCTTTAAATATCTGGACTACAGTGGTATGAACAACATGAAAAGTACCTTAACACATCCATGAGGTTACTCACTCTTGGGGCTTCATTGGAACTTTCTAAGTTTCAAAATACAAAAAATTCTAACCTGTTTTTCTTTATGTAATCAACACCCACGGGAAAAAATTGTCTTTTTATCTAAATTTTTTTCTGGTAAAAAAAAATGAATTCAACTAAACCTTCAACTAAACAAGCTCATCAACTTGTACTGTGACTTTTAAAACACAGAACTTGCTAACACCCCAAGTAGGTTATTGGCAATAAAAAATGTGTTAATAAGTTTCTAATTTTCATTTATAAATATTTGGAAATATTTTTTCCCATTTTAATGTGTGTCCTTTCCCCCAACCCTCCACCCCAAAGATTTGTCTTCATGAACCTATAAGAAACTAATTAAATTAAAGTTCAGATTATTGAGTTTCTAAATCTCCCAAGGTAGAATTGGATTCAAACTTTGAAAACTCTTTATCCCAACCAAGTAGGTGCCTAACACAGTCAGACTGATCAGCAGTAATTTGACACTATTTTGCTCCATTATGAGTATTCATAATTAATAATGGAAACTTCCAAGGGATACTTAACAAATAGAACCAAAATGAAATACTTGTTAAGTAGAGAAAGTTGGCCCTGGAGAGATAAAGCTATAGTGAAACAATGAGAGAGACAAAATATATTTTGTCCCTTCTAGTTACTTATCAAAACTTATTTTGATACCTAAGGACTGTACACCTATAATAAAGATAAGAAATAAGTGAATGCCTATTTTGGTTTGCAGAGGTACTGTGCTCAGAATGAGAGGTTGTTTCTCTTTTTGCATGAAATGGAAGATCAGAGAAAGATTTTTTTTTAATGGGCAAAATACTCCTTTTCCTTAACTATTTTAAAAATACTGTCCAATATTTTAATAATGAAGGGGTTTCTCACTTACTTCATACATACATGTGAAGTTCTGAATCACCAGAAGATACAAATCATATTTGCCACTGGCTTAAGTTTTGTTTAACAATTGTTCAAAGGTCAGTTTCTCTAATTCCATGAAAAAAAATCCCTACAAATCTAAGTTTTAGTTAAAGATGCAATTATGTGTATACTTTTAAATAAATTGTCAGTTTATCAAGAGTGGTGATTTTGCTACTGACAGAATTTCAGAACAAAAAAATGTTATTAGTTCTATCCTACTCTCTCCAAAATCCTGAAATTATCTGAGAGAAAATCCAATGGTGATTTAAATAGACCCAGTTAACAACAGAAATTATGGACATCTAAAAAAAAATCGTACCCTGAATTGAAGAAGAGACTGAATCCAAAAGGGACAAATGAGGCAGAAAAAATTCAAAAGACAATTACTATACCTTTATCTGACTTACTAACTATAGCTAGGGAACTGAATCAAAAAAGGTTAAAATAAATGAAGGGCTAAGAAGGTTGCAGATCTGAGAGATGACTTTCTTATGGGGAAAAGGTCATAAAGCAGCTGAAATTTTAAAAAAAGAGCAATACATGTCAGCCATGGAGACCCAAAGCATCAATACTTATTAAGTGTTTAAAAGGCACTGAGATAGAAACACAAAAGCAAAATGAAAAACAGACCCTGACATGAAGAACTTTATATTTTGCTGGGAGAATATAAAATGTAAACTGCTAAGTTCAGACATAAGATTATTTAAGAAGGGGAAAAGCACTAACAACTAGGTATTGAGAAAAAACTTGTTATAGGATGGTGGCCATGTGGGTCAAGAGAAAAACAGCGATAAGAAATGTGTTGTGCAGGAAGAATTTCCAAAATTGATTGGATCTGAGAAGGTAAAGGATGTATAAAGGATGATTCTGAAGTTGCAAAATTGTGTGACTGGAAGGGTACATTTTACAAAAAAGGAAATTTGGGAGGGGAGGTAGGTTTTGAAGAGAAAATACTAAATTCCTTTTTAGATATGCCAAATTGGAGAGTAGGCTATGGAATAAGAGGAAACACATAAGGTATGGCATCTGTATTTTGAGTCAAGTAAGAGATGAGATCTTCTGCTGAGAGACAGTGAGAAAGATGTGATAATTTAAGAGATTTGAGGAGAGAAGAAAAGATCTGGATCATCTTTGCAGGAAGTACAAAGAAGAATCAATTAGGGAGAAAAAAAAAGAATGGCCATGCAGAAAAAAGTCATTCCTCTCTGCTCTCTCCCCAGCATCCATGGACACCCCTTGGCCACAACACCCTTTCCCACTGTTAAATCCTAGTTCCTCATTCTTTCTCCACTCTTTTTTACATCAATATCTGCTCCCAGATAAAGACTTTTTATAATTTAATCTTGGTGAGATTATGATATTTACATTTTCATCCCCATCTCTTATTGTAGAAATGTTTTGTCAGATTTCTTTCTTTGAGGATCAGATTTAGTATATTTTTTGAAGAAATAAAATTTCTTCCTGGTAACCCTGAAATTATACCACATAAGAACAGAGGTCTTATGACACAGTATCTGTGAGGTCTTTTTCTGCCTACCACTAAGACCAGTTCCAATGTTAGGACACTTTCCATCTTAGACAGACAGAGAATTTATGAAATGATTACTATATGGCAAACACTCAGCTAAATTTTGAAAATACAAAACAGGCAAGTTGTATAATCCTTTTTGTCAGGAAATAATACATAGAGTTTAAAATAGAGTATTACAAGGGCTACACATGCCTGTTGGGGAGGAGGCTCCCCACTTCCAACTATATGATAACTTGAATGGAGGCTGCATGCTTTGGAGTTGGTGGTCAGGAAGGAAAAGGGGAAAGTCACAAACATGTATTAAGCACCTAATATGTGCCAGGCATTATGCTATTGCTGTTACAAATATTTTCTTATTCAATCCTCACAACAACCATGGAAGTAGGTGTTATTATTATTATTCTGATTTTAGAGGTAGAAGTTAAGTGACTTGCCCAGGATCACACACTTAGTAAGTGTCTGAGTCCAGATTTAAAGCCTAGTCTTCCTGACCTGATAGAGCTCAGTGTTGTAGTCACTGAGCAACCTAGCTGAAAAATGAGATGGAGTCTTAGTTTTAGGAAAGACCTATGAGAGCTCATGATGGTTTTGCTGTGATTCTTTTCTTTTGAGATCATGAAAAAGGATATCTATCCATTGTCTATCATTTATGACCACATTTCAGTAGAGGCTTCATTTCCAATATCTATAATGTCTCAACTATATGAATTTATGCAGTGCCTATAAGTCAATTTCCATTTTTTAAAATCTCAAAGGAAACAGTTTCCTCTGGGCATAGCTTTCAGGTTTCCCTTTTCTTGTTCTCACCATCATTCATTTAGTTATTTGACAGGGAAATGTTTCAGGGATCAAATACTGCTGCAGAAATAACATGGCCAGCTTTTCATCATGCATGTGGGCTGTCAATGAGAATCAGGCAACGAGGAGGACAATTGAGTGGGAAAACATATAGTACTTTGTGAGATGAATTCCAAAGCAGTACAAGATAGAATTATCAGCTAGTAATGAAACAGAATAGGAAAAATATGTATCTGTAGCTGCTGTTCAGAGACTTGGAAATCTAATCATCACACTCTAAGTGAAGCAAATACACCTTGATGGGGAGTTTAACTTCCTCTAGAGATCCCAGTACATAAATATTTAATGGGAAATACCTTCAGGTTTTTCTACATTTGCTTTTCTCCACCTAAATTGAAACATAATGAAGTACTACAATATGAATTCATAACCTATCAATACAACACCCATTGGTCTGGCACCTGGTCAGTGTCTGTGGAGAACCCTATCAGTCTGTTGACAGCATCTGTTATATTATAAGCTTCTAGAGGATGAGACTGTTCCTCATACACTGTCTAGATTGTAGATAGTGCTGATAGCAATGCTAGGTAGTGTGTTGCCTGCTGGACTTCTAGTCACAAAGACCTGAGTTCAAATCTTGCTTCAGGTACTTTACTGATTCTTTGACTCTGGACAAATCACTTAACCTATCTTAGACTCAGTCTTCTTATCTATAAGAGGGAGGTAAAAAGTAGTACCTACCTCACAAGGTTGTCATAAGGATGAAATGGGATAATATATGTAAGGTGCTTTGCAAACCTTAAGGCACTATAAAAATGGGTAAGAACAATAAAATCAATGAGTTCTTTGACATTTAATTTCATACTTCTTCCCCACCCCCACCTCTACCCCCACAGGCAGTTAGATTGCTCAGTGGATAAAATGTTGGACCTAGACTGAAGAAGACCTGAGTTTAAATGTGACCTCAGAAATTGATTAGCTCTGTGATCTTGGGCCAGTAACTTATCTTCCACCTGTCTCAGTTTTCTCACCTACAAAATGGAAATAATAATAGTACTTATCTCCCAAGGTTATTCTCAGGATAAAGTGAGATAATATTTGTAAATTTATATTATACATAAATTTTATATTAGTGCCTGGCGCATAGTAGACATTTAGTAAATGCTTATTTGGCACAGTGCCTGGAACACACTAGGTACCACAGAAATGCTACCTGTTATTAATGTAAACAAACTATTTTTCAGAAACATATTCTTGTCCTTATTATCTATTGCATGGTGGGGAAGTTTTATTTTCTAAATGAGAAAGAAAAATAAACTTATCTAAAATATGTTACTGGAAGCTATTAGCTAGAGTTGTTTTGAAAAATTGATCCAAATTTCTCAGACCCAGAAATCTTTTGGAAAAAATTCTGTCAAACAAAAATAAAGTTTTAAATTCCGCCTTATATTATATGTTGGTGCAATATACACAATTTTTTTTAGTAATTAGAACTGTTCAGAACTGAGATGGATTGTCCACAAGGGTGTTCTTGGATATGTGCAGACACATTGGATTATTAGCATTTGTTAGAAATGTTGGAGGAAGCTCCAGTAAGAAATAGATGTAATGACTTCTCACATCCTTAGGTCTCTAACTTGGACTTTCCCTACTAGCCATTGCTATGAAGGACACAGAATATGATAAAAAAAAAATATATATATATATATATACATTATGTGGTTTGTGTTACTTACCAGGCAGCTCATACTTTTGATTGAATTTAACACAAGATCTTCATGATAATGATACAGACCTGGTGTATATTTTAAGAAAGCTGAACATATACACATATAATTCAGCTTGGCATACTAGATAGATAGCTGGCCTTAGAACCAAGAAAACCTGGGTTCAAATCCTATCTCTGACTCATACTGGCCATGTGACCCTGGGCAAATCACTTAACCTCTCAGTGATCTGGAGGGGATCTAGATCAGTGATCTCAAAGATTATAAGTTGTAGAAAACATCTCCACTAGTAGAGGGCATTTCATCACCCAGGAGTTCTTTATGTTGGACTAGTCCAGGGTCTTTTCTTTTTTTGTGTTAGGAACTCCTTTGGTAATTTAGTCAAACCTATGTACTCCTATCGGAATAGTGTTTTTAAATGCATAAAATATATAAGATTATAAAGGAAATCAACTTATATAGTTATCAAAATATTTTTTAAAAGAAGTTCACTGACTCCAGGAAAAGAATTTTTGTTCTAGGACCTATTCTAATTCTTATTTATAAAAAAATACACAGAATAGTAAGTACCAATCTCTCTATATATGTTAAAAAGGTACTATATATGTCTCTTGTGATAGAATGCCAGCTTTGAGAATAAAAATGTTTGCCCCCCAGGGCCTATTACAGCATCTGACACTTAAGTAATGATTAATAAGTGCTCATTGATTGACTATTTGAACATATCAAAGGTATGTGGACCAGTAGGGAATATGTCCATTTCTAAACATGATTACTTCTGGTGATTTTTTTCTGTGTATGACGATTGTGACATTTAAAAGATTGAGAGCCATAATTTCAATTGTAGCTTACATTCTACTAGAATCATAGTATCAGTGTTGAAAGGGACCTTGTTTTTATTCAGTCATATCTGACTCTTCATGACACCATTTGGGGTTTTCTTGGAAAATATACTGGAGTGGTTTTCTATTTCTTTTTCCAGCTTATTTTACAGATGAAGAAACTGAGGCAAATAGGGTTAAGTGACTTGCCCAGGGTAATACAGCTAGTAAGTGTCCGAGGCCAGATTTGGACTCAGGAAAATGTCATGAAAAAAATTTCTGAATAATAAAGCATTTTATTAACAATGCTAACATTTTAATAAAAAGAAGTCACTGGTACTCAAAATGCCTAAAAACAATCATTGAAGTAACCTCCAGGCTTATATGGCTTTGGAAAAACTGGTGTTGAAAAGGGAGGTAACCAACTCCGATGGATGAACAAGTAATCAGAGATAATGAATATTACACTGAAGGGCTGGACTTATTCTAATAAACTCTGATTATGTCACTTACTTCTAAATTACCCCCACCCCAGTCTTGGGAAATCTAGTCAAAGAATTTATCTCCCCATTCAAACCTGATAGAACACAATGGGATTAAATTCCTTTTACTGTTAGCTGAAGTTTGACCAAGCTTGAGAAAGTTAATTCAATCTCATTATCAGTAATCTCCTTTAAGAGACTGAGCTTTGAAATGAGGACTATAGGAAAAGGGGAAACTCTGGATGTCCAAAAATCATTAGTTATAAATAATAATTTCTCTCATTGCTTGGAAAGGACAAGTGTTAATGTAGATCAATAATTATATATAATTAATTATATACTAATATTGATCATATATCATACAATTTAGATATTATATATTAATAAGTATATATTTGTAAATAACATTATTTTGTTTTTGAAAAAAGAGTATATCCAGAAATTCTCTAACTCTTAGTGAACCTAAATTAATTTCATGTCTGAATAAAATTAAGGAAAATGTGCCTGATTTGTCCAATTCTTCACTTTTTAGCAGTGAAACTTCAAATAAGGTTAGTAGCACAAATTAGCATTGGACTTAAAGTAGAGACTCGTGATTTGCTTCAGCAATTCTTGGTAATCTAGGAGTGAGAATTCAACTCAACAAACATTTGCTAAATATTGACCATGTGAATGGCAAAGTGTGCTATAGAGGATGAAAAAACAACCTTGGAGCCAGGAAGATGCCCTTCAAATCTGCATGACTGTGGGCAAATTGACTTCTTTGTGCCCCCAGACAATTCTCTCAAACTATAAATTGCAGATGCCATTTCTATGTTGGAAGAGGACTTCTCCACACTAGAAGTTCCCTATACCCCCCCAATGAGCATGGGCCTCTTCTCTTCCTCCTAAACAAAAAATAAAAATGGGCACAGGTCCATTCTAGGAAGATACAAAGACCCCACTTTAAGGATGAATTAATGGTTGATGAGTTCCTACTTAGACCTGGTATACAATGAGAAACCTCTGACTGCTATGGCTAACCTTCCTGCCCATTTCACCTCCACACTGGATGCCTGGAACACAAGAAAGTAGGTTCCATCCCTACTTTTTGTTTTGTCTTCTTCTATTAGAATGTGACTTCCATGAGAGAACCATCTTTTGGTTTTGTTTTGTTTTTGTTTTTGTTTTTATACTCTTGGTGTTCAGCATAGTGTCATATAGCAAGCACTTAATAAATGCTCTGTCATGTCAACATGACATACTCCCTGCCCTCAAGTAGCTTACATTCTATTAGAATCATAGTATCAGTGTTGAAAGGGACCTTGTTTTTATTCAGTCATATCTGACTCTTCATGACACCATTTGGGGTTTTCTTGGAAAATATACTGCAGTGATTTTCTATTTCTTTTTCCAACTTATTTTACAAATGAAGAAACTGAGGCAAATAGGGTTAAGTGACTTGCCCAGGGTCATACAGCTAGTAAATGTCTGAGGCTAGATTTGGACTCAGGAAAACGAATCTTCCCGACTCCAGGTCCAGAACTGGACTGAGGCTTGAACAACAATCCCCTCTACAAGATACCTGACAAATCTAGCCTCTGTTTATAGACCTTCAAGGAAAAAGAATCCTTCCTCCCAAGGCCACCCATTCTTCTTTTGTAGAGCTCTAATTGTTAAAATGTTTTCTTCTTTTACCCACCCAAAAGTCATCTCTGAAAATATGAACCCCAGTGGATAGCTAACATGCTTATATCTATAATGATAAGCAAAGATAGACCATGAAATTTTCAGTCTTAAACTGGATACAGTGATCTATTTTCATTTCTTCCTTTCTAGTAAGATTTTTTTTTAATTGTAAGGGGAAGTTTGTAGATAACACCGTAGTTAGACCTGGCTCTAGGGTCAGGAAGACCTGAGTTCAATTCTATCCAAAGACACTTACCAGTTGTGAGACCCTGGACAAGTCACTTTATCTCTGCATTCATTTCCTCAAATATAAAATGGAGATCATAACAGCACCCACCTGTTGTTGAAGAAGAACATGAGATACTTGTAAAGTGCTTAGCATAGAGCCTAGGACATAGTAAGCCTTTAATAAATGTTTATTTGCATCCTTCCTTCAAATGTAAGGTCACATAGGGATAATTCAATTTAATACAGTTCAAACATGCATATAACCAATATTTCTTATCACATTCTAAGACATAATAATTATGTTCTAAATGGGAATAGTTTAGGATAGGAATTAAGCAGTTTCTAGCATTTGTCAACCCTGAAAACAGTGTCATCACAGATACTCCCAAATAGTGCTTAACTGCACAACACTCCTGGGCTACATCTCAATCTCAAAGGCAAAAACTAATCTATGAAGATCAGTGAAACAGAAATCACTAATACATATTAAAGAATGATGGATATAGACATTGGATTCTCACCACCTGAGTCCTTATCTGCTGCCCTCTGGTCTGCACTATTGCTCTGTTCTTTGGGATGTATGGGGAGCTCAGACAGACTAGCTCCTCTAGTCTGAGGGCTTACTGAGCCCTCTTCAGGGCTTCTCATCCTCTTTTGGTGTCTACCTGGCACTCAAGTCTCACCTGTGACTCCAAGAAGCAGTAGTATACACTTAAGCTCCACCTCACAAAAACCATATTAACAGAAGGGCTAAACCAGTTTGAGGTTTAATCAATGGAACTCAAACCTGTAGGTGAGATAGAGGACGCCTACCCCAATCACGTAAAGACTTTCCCTGGTGGAATGGGAAGATAAGAACAATTTGTTCCAACAGCCATGAAGGCAGCTGAAGCAGACACTGTGAAGCACTTAGAGCTTGGTCAAACATTGAAGAAGCCAAGGTCATGCACTTCATCTTGCCATTGGACTTAGATGACTTTGGAAGAGAGAGTGAAGCTGGCAACTTTTTGCAATTCTGCCTCAAATCTAATTTTCGGCAAATCAAGTCATCATCCCATGATGTGGTTGATCCTCTTCAAAAATGTCAACAACAATGACAACAACAGCAGAGCTCTGTTCTCCAGAATGGTGGGATTCTCATTTACAAATACCATCCAAAGAAGCCCAAGCTTTGAATAAACATATTTGGCTGCAGTTGAACTGGAGTTTGAAAGGAAGCTGTTGAATTCCTCATGGTGGCTAACTTCTGTTTTCCCTGCTCACCCATATGGTTCAGCCACACTGCCTTCCTTGTTATGCTAACATTACTGGGTATCCCATGCTGGAATTAGCACTTGGTACAATTGCTTGGGTTCTAGGTGGTGAAATATGATGCTGAATATAATATAAATCAGAACCAAGAAAAGGTACATATTTTGTCCTTGGTGTTCATAAGAATTTAGAGCTGGAAGAGGACTCACAGGCCAATTTTACAGGAAACTGAGGTTGTTCCTATTGTAAGGGTGATTGAAATTAAGCTGAAAGAGAAGAGCAAGGATATTGGGTTCTTAAAGTTCTATCTGCATCTTGCATGTTAAATTTCTGATTCTTTAAAATTATAAATTCATATGTGATGACAAAAGGCTTACCTTGTATAACACATAGTATTTGTGTAGTTTTTAGGATGAATGGTGATCTTAGAGAAATTAGTACCTACCTAGGTTAATAGTAAAAGATAGATAGAACCCAGATATAGCAATATGGTGTCACATGACTGAAAGGACTCACATCTAAAAAGTCCTTCATGAAAAGTAGATGAAGGATGAGTGTTGGTTAGGATATGAAGTTACTGGAAAAGAAGGAAGAGCAAAGGAAGCCTTCAGTTTGTGTGTGAGAGAGGGGAGAGAGGGAGGGAGAGAGAGACAGAGAGAGAGAGAGAGACAGAGAGAGAGAGAGACAGAGAGAGAGAGAGAGACAGAGAGAGAGAGAGACAGAGAGACAGAGACAGAGAGACAGAGACAGAGAGACAGAGACAGAGAGACAGAGACAGAGAGACAGAGACAGAGAGACAGAGACAGAGAGACAGAGAGAGAGACAGAGAGAGAGACAGAGAGAGAGACAGAGAGAGACAGAGAGAGACAGAGAGAGACAGAGAGAGACAGAGAGAGACAGAGAATATATGTAGAGATGTCTATTTTCAAACTTTACTATTTTTGATGTGTGTGAATATGGTTAAACATAGACATGTATCAGCATAACACATAAATGAAGACCATTTCTTGCTTTTGCCCAAAGCTTTTGTTCATAGGTGCTTTTTGCTCTTTGTGATTGGGCCTTCCTAATGCCCTGGCTCCAAAGGAAATACTTCTCCAGTGATTTTACAAGTTCACCAGTTTAATTTTTTTTAAAGGTAGTTGTTAGTGTACAAAATGTTGAGAGTAGGATGGAAAATGGAATCCCTCCTCTGTATAGCTGCCACAGTGATTTTTCTTAAGCATAGGTCTATGTCACATTCCTACTCAATAAACTCTAAGGACTCCCTATTACCTCTAAGATCCTCTATCTGGCATTCTGACCCCTTTACAATCTGTTACACAGACCTTTCTAGTTTTATTATATTACTTCCCTTCACTCAGTCTATATAACCCAAACTCTCTTCTGTTCCTCACTCATGACTTTCTTGCCTTTACATAAGTTGTTTCTCATACCTGGACTTCACTTCATTCTCACTTCTGCCTCCCTAAAATCATTACTGTTCTTCAAAATGAAGCTCAGATGCCACCTTCAAGTGATAGTGAAGCCTCCCCACTCCCACCATCAACTTATAGTAATTTTGCATATGTTTATATATGTATATATTGTATTCCTTTATAGAATGTAAGCCCCTAGAGGGCAGGGACTGCATCATTTTTGTCTTTATATCCCTAGAGTATATCATTGCTTTGCACATAATGTGTGCTTAATAAGTATCTGTTGATTTAAATACTGAAGTAGAGAGTAAAGCCATCTGACTGTACAAACAATGAGATGAGATGAAGAGAAGTTGTAAATAACTCAAGGTCACACAAGTAGGAAGTAGGGCCAGGATTCAAACCCAGGTCCTTTGACTCTAAATTAGGCATGCTTTGTTTATAAAACAAAAATGTTTTCAAGGGTGGCAAAATGTAGTGTCAAGTAATTTTTCAAGGGGATCAACAAACCCCCAAATGAAAGTAAAGGTAGCTTGGATTCCCTGGGAAGAATTCTATAGGTCAACAAATACATGTAATCCACTTATTTGGGGTGGGGTAGAGGAAGAGAGAAATTATTAAATATTTTTCCCCCTTTG
The DNA here is from genome assembly GCA_028646575.1 of Pseudocheirus occidentalis. NCBI lineage: Eukaryota > Metazoa > Chordata > Mammalia > Diprotodontia > Pseudocheiridae > Pseudocheirus > Pseudocheirus occidentalis. The sequence goes on along the minus strand of CM053593.1, from coordinate 311,246,422 downwards.
GACAGAGAAGTTTAGGAGACATTAAGAATTTTCCATCATACTGGGACCATGTTTTTGGGGGGTTTTTGTGTGTGTGCTTTTTGTGGCTAAATTGAAAAGATTTCAGAGTGCATTAAAGAGAAGGGAATGCACAGTGCAGATCATTGTAATAATTAATTTGCCATCTCTGCTCTATACCAAGAATACAAGTGCAAAAAGAGAAGCTGAGACGTAATTGCTGACAAATATGCTATGTGTATTGAGAAACAGAAAATTTGCAGCTGCCACCCAGACTCCCCTATTGTGCAAAGTTACAATGAACCACAAAAAGGACATGAGGTAAATGAAGGGTATACGCCACAAACCATTTTGATGAAATATCTGGAGGACAATTTAATATGAAATATCAGCTGGTAAGAGAGACCAGCTGCCTATTAAGAAGGATGACTCAAGCAAAAAAAAAAACCTTTAGCTCTTGCTTACAATGAGGGTGTGTTGAAAGAAACATTTTCAGGAGAAATGTTGAATTCAGATATTTAATGGAAATGCCTATGAAACTCCAAAGGTCTAAGGACTTTATCATATTTGAAAGAAAGTCTAAAGAATTCAAAGTTTGTTTAATCAAAAGCAGAAGAATACAGAGTCTGAGGGAGTGAATAAAATGCCAAATTCATAGGCAAGAAGACCTCGGTCAGAATCCTGACTTAGATCCATAGCAGCTGTGTGCTCCTTAGCAAGTCACTTAAGCTACCTGAGCCTCAGTTTCTTCATCAGTAAAATGGAGCTAATAATATCTATAGTAGCTTTAAAACCTATTTCACAGACTTATTGTGAAAGTCAGATGATATAACATATGTAAAATGTCTTGGAAGCTTAAAAGGGATAGATCAGAAGTTCTTAACCTTATTTTATGTTATGGATCCCTCAGTAATCTGATTGAAAAGTGTGGATCCTTCTCAGAATAATGCTTTGCCTCTTGCATTCATGATTGAAGAAATGCTAAATTTCAGTTAGAAGTTAGTGAAAATAAAGATTTTTTTTTTGTTCCATCCAATTCCATGGACCTCCTGAAATCTCTCAATGGATTTTTGTAGGTGGTACCTCATGAGTACCCTATACTCATCTTATTGAAGATTAGAGGGAAAACCTTCTCCCAAAGCTTCCATTTAAAGGAGGCTCTTGGGGCATCTAGGTGGCACAGTGAATAGAGCACCG
>CM053593.1:311215623-311244728 GCA_028646575.1 Pseudocheirus occidentalis | reverse complement strand
TCCAGTGTCTTGGAAGCATTTGGTGAGGGAGTTCTGACTGAGTTGTCTTCCTCCTGCTCCATGCTTTGGTCTTTTTTATCCATAAAAAAGGATTCTAGAGTTTTACTGCTGTTCCTAGCCTGCTTCCTTTTTTCTCATGTTGGCTAGTCTAATAATTGCTTGGTTTTTTAGCTCTGTGGAACTCTGCTTCCTGGAGGGGGAAAAGCTCTGTCCCAAATTGCTGGGGCCCTCACAGCTGCCAGAGCTATTAGTGGGATGCTGCAGCTCCCCCCAGTTTGGGTCACTGAAAGTGCACCCCAGGACCACCACTCAAGACCACAATCCAGATCCAGGTCGCTCAACGCAAGAGCCCTTCGCCCCGATGGATCGCGTCAGCCCCCCTGCTATCTGCAGGCCGAGGGCTCTGAAGCAGCCCAGTGGAAGCCGCTGCTGCTCCGTCCTGCTGCTACAGCCCCCTCCCACTGCTTCCTCGTCCTGGGAGCAGTTTGGCCAGACCTGCTGTTCTCCTCCTGAGTTAGCAAAATCCACTGACCTTTCTCTTAGCCTTTTTGTCTTCTGGCCTAATAAATGTGGTAACTGTGCCTCCAGTGCAGCCGATCTGCTCTCCTATAGACGCAGCTCCCTGCCCAATGCCCCAGGGCCTGAGCCGGCCCGGTTTTGGCCGCGGCTCCCAGACTGCTGAGAAGAGCCCCACATGCTGAGCTGCCTGTAGCAACAGATGTGCTTTCTGTCTTTTGGAGAGTTTTGGAGCTTGAAAATCTGTTTAGAGTCCCATTTTATGAGTTTTTTAGCATGTTTGTGTGGGAGCTGTGGTGCTTTGTTGCTTCTACGCCGCCATCTCGGCTCCGCTCCCTGTTTAATAGTATCTTGATTTCTTATAAAGCCATTTGCTTCCATTTTCTCCACTCTAATTCTGAAGAAATAATTCTCTTTAGAAACTTTTAAGATTCTTTTTCCATCTGGCAAATTTAACTTTTTATGGCATTCTTCTCCTTATTGGCTTTTTGGGCCTCTTTTGCCATTTGAGTTCATTTGTTCTTTAAGGTGTTACTTTCTTCACTCAGGTTGTTGATTCTATTTTCATGATTTTCTTGCATCATTCTAATTTCTCTTCCCAATTTTTCCTCTGCTTCTCTTATTTGATCTTCAAAATCCTTCTGAAGCTACTCTATGGCTTCTAATTAGTCTATATTTTTCTTAGAAGCTTTTGGTGTGAGAGTTCCGACTGTGTTGTCTGCCTCCCATTCCATACTTCGATCTTTTTTGTCCCCAAAAAAGGAATCTAAAGTTGCATTGCTGGGCTTGCTTTGCTTCCTTTGCCAACTCATATTGTCAGTCTATTACTGGACTTTTAGGTTCAGTAGAACTCTGCTTTCAGAGGGGAGAGCTCTGTCCCAAATTGCTGGTGTTTTTGCAGCTACTGGAGCTATTAGGAGGCCACCATTTCTGCAGCCCCCACCAGCTTTGGCTCACTGAAAACGCACCTGAGGACCACCACCCAAGACCGTGATGCCGAACCAGGCAGCTCAAGGCAAGAGCACTTAGCCTCTTAATGATTGCTTCGCCCCCCTGCAGTCTGCAGACCAGGAGCTACTGAAGCAGCCATGTGGAGGCAGCAGCAGTGCCACAGCTTCAGCCGCTTCTAGCCCTGGGGCAGTTAGCTGGATGCTCTCCCCTGAATTTATCCTAGTTCCACTGACCTTTCACTTAGTCCTTATTTCTTATAGGTTGGAAATTCTGGAAATTGCCACAGCTGCCAGTGATTCATGCTCCAGCTGCAGTTTGTTCTGGCGGCCCCAGCCATGGATTCATGCAGTGTTGCTCCAGGCTCCCAGCACTCTGCAATGAACCCCTTCACGTCTACCTGCCAGGCTGCCTTAAGTGGGAGATGTGTTTTTCTGTAATTTTTGTGGGTTCTGGAGCTTTAAATTTTTGTTTGGAGTCATATTTTTAGGTATTTGAGGTGGTTATGGTAAGAGCTGTGGAGTTTTGCTGCTTCTATGCCACCATCTTGACTCTGCACCATCTTGACTCTGCCCCCATGACTTGTATTCTTATAGATTTGACTCAATTCTATGTATATCTTAGAAATGAGGCATTTATCAGAGACACTGGTTGTAAAAATTCTTTCCCAATTTTTCACTTCCCTCTTAATCTTGGTTACATTGGCTTTGTTGAATAGGCCACATTTCTTTGCACTTTTTTTCATTAATTCCCTTGATATTCTTGACATTTTCTTTTTCCAGGTGAAGTTTGCTATTATTTTTTCTAGCTCTATAAAGTAACTTTTGGTAGTTTGATTAGTATGGCACTGAATAAGTAAGTTAATTTAGATAGGAGTGTCATTTTTAGTATATTAGCTGAGCCTGCTCATGAACAGTTGATATTTTTCTAATTCTTTAGATCTAACTTTTGGTAAGTTTTCTCATTATTGTCATTCTCTTGGATGAAGTTATTGATTGTTGCTATGATTTGTTGTTTGACCCAGTTATTCTTTAGGATTTGATTATTTAGTTTCCAATTTATTTTTAATCTACCTTTCCATGGCCTTTTATTATATGTAATTTTTATTGCATCATGATCTGAAAAGGATGCATTTAATATTTTTGCCTTTCTGCCTTGGATTGTGAGGTTTTTATGTCTTAATACATGGTAAATTTTTGTGTAGGTACCATGTACCACTGAAAAAAGAGTATATTTCTTTCTATACCCATTCAGTTTTCTCCAGAGGTCAACCATATCTAATTTTGCTAAAATTCTGCTCATCTCCTTAACTTTTTTCTTGGGGTTATATTTATGTAGTTCTGAGAGGGGGAGGGGAAGAACTCCCAATAGTGTAGTTTTGCTGTCTTTTTTTTCCTATAACTCCCTTAGCCAGTCTTCTAAGAATGTGGGTGCTATATCACTTGGTGCATATGTTTAGTTATGATATTACTTCATTATCTATGGTACATTTCAACAGAATGTAATTTCCTTCCTTATCTCTTTTAATTAGATCTATTTTTGCTTTTTTGTTGTCTGAGATCAGAATTGCTATTCCTTCTTTTTTTTTATTCCAACTGAAGCATAATGTAGTCTGCTCCAGCCTCTATGTGTGTCTCTCTGCTTCAAATGTGTTTCTTGCAAATTATATATCGTAGGGTTCTGGTTTTTAACCCACTCTGCTATTTACTTCTGTTTTATGGGAGAACTCATCTCATTCACATTCACAGTTATGTACTAACTGTGTATTTCTCTTCATCTCATCTTCCTCATATTTATACTTTTCTCATTCTCTCCTTTCATCCTTTCCCTCCTCACCAATGTTTTATTTTTTTTTTACCACAACCTCCCTCAATCTGCCCTCCCTTCTGGCAACTACAACCCTCTTTTATTTATCCCTTCCCTTCCTCCTTCTCTATTGGGTAATATAGATTTCTTTACCCAAATGAGTGTGTATGTTATTCTCTCTTTGAGCAAAATCCAATGAGAGTAGAGTTCAAACAATGTTTACCCCCTAATTTCTTTCCCTCTAATGTAATAGATTTTTCATGCCTCTTCTTGTGATATAATTCACTCCATTCTGCCTCTTCCTTCCCTCTTCTAGTAAAATCCTTTTTTGACCCTTAATTATTTTTTATTATCACATCAAAATTATCTTATATTCACACCCTCTATATGCCCCAATGGAGATGCAGTTCTTAAAAGTTAGAAGTATCACCTTCCCATGAAGATGTAAACAGATTATCTTTATGGAATGCTATATTATTATTATTTTTTCTTTCCTGTTTATCTTTTCATGCTTCTCTTGAATCTTGTATTTGGCCATTTAATTTTATGTTGAGCTCTTGTCTTTTTATCAAAAAATGATTGAAAGTCCCCTATTTCGTTGAATGTCTATATTTTCCCTTGAAAGATTATGCTCAGTTTTGCTGAGTAATTTATTCTTGGTTGTAATCCAAGCTCCTGTGCCTACCAGAATATCATATTCCAAGCCCTCTGATCCTTTAATTAATCCTTTAATGTAATTTAATCCCCTCAATTGTAATCCTGACTGTGGCTCCTTAATAACTGTTTCTGGAAGCTTGCAGTATTTTCTCCTTGACCTGATGATTCTGAAATTTGGCTATGATACTCCTTGTAGTTTCCATTTTGGGAATCTCTTTCAGGAAGTGATCAGTTGATTTTTTTTCAATGCCTCATTTAACCTTTGATTCTAGGATATCAGGGTAGTTTTTCTTGATAATTTCTTGAAAGATGCTATCTGGGTCTTTTTAAATCATGGCTTTCAAGTAGACCAATAACTCTTAAAGTATCTTTCCTGGATCTATTTTCCAGGTAAATAGTTTTTCCAATTTGATATTTTACATTTTCTTCTATTTTTTATTTGTTTTGATTTTGTTTGACTGATCCTTGATGTGTCTCATAGAGTCCTTAGCTTCCACTTGCCCAATCCTAATTTTTAAGGAATTGTTTTCTTCATTTAACTTTTGTACTTCTGATTCCATTTGACCAATTCTGCTTTTTAAATAAGTTCATTTCTTCAGTGGATTTCTTTTTCCCAATTTGGTCAATTCTACTTTTTAAGGAGTTGTTTCTTTCAGTCAATTTTTGTGCTTCCTTTTGCAGGATGTTGATTCTTTTTTCATAATTATCTTGCAATAACTCTCATTTCTTTTCCCAATTTTTCTTCCACTTCTCTTATTTGATTTTTAAAGTCCATTCCGAGCTCTTCTAAGAGGATTTTTCTGGGCTTGAGATCAACTCATACTCACTTTTGAGGCTTTACTATAGGCATTTTGACATTGTTTTCTTCTCCTGAGTTTGCATTTTGATATTTCCTGTTGCCATAGTAGCCTTCTATGGCCAGTGCTCTTTTTTGTTTTTTTTCCTAATTTTTAAAAGTTGAGTTCTGCTTCTGGGGTACAGAGGGCACTGTCCTAAGCTTCTTGCACTAGTGTCAGAGGTTCAATGACTGGTTTTCTGTGCTGGGGCTTCTGGGGCTGGTGGCTTGCCCACTATGCTATGGAGGCCCAGCCTAGTTGCAACTGTTGTGCCCTGCATTCTAGGGTTGACAATTTACCTGCTGCACTGCCACTGGAGGCTTCATAACTGGCCTGCTGTGCACTGGCCTGCTGTGCACTGACCTGCTGAGCCCAGACTATCGGGCCTTGGTTGCTGCTCTGTGGTGTGGCTAAGAGCCTCTCATGGCTTCCCTGGACATTGACTTTGTTGGGCTGTGCTCCCCTTTTAGCCAAGTGAGATAGACCTTTCCTGAAGTCCTTCTAAGTTACCTTGAGTTGGAAAATTGTTTCAGTTGATCTTTTTGTGGATTCTATCACTCCAGAATTCTTTGAGAGGCTTGATTTAATGTTTATGAGGGAAAGTATGAAGAAGTCAGGCAGCTTCCAGCCCCCTACTTCTCCTTTATTGCTACAGAAACTACCTCCATCCTCCTTGGTGTTACCCTCAACTCCTCTCTTGTACTCACTACATATATTCAGTCTGTTGCCAATTCTTGTTTCTATCTTCACATCTTTTATACATGTCCATTTCTTTCCATTCACATAGCTACCACTGGTGCAAGACTTTATCACCTCATGCCTGAACTATTACAATAGCTTTTAGGTTGGTCTTCCTGCCAAAAGTTCCAGATGCTGTTCAAATCCTACATTCGAGATGAGACCTTTCCAAGTCACTCACTACTCTTACCACTATTATTGGCATACCTCCAAGATTATTTACCATCTACTCTGTTTATATCTTGTATTACTTTGTTGTTGGTTATTTGAATATTTTGTCTCCTATTTGAATATGAGCTGTTTGAAGATAGGAACTGTGTTTTTGCTTTATTTATATCTATGTCTGTCCATCTATCTATCTACATATGTATAGATATATATAGATATATATCCTCGGCATTAATAGTGTACCTGGAACATAGTTGGCTGATTTAATGTCACCTCACTCTCACCCATCTCAGTAACCAGGATGAAGTAAAACAACATATATAAATTACTTTGCAAACCTTAAAGTATTTTGTGAATTCTAGCTATCATTGTCGCCATTATTATTATCATTAATATCATTATTAACCAATCATAATAATTGGTGAAATTCAATTATATAATGATGTGTTGTTCATCAGGTATTTGAAATTTAGTTTGAATTTGCTTCTTACTATTATAAACACACTTTTCCAACTTTGCTTCTAACATAATATGTAAAGTCAATTGTTTATAAAATTTCAATACTTTTTGATTATTTAAATGATTTTTTTCTTTTGAAAATTACAATATTGGCAAATATTTTCAAGTTGTTTTGTAGGAGAGCACTGCAGATCTCTCCATTAACTGTAAGGAGTTAAACTAACCTACTTTTTGGTGTACCCTCTGGATGTATAGAAATTTTCTTGCTACTTTTCCCTTTGTTATAGGTGACATTGATGCTGGAGACTACATTTTTCCCCCTACAGCTAGTAATGTTATAAGTGATGCTATGAAACTTCTAACCAATGAAAACTCAAGGGATTCAAGATAAGACTAAAATTTTACCAAAGTTATCCCCTTTCCCTTTTCTAACATGAGTTAGGCTACATTTTTTCCCAAAAAACTGAGACCTGATTATTCAACAGGTATGACCAATCTGAGAATAATTCCCCCTGTTCTTTGTAATGAGAAGACTCATTTACAAATGTATCTTTATTTTCCTAATAGAAAAAGAAAGAAACAATTATTGATGAAGGTTTTGTGTTCAAGTAAACTAAACCTATCCACATTTCTCAGATGTCAAATAGAATCTACCATCACTTATTTCTTTAAGCAAATGAAATTGGAGTAGAAGGGGCTAATATCTTGTAATTTTGCCTCTTTACATCGTTTTCTGTGCTTTTAAAGGATTTGATGGGGTTTTTCATACTTTTAGTAGTACTGAACCCCAACTTATTCTCTGATGTCTGTGCACATTTTCTTCCTTATTGTTATTTCTCTCAACTAACATTGTCACTAGATTTGAATGTTTCAGTATCCTAATGTATAATCTTATACGAAGAATCATAGATCTCCAAGTAGAAGAGATCTCATAACTAATAAGTCTAACCTCTTTTTTATGGGGAAGGGGGAGGGAATGAGACCCAGAGAGGTTGTGACTTACGTAGGGTCACACAGCTAGTAAATAGTAGAACAAGGATTTGAACCTGAATTTTGTGATTATAAATACAGTATCTTTTCCATTGTACTACACTGTCTCTGACAGAAACAGGAAAGAATGATTTTAAAAAGAACTAAACCTGTAAGTTAATAATATTATCTCAGGACATATTATCCTCATTTCTTTGTCTCAGTTTCAGTTTTACCAATTCGTTTTTATCTATTTCACTATGTACATTTCTTTAATGTATTCTGAATTTATATATTTATGACTTAAAACTTCACGCATCTTACAATCTATAGGCCTTTGTCTGGTGATATCTCTTCACAGGCATCTTCACAAGGGTAAAAAAAAAATAGCCAAAAAAGTAAGACAGGAAATTCTGGAGGAGCCATGTCTTCCTTTTTCACAAATAGTAATCTAGGTTTTTCAAATTAAAACACTGTATTTTCATAAATTCCTTCAAATCAATGCAAAAATCTTTTCTATGCTGCCTTATAGCCTGCAGCTCATGGACCTGGATATTCCTTTTCCTGAGATAAGGCTCATGAGATTTAGTTTTAATTCTTTGCATGGTAATTCCTACATTTCTGTTTCAGTTACTAAGCCACAGGGTAGTATTTACGGATTCCTATTTCTTGTTTGTTTCTCCTCCCCCCACATCAGTATTTTCCAAAAATTAATGAATCTCATCCATCAAAAATTAGTAGTAATGAACTTATTTCCATAAAAATAGACTCATCGTTTTGCCAGCATCAACTTCTGTGTACTTGCCTGTAGGAAATGATCCATTAGTTAAAAATTAAAAAGAAATTAGAGTCTATTTATCCCTGTTCCTAAATTTGGCTAAGGCAGAGTCCTTAGTCTGCTGCTGAGCTTTCAGAAAAGAGCCCATTTGTAAATTATTCCTTATGGCAGCTATCATAGCTAATTTGATTGCTTTTACAACAATGTCTTAAAAGCTAAGAAAGAAATCCAGCTTTTTAAATTTCCTGATATACTCTTTGTCATTGAAGTGGCAACATTTATTCACTATTTGTACTGAAGAAAACATACGTAATTAGAGATAAAATGTCATCTTAGGGGAAAATACACAAATCTCTCAAATTGTGGCCAAAAAAAAAAAATCAAACTCAGAAATTCTGGTTTAAAGTCTGGTCATTACAATTCATTAGAAAAAATAAAATGACATGGTACATTATATTATGTTACTTCTTTGAGTCACATTTATGTTTTCTATATGCAAAATAATAATAATAGCTAACATTTATATAGTGCTTCCAAGTTTTCAAAGTGCCTTATATACATCATCACATTTTTGCTTCATCAGAGCCATATGAGGTTGGTAGCACAGAGATTATTAACTCATTTTACAGAGAACACTGAGACTTATTGAGATTAAGTGATCTCTTGTAGTCTCATACTTATTAATTAGCAGAGGCAAGACTTGAATCCAGATCTCTCCTGATTTCTAATCAAGTACTCTTTACATTATAAAGGAAAGATATTAGATGACAACAGATATGGTAGGATCCAGTAAGAATTTTATTTTTTAAGTGTAGGGAGTAAACTCATAGATATTCTATATAATCTCATGAGAAATCTGCCAGTGGTGACTAAATTGTGCTAGAAAATTTAACACTCTAGACCAGAATAGAACTGATCGATCCCTAAGATTTCTGAGAGCTAACACCAACAACCAAGTCAACCTACTGCAAGTGGATTCCCCCAAACCAAAAATAATCTCTACCTGGGGGTAGAAAGGTAAGGGAATATATGTATATATGTATGTGTGTATGTATGAATGCATAAATATGAATATATATACATGCATATACACATATATTTACAGAAAAAGCATTATTAACAAAATAACATAATATCAAATAGATCAACTCTTTAATACTAACATAACTTATGTGAACACATGAGTGTGTGTATGTGTAATTTCAGCATACCTCACCTGAACTGGGATCATTGTCTATAAACAGGCATAAATTTGGTTTTATTAAAACTTGCCTCATATATGTTGTTTAAACTTTTACTTATGTAGTCAAAGAAAAGGGGAAAATTTCACAAAAGAAGAATTATAAACTATGAGCAACCATATGGAAGAATGCTCCAGATCACAAATAATAAGAGAAATGTACATCAAAACTGCACTGAGATTTCCCATCAACCCTTCAAATGGGCAAAGATGACAAAAGATAAGATGGTCAATGTTGGATGGATAATGGGAACATAGGAACACTAGTGCATTGTTGCTGGAGCTTTAAATCAGTATGGCTATCTTGAAAACAATTGGAAATTTTGCAAATAAAGTGATTAAAATACTGCTACCTCAAAGAGATCATTAATAAAAAGAAAGTCCCTATATCCACAAAAATATTAATAGCAGTATTTTTTGTGGTAGCAAAGAATTAGACGGAAAATAGATGCCCTTCTATTGGGGAATGACAAATTGTGGTACACAAATATAAAGAAATATAACTATGCTGTAAGAAATTACAAATATGATGAATACAAAGAAGTATAGAAAGATTCATGATCTGATGCAAACTGGAGTAAACAGAACCAAAACAAGCAGACCCTATATGTACAATGGCTACAGCAATGTAAATTAAAAGAAAAACCATAAAACCATCAAAAGTAAACATCGCAAACTTATAAAAAACAGTCATGACTTCAAAGAAGAGAAATGACAAGATTCCTTCACACTATTCTTTATAGAGGTGGAAGGTCTATACATATGGTATAAATGCATATATTTTCAGATTTTTAAAAATGTATTTATCAGTTTTTTTCTCTTCTTTTTTATTTAAAAATATCCTTTATTATATGAGGTATCTCTCTGGCAGGAGAGGAGAAGATACTTGAAGAAATTCTGATGAAATTCTATTAAAGCGTGTCAACAAAAATTTACCTCCCCCTAAAAAAACCTGAGTAGTTATGCTCACACTGCATAGCAGAAGCAATATTTCTTTAATGTTGTATTGGTGTTGACTACCCTCCAAAATTCTTTGCTGATTCTTTTATCTATTGCATGTTAAGATATATTTTCACATCTTTAAGTGTGATGATAATGAAACTTGAATAAATAGAAATAGAAATAGAAAAACATACTTTGGGAAAATAAATCAATTCCACTTGTTTATTTGTAAAATTATAATTATTGCTAGTCTACTTAATGTTTAAATAATTGTAATGTTCTTGACATATATGGGGTGAGGGAAGCTAAATTGTTTAAGTTGCTCTGTAGTGTTGATACCTTTATCTATACAAAATAATCAGCCAGTTCTGCTTCTGAGCCCTTTCTTCCTCTGAGAGAGAATAAGCTTTTGCAGAATTGAACTGGGGCACCCAGCATGCTTTGGCAGCAGAAGGAACTGAGGGTTTCCACCTTGCCAAGCTTCATATCTGTCAGCAGTATGTTTGATTAAGGGAAGCCCAGGGTGGTTCAAAAGGAGGTCAGACTCTGTTTCTTCAATCTGAACATTAATAGTTGAAGTTTGAGGTTTTAATCAAGAAAGGAGGAAAAAAAGAAAATAAAACTCTGTCTATGGCTGTGGATATCTATATATGCATACCATTTTTTTCCTAAGTGAATAATTAGGAGGAACTATTCCTATAACAATAAGACTTGAGATCACTGATGATACCTAATTTGCTAAAGTTAAGGTTTGTTTTTTTTTTCCCCCTGCCAATTATAAAATTAAGGAAACATTTCCTGCTCTACTCCAGAGTGTTTCCAATATGGTAGCTAGAGAGTTCCAAGTATTTTTGACAACTGTTCTGTTTTAACAGTGAATATTGTAGTAGCAAAACTGTTAAAAATGAATAGCGCTCATATGTGAGTACATGAAAACAAGGGAGGCAGGGCAGTATGCAAAGAAGGGAATCCATAGCAATGAGAGAGATGCTCCCTGTTTTAAGCTGTTTTTGCCTGCCCGTGAAACTCACCAGGGGGCACTGGGATCGACATGAGACTCCTGACTTTTAGCTGTGCTAACTTGTGATTCAGCATGTTACAAAAAGACTCCATTGGCTAGTGACCTCCGAAAAAATTATATAAATCTGTGTGTTTTACGGAAAAGCAACTCTTGAGAATAGAGGTAGCCATTCTCACCAGAACTTTATGACTCTTATTTTATTGATATTTTTAAGATAATTACCATTTTTTGATCCAGACCTGTGATATAATAATAATTATTATTGTTTTTGTTATTGTTGCATCTATATAGCACTTTAAATGATTGTAAAGTGCTTTACAAATATTATCTCATTTTTCCTCACAATGACCTTGGAAGATAGGTACTGTTATTATTTCCATTTTACAGATGATGAAACAGAGGCAGAAAGAGATTAGGTGACTTCCAGCTAGTGTCTGACACTTGATTTGAATTCAGGTTTTCCTGACTTCAAGTCTAACACTCTCTCTACTGTACCACCTAGCTATTTGTCAATATTGGGAATTGTTCATTAGTAAATCCTACTCTATAAATACAAATTGAGTGATTATGAAACTTACATGTTTAAAGAGTTGCGTGGGTCATTGAATGGTCAAGCAACTTTCTCAGGGTCCCATGCCATTATACATCAGAAGTAGAACTTGAACTAAGTTCATCCTGATTTTGAGGTTGGATCTCTAGCCACTATGCCATACTACCTTTGATTAAAACTTATTTACCTCTTAATGTAAACAGGAACGGTATGACTAGAAGGGAAGCTTCAGAACCAAAGCAAGAACTGCTGTCTTTATTCAAAGTTTTACTAACTTGCGTGCTGTGCTCCCTGGAAGTTTATAAAAGTTTATAATTTTTATTTTAAAAGTTTATAAAAATAAATCTGAATAGTAGTCCTCAATGATATCTTCCCTGGTTTTCCATTAAGCTTGCAAAGATAGAGATCCATGACAACTAAGACTGAGTATGCAAGGAGGTAGTTGAAAGAAAGTAATACCCACTTACGTGTAAAATGTGTAAAAACATCCTCGTAAACATGTCTGTTTAATATGCACAAGGTGGTCCAGGGGCCATCTTTAGATTCTGTGTGTTTCACCATGGGGTCATCTCACTGAAGTGAGTTATAGAATGAGGATGGCAAGGATCTCAAGTCAGATCAGAAACTACTGCCTTTATTTGGCATGGTCTTGTAGTTGATAAAGTAGGAAACTCCTCATCTGGGAAATTGAGAAACTATAAACCCTCTTCTTGCCATTGGACCTCAGTAAGGAAATAATAACCTATCAAGCTTCCTGTACTGCTTTCTTCCCTTGAGAAATTATCCCTTGAAATCCTTGTCAAGTAAAAGCATTAGTATATTCACTTATAATCAGTTTCTGAAATATGAAAGAAGAAAAATTAAGACTTGTTTATGGAGCTTCATTTGACACCAGTAATAAGTGGAAAGCCATTGATTAAATTTCTTAGTAAGGCAGTTGTACTGAGGAAGAAGGTTTTTAGGTTATTAAGGGTGCTACATAAACACATCATACAGCAATTTCAGACTTTTATATTGTCTGAAATTGTCAATTCTACAATTAACCAATTCAACAAAGACTTATTAAGCAGCTGCTATGTATAGAGTGCCAGGGGAGATTTTAAAAACACAGAATCTCAGAGGTGGAAAGGGCCATTTAATGTAACCCAAACCTGACCAAGAATCCTTTCTATAACATCCCTACAAGTGCTCATCAACCTCTTTGTGAAAACGTCTAGAAGAGTGGGAGGGAGGCCTTAATACATCCTGAGCCAACTCATTCCATTTTTAGACAACTCTCATTTTTTAAGTGTTTCTTCATATCAGTCCTAAATTTGCCTCTCTCTGCTTTTATACCATCCATCTTAGTTCTGCCTTAAAATGCCTTGAGAATCATTTCCTCAACAACCTCAAAATTTTATTGCTTTCAGGATATCTTCTCTGTATATATTGGACTAGTCCAGCCACTTTTCTGTCTTTATTTTTTTCATTTCCTTGGATAGCACATACAAGACTGTTATGCTAGAATTCAAATGAGTTGGTGAGTATTTGGCGGGGGGAGAGAGTTCTCTGTAAAAATCTAACGGATCTTTTTCATTGTTTGCCTGTTTACCTTGATCGGTTCCGTATTTAAGAGTCTTGAAGATGACTTTACTTATTTGAATCTCTCAGGAAAGGCATGATGAATTTGAAAGCATTTTGAGGACAGTCAAGATAATAAGAGGACTCAAATTCATACCATATGATGATCATTTAAAGGAACTGGTAATAGTATATAGTAAAGGAAGTTCAAGTGGTGCATGATACCTGTCTTCAGGTATTTAAACTAATTAGATTAGATTTTTTTTTTCAGTTTAACCCGAGGGCGGAAAGTAAAACGTGGCAAATTTAAATAAAAAAAAACTTACTAGCTCTTAGAGCTAGTCAGCAGAGGAATTCTCCCCATTCTTGAGAAGTACCAGTATTCCTTTTGTTAGAGGTTGTGTAGCAAAGACCAAATGACTAGTTGCTAAGTATATTGTAGGGCAGGATTTTTTTTTTCAGGCATGGGTAGATCTAAATGGTGCCTGAGATCCCTTCCAAACTGGAAGTTCTATAATTCTGTGACAAGCTTTCTTTTAACTTATTTCTTTCCACTGCTTGTTACTGTTTTATGAGGTGATAAAGCACATAATCTTCCACCATCCTTTCCAATATGATTTTATATTATATGATATAGAATATTATACATTCTATTATTATTCTATTTATTCTATATATTCTATTATATATTCTAATATTATAGAATAATGTAGAATATTCTATATTCTAAGTAGGGTTGCCCTTGGTTATTTTATATCTCAATTTAGCAAAGAGAACTCTCGGTTACTTGTCGAAACAGTTTTTTAAGTGTTTTGGTCTCCATTAGTCAAATGATTTACCACATCTAAGCTGCATAAAAAGTGTTTTGCATTTAACTGTCAGTGCCTCTTCCTGCATATTCCATAAGAATCAATAGCTTATCTAAGTAGCTCAGGTTTAAGTTGTATTAATTTAATTATAAACCCTGATCTCATTTTCATTCCTTTGTATGATTGGGTATTAATTTTCATCTTTGTTCTAATAAATTAGTGGTCTGGTTGTAGACATATACATCAGTAACAAATTGTTTCCTGTGTGTAAAAAAGATAAAAAATTTTGCTAAATGCAAAACACTTTTATGTAGCTTAGCAGTAGTAAATCATTTGCCTCAAGTCTAGTGTCTTCTTTTTCTTTCCTCAAGAAAGAATTCATGACTTTGTAGGCATTCTTTTTAAAAATTGTGTTTAATATTTTATTTACCAATTACATGTAAAACAATTTTAATGATCCTTTTTGCCTTCAAATTTGAATTCTAAATTCCCTCCTTTCCCTGTTCCCCTTTCCACTGAGAAGGCAAGCAATTTGACCTGTTATACAGGTGTAGTCATGCAAAGCACATTTCCATGTAAGTCATTCTCTGAAAGAAGGCTCTGCCAGTTCTTTCTCTGGAAATTAGCTTCACTTTTCATCATAAGTCCTACAGAATTACCTTGGATCATTATGCTACTGAGAATATTCAGTTATTCAGAGTAGATCATCATACAATATTGCTATTACTGTGTACAGTGTTCTTGTAGTTCGGCTCATTTCACTTTGCATCAGTTCATGTATGTATTTCCAGGGTTTCTGAGGGCAGCGGGCTCATAATTTCTTAAAGCATATTAGTATTCCATAACAATCATGTACAACAAGTTGTTCAGCTATTCCTCAATTGATGGACATCTCAATTTTCAACTCTTTGCCCCCACTAAAAGAACTGCTATAAATATTTTTGTACACATAGGTCCTTCTTTTTGTTTTTTATCTCTTTGGGGTACAAGCCTAGTAGTGGTGTTGCTTGGTAAAAGGGTGTGCATGGTTTTGTAGACCTTTGGGTATAGTTCCATATTGCTCTGCAGAATGATTGAATCAGTATAAAATTTTACCAATAGTACATTAGTTTTTAATTTTCTACATCCCCTTCAACATTTGTCATTTTCCTTTTCTGTCATATTAGCCAGTCTGACAGGTATAAGGTAGTACCTCAGTGGTGTTTCAGTTTATATTTCTTTTTTCGATAGAGATTTAGAGAATTTTTTTCACATGACTGTAGATAGCTTCTATTACTTTGTCTGAAAACTGCCTTCTCATGTTGATTGACCATTTATCAGCTGAAGAATGGTTCTTATTTCTATAAATTTGACTGTTATCTATATGTTTGAGAAATAAAGCCTTTATCAGAGAAACTCAACATAATAGTTTCTTCACAATTATGATCATCAGCTATGTATTTCCCCTATCCTACATATCCCCCACTCTCTCTATCTCCTTTTACCCTGTTCATTCTCAAAAGTGTTTTGCTTCTGACTTTTACCTCCACTGAACTGCCCTTCCTTCTGTCAGCTTCTCCCCTGCTTTCTTTATCTCCTTCCCTTCCTGCTTTCCTGTGTAGTAAGGTAGATTTTTACATTCAACTGAGGATGTATATTATTACATCTTTGAGCCAATTCTGATGAAAGTAAAGTTCATGTACTCCCATCCCCACTTCCTCTATTTTCCCCTCCATTGTAAAATCACTGTCAGATCTCTTTTATGTCAGATAATTTATACCATTCTACCTCTCTGTTTTACTTTCTTCCTGTGCATTCTTCTTTCTCATCTCTTAATTTTATTTTTTATTTAATCATACCATTACTTTCAACTCACATCTCTTTTTTATGTCTATGTACACTCCTTTTAACTGCCCTAATAATAAGAAAAATTTTAGGAATTGTAAATATCATTTTCCCATGTAGGAATATAAACAATATAATTTTTCTGTTAACCTTTTTATGCTTCTTTTGCATCTTGTATTTGAAAGTCAAATTTTCTGTTGTTCTCTGGTCTTTTCATCAGGAATGCTTGAAAGTCCTCTATTTCATTGAATATCCATTTTTCCCCCTGAAGAATTATACTCAGTTTTGCTTGGTTATAATCCCAGCTCTTTTGCCCTCTGGAATATCATATTTCAAGTAAAAGCTGCCAAATCTTTTATTATCCTGATTGTGCCTCCATAGTATTTAAATTGTTTCTTTTTGGTTTCTTGCAGTACTTTCTCCTGAATCTAGGAAGTCTGGAATTTAGCTATAATATTTCTGTGAGCTTTCATTTTGGGTTCTCTTTCAGGAGGTGTTCAGTGGATCCTTTCCATTTCTCTTTTGCCTTCTGGTTTTAGAATATCAGAGCAGTTTTTCTTGATAATTTATTGAAATATGAATCTTTGCTCTTTCTTTGACCATGACTATCAGGTAGTCCAATAATTCTTCAGTTATCTCTCGTGAATCTATTTTCCATGTCAGTTGTTTTTCCCATGAGATATTTCACATTTTTTCTATTTTTATCATTTGATTTTGTTTGTTTTTGATATCTCATAAAGTCATTAGCTTCCACTTGCCAAATTCTAATTTTTAAGAAGTCATTTTCTTCAGTGAATTTTTGTATACCTTTTTTTCCATTTGGCCTGTTCTGCTTTTCAAGGCATTTTCTCTTCATCAAATTTTACCAGTTGGTCTATTCTGCTTTTTAAGGTATTATTTTCTTCAGCATTTTTTGTGCCTCCTTTACCAAGCTGTTGACTCTTTTTTCATGATTTTCTTGCATCCCTCTCATTTCTCTTCCTAAATTTTCCTCTACTTCTCTTGCCTGATTTTTAAAATCCTTTTTGAGCTTTTCCATGGCCTAAGACCAATTCACATTTTTCTTTGAGGCTTTAGTTGCAGGAATTTTGACTTTGTTATCTTCTGAGTGTATGCTTTGACTTTCCTTATAATTATAATGATTTTGTATGGTCAGAATTTTCTTCTGTTATTTGCCCATTTTTCAGACTATTTCTTGACTTTTAACTCTGTGCTAAAGTGGGGTTCTACATCCCTAGTGGAGGGTTCACTGTCCCAGACTTCAGGTTTTTTGTGCAGATGTTTTCAGAGGTAATTCTGGGCTCCTGTAAGTTTTTGACTTTTCCAAGGTGGTATGATCTAGGGAGAGGTGTGTTTACTACTCTCCTGTACTGTACCCTGGCTTCACCTGCACAATCACTCTTTTCAACCCTGGAACTGTGACCAGGGTCTCTGCTCCCCTGCAGCTGAAAGCTCCCCTGTGCTAGTGTTCCTCCTTGCACTGTGACTAAGACCTAAGACTGTGACCCAGATCCGAGGATAGGCAAAGTAAAGAGTCCTATACCTGGTGCCAGCAAAGGGATCCCTGTAAATCTCCTTCTGACACATTGATACCATCTCTGGACTATGAGGTTTGGAAACTTCTACTTTCTATCACTGATTCAGGCTTCTTAAGACCTACTCTTGTTTTGCTGGGTCCCAGTCTATGCTCCCCTCTCATCCTGATGCAACAGACCTTTCCTGTAAATCTTCCAAGTTGTCTTGGGCTTCCACAATTTTGGGTTCTGCTGCTCTAAAATTTGTTTAGAATCATTATATAAAGGTACTTGCAGGAGTTTGGGGGAGAACTCTGGTGAACTCTTATCAAGGCAATTAAGCTTTCATTAAGTGATGTTTGCGTGCCAATCATCGTACACTGGAGATAAATGTACAAGCAAAAAGAAAGATAGTTCCTGGCCTCAAGGAGTTTACATTGTAATGTCCGAAGACAACACCTAAAAGGGAACAGAAAAGAGTTGAACGGAGGCAAAGGTACCAGAGGGGGAGCCATGACAGTGAAGTCAGAGAATCAAATGAACAATCATTATCAGGTAAAGATTCAGAGACCCTGCAGGAACTCTAGGCCACTGTATCTATAGTCTTTGTTTTAACATTTTGGTTCATTTCATCCTGATAGGCACTCCTAGCCTTTTTGTGTTGTGTCATAGTCCCATTTTGCAGTCTAGTAAAGTCCGTGAACCCTTTCTCAGAATAACATTTTTAGATGCATTAAATAAACTACATAGGATCATAAAGGAAACCAATTAGATTGAAGTATAATTATCAAAATTTTCAGAAATCAAGTTCATGGACCTCAGGCTAATAACCCCTGGGCAAGGTTTCTGTGAAGTCTTCAGGTCTTTGGCCTGTCTCATGCCTTATTCCAGAACCACTTTGGGGGGAGGAGCTATCTTTATTCATATTTATAGTTGCCTTGAAGTCAGAGAACATCAAGATACAGCACAGCCTCTTATTCAGCTGTCTGCTTTTCCCCCCACTTTGTGAGAAGCAGGATTTTAGCTGTAGCAAAGAGGAAGGAAAATTGAAATTTCAGACTGGAAATGACACAAATGAAGCAGAGGGGAGTGAAGCCGGGGTGTACACTGGAGGCCTACTTCTTTTTGTCAGGACTAGCTAGCTCCTGGGACCTCTCACCATGCTTTACAAGCTTGTGCTGGCCCATCATTAAGTCCCTATTTGAGACAGAGAAAAATTCTAGATGTGGTAATATCTTTCTCCTCTGTCATATCCCCATCCATGCTAAAAAGCAAAGCATAAAGGTTAAGTAGCCTAGAGTTCCTGCAGAGACCTGGAATCTTTACCTCATAATCACTGTGCATTTGATTCCCTGACTTCACTGCCATGGCTCCCCTTCTGGTACCTTCCCTACCTCCAACCCTTTTCTGTTCCCTTTTAGATGTTATCTTCCCTCATTACAATGTAAGCTCCTTGAGGCCAGGGACTATGTTTCTTTTTGCTCGTACATTTATCCCCATTGCACAGTGACTAGCATGTAACCAGCACTTAATGAATGCTTAGTTGCCTTGATAAGTCACACTGCTGAAACAAGTGAATTAAACATCATTTTGAACTGTTTATATTCTCTTTTCCTTTGCCCACATAAAGAAACAAACTGTACATTTCCTAAAACTCTTGAGGTTAAAGCAGTTTTTATACGCCCTGGGGGAGTTCCAGGGTATTGGAGAACAAAGTATGTGCTTGTAGATTTTAATGTATTGTTTTATGATAATTTAATGTTTATTTGTTTTTTAATTCTATGCCAAGAGTAAAAGTGACTAACTGTATGTTCGCTTTTTTTTGTCTGTTTTTCTACTTCTTTGGAAAGTCAACCCCATTGTGCCATGGCTCTGGAGAAGAAAGTGAGGCTGGTGATTCTGTATAACCTTCCCTCACTAAAATCCAATTCACTTGCATGTCATGGCATCACCTCCCTGAAGTCATGGTCCTCTTCAAGAATTTAAGGACAAACAACAACAGTCAAGGTTTCATTACTAGGACTTGCTTAAATTTATTTAGTCAGAGAGAGTGCAGGGTCTACAAGTGGGAGAGGAGTTGGGGAAAGGACTCAGAATAATTGGGAAGACTCACAAACAATCTCCATTCTCTGAGATAATCAGAGGATTAGAGAAATAATGAGGATTAGAAAGTCAGTGACTCTGAGAACCAGAGAAAGTTTAACATTTATCACCCAGTGGTTGAATGTTCATACTTGCTTGGGTATGAGAGCATGAGATGAGATTCTGAGTCTTCTGGTTGAATAGGATCATAACGGTGATTAGCAGCACCACCTATGGGTTTAAAAAACAACTATTTGCTGATTTCATTTGAAAGGACAGTATGTTCCTTATAGAATTTCTCTCCCTCTTTCTCTTCTGCAACAGATATTGGCATACAAACTACAATTTCCATGGTGGTCTTTTGAAAAAATATTTATTTATTTATTTTTAGTTTACAACATTCAGTTCCACAAGCTTTTGAGTTTTAAATTTTCTCCCCCTCTCCCCCCTCCCCAAGATGGTATATGATCTGATATAGTTCTACATAAACATTAATATTAAACATATTTTTACATTAGTCATATTGCAAAGAATCATAACCAGTGGAATTAAGATGGTCTCCTTTTTCATATTCTTACTACAAACTTTGGGACTTAAGATAGCCAAATGTTCCATGAAATAGTATTTCCTGTTGCATTTGGATAGATAAGTATCTCAGACTTCGAGAGAAGCTAGGTGGAGCAGTAGATAGGGAGCTGGGCCTGGAGTTAGGAAGAACTCAGTTCAAATTCTACTTCAGACATTTAATAGCTGTGTAATCTTAGGCGAGCCACTGAACTGCTGTTTACCCCCAATTTCAGCAATTGTAAAATAGGATAATAATAGCATTTACCTCCCGGGGTTGTTGTGGTGATCAAAGGGGATTCTGTTTGTAGAGCTTCAAGGCTCCTGGCACATAGTAAGTGCCGCATAAATACTATTAAGAGAGTACTGGTAGGTATTCATGTTTCTAAATGGTCTTAAAAGCTATTCTTAGCACTTCTAGCCTCCTTTTCTACCATTTTGTCACTCTCATGGAAGAAGTAGCAAGAGATTATACAGGATTATACAGCAATTTTCTTTGGTTGCATGGGTTGCTCTGGTTAAAGAATTCATCCTAAAGTGATCCATCTACTAATGATGAGGTTCTTTGGATTTAGTTAGAAAGATCCTCAGAAAGCAGGCACAGTCTAATTGATGGTATCAGACATGAAGTTTTTACATGGTAGATCCTTCCAGAGCTTAATACCCACAGACCTAGCTTTCAAGAATCCCAGAGTTAACTTCATACTGTGAGTGGTCAAGTCATTCATAACTATTTTTGGTTTCAATAATTCAATCAGTTCTGAATCTACTAAATATATACTGTTACCATGTAGACCCTCAATATGGCTTTTAAAACATTGTTGTCTTTGGCAGTTCTCACTAGCTTCCACTTACTGAACTCTACCATTCCTAATATCATTCTTTAAGAATCAAACTGTCCATTTAAATTAATTCTCAGCCACTTGTCCTTCATTCCATTATATATGTGTATATATTTATATCTATATCCATATAGATATATGTGTATATATGTGTATATATGTATGCATAACTATATATCTCAAGGTTCTCAACCTTACTAATGCTGCAACCCTTTAATACAGATCCTCATGTTGTGGTGACCCCCAACCATAAAATTATTTTTGTTGCTACTTCATAACTGTAATTTTGTTACTATTATGAATTGTATTGTAAATATCTGATATGCAGGATGTATTTGCATTGTTACAAATTGAACATAACCCATAGGTTGAGAACCACTAATATATGTGAATTTGTATACGCATACACATATATGTCTTACAAAAGCTAAGCTGATGAATAAGTTCCTCAAACATTCAAATTGATCTTTTGTCAAGTCCTTTTTTTCTCTTTCTCTGAGTCTGTTCTGCTTGACTTTTAATAATTTCATTTTTGAGAATTTCTCATTCCTCTTGAACTTCATTGCCTCTTTAAAATATTAGGCCATTGGATCCTATCTATGCCTTCTTCAAAACCTTTGAAGTATGCTCACAAGCCAGCCATCTAGTTTAATCCTTGATCATTTCTCATATGAAATGTTAATATAGTAATTGATCTCCTTGCTTAAGTTTCTCTTCAATCTATCCTTTACTCAGCTGCCAAAATGATTTCTCTAAAGCACAGATTTCACTTTGTTAATCCTTAGACACACACACACACACACACACACACACACGTCTAGTGGCTCTCTATTACCACCAGAATCAAATATAAGTTATTGTGTTTGGCATTTAAAACTCTTCATAACCTGGCCTTTCATGCCTCTCTATCCCTCTTGCTCCAGGCTCTATGTCCCAACTGGCCAACTTGCTGTTTTGCACATATAACATTCCATTATCATCTCAATATATTTGCATTGGCTACCCTCCATGCCTGGAATAATCTCCATCCTCACCTTAGATTTTTAGTTTCCTTAAAAACTTCCTTAAATACTCAGATTGGATCCAAACTTCTGCTAGAGTATTTTCCTGGTTGCCCCCAACTGCTAATTTCTTCCTCTCTGGATTACTACCTTAATACTCTGTATATATCTTGTATGTGCCTAATTATGTATATGTTGTCTTCCCTATTAGAAAGTGAGTTCCTTAAGGGCAGGGACTGTTTATACTTTTCTTTGTATCCCTAGGGTTTCCTGAAATATAGAAGTTAAATAAATTCTCCTTGACTGACTGACCAATTGCTACTCTAAAATAGAGGATGCATGTCAGTCTTCCTGACATTGCATGTCCAGACTTCCTCTTCTCTATCGTGAACCTGATGATGGAATGTTCCCTTGCCCCAAGATTCTCATCATTTCCACCTGAGTAATCAGGTTCTTCTTGTTGGTGAGGATGCAATTTAGAATAGCCATTTGCTTATTGTTACTCTGTTCCCCCCACCCACACACACTATTTAAATTTGTTTATTTACTTTTAATTTTCAACATTCACTTTTATAAGATTTTGAGTTCTAAATTTTCTCCCTCCCCAAGACAGCATGCAATCTGATATGGGCTATACATTTACAATCATATTAAATACATTTCCACATTAGTCATGTTATAAAAGAAGAATCAGAATAAAAGGGGAAAAACCACGAGAAAGAAGAAAACAGACAAACAAAAAGAGAAAACGGTATACTTCAGACTCTGTAGTTCTTTCTCTGGATTTGGATAGCATTTTTCATGATTGTTACTCTATTTTTTAAGGATTAAATTTCCATCAAGAGAAGTCACAAATTTATTGGCAAGTTTTCTTTTTACAGAGAGAGTACTCTGGGAAAAGTTCAGATAGTTCAAGTCCCCCATCAGCACAATATCATACTTCTCTGCTAATTTTACAGTGTTTCCCAAACTCTTCATCCCATCTAGGTAGTGTGTAGAATATCCTCATGACAATATTACTTCTATTTCCCCCTCTGCTGATCTAAACCCAGATGTGCTATGCTAGTATCCCTACTCAAGTTCTAGATATTTTCATATCTTCTTCATACTTTACCCTGTCCTCTTTTTATTTTCTCTCTTCCTTTTATATATACTTAGAGTACTTGCCCCTCAGCATTGTGAGGAGTGGTGAGCTAACATCAAAAGTGCTTTGCAAAATATTATATAAATGTGAGCTACTATTGAGTTACATCTACCCTTCTAGAGTCATATTAGATAGATAAATAGATGGACCATTTATTAAATGCTTACTATAGGTTAAGTACAACAAATACAAGAAAAAAGAAAGACCTGCCCTCAAGGAGCTTACATTCTAATATGCAAAAGAACAAATGAAAAAGGAGCTGAAAAACTGAGGGGTAGGAGAATGAGGAAAGCATCCTCAGATGAAGGTGGTGTTCTAAGGCATCATGAACTGGTCCAGTTTAAATAGAACATGATGGCTCATGGGGGTGCTTCCTTAAAAAGAAAGTTGAGAAGGAACTGTTGTAAGTCCCATCCCATCAAGTCTCAGTGACAGCTTTAAGGTCAAATTTATTGCTTTACATTGGTGTCTC
The DNA here is from genome assembly GCA_028646575.1 of Pseudocheirus occidentalis. Lineage (NCBI taxonomy): Eukaryota > Metazoa > Chordata > Mammalia > Diprotodontia > Pseudocheiridae > Pseudocheirus > Pseudocheirus occidentalis. The sequence goes on along the minus strand of CM053593.1, from coordinate 311,221,288 downwards.
TAGTTCAACCTATTTTATTACCCATACTTCATGTATTTTTATGTAGATATTTGAAGTGATGGGTTTTGATACATTCTCTTCTTGGCTATTGTATCCTGAGAATTTCTGGTCTTTTTTTCTATTCTTATTTCTATTCTTATAACTGATTCTCCCTATGTACCAGACTTGTCAAATATATATAGGCAATTTTTTTTCCTTTGCATTCCTTTTCCCAATTAAAGCTCTTCTAATTACAGACACAAAATTCTAGTAATAGAGTACACAAGCCTACCCCCTGGTCCATCTACATGAAAGCTTGTAGTCAAGTAAGATATGACACATCTACAAATAATGGCCTAAAAAAACGAAGAAAATGTTCTGAATTTTAAAAAAGAAATTTGTTCATTTTTACTCATTTTTGAGAGCAAAGGAACTATGAATCTTCATATAAATAAACATATGCTTTAGTGACATTACTTTATAGAGTTACAACCTACCTCAAACCCAGAACCACTAGAGAAATAGGGATATGGTCTGGGCTTTTGATTTTATTGGTAGAGGGAACTCCTGGATTCATTTCCATTCCATAAACATGTAATAAGAACCTCCTATATGCCAGGCACCATACTGAGCTGTGGAGATACAAAAAGAGGCAAAAGGCAGTTCCATCCCTCAGGGAGTTTATAATGTAATGATGAAGTGAGAATCTCCTCTATTTTTATGATGTTAGAGAGTGGCACTGAGATTCAGCAACTTACTGATGGAATAAGTATCAGAAGCAAGATTTGAACCCAGATCTTTCTGGCTCTGAGGCCAACTTTTTATCTATTTTGCCACATTGCCTATCAAGTTCAGTATTGTACTATGTTTTTCACACTGTGTTGTTCATGTGATATAGAACTGGATACCTTAGAAATCATCTGGTCCAATGCCCTCATTTTACAGGTGAAGAAATTGAGGCCCAGAGAGGTGACAGTAAGTAGCATACCCAAGGTCCTCAAAGCCCCAAATGATTTTAAGTTTCTATTAAACACTTTTCATAATTAGAAAGTTATGAAACAGCTAAGCTAAATTTTATCCTACATGTCTTATCCCACCTTAAATTTCATATTACTCTATGTTAAAGAAACCCCAAATATTTACTGTTCGTAACCAGGACAGTATTCTCATTTAAAGAATAATTTGCCAGTTAATAACCATTTATTAAGCAAAGTACTGTGTTCTAGGTACTCTACAAATGGCTGAGAATACAAAGAAAGGCAAAATAAAAAACAGACTGCTTACATCTCAGGGTATGACCCCCAAATACTGTGTATTATCCAATTAAATTCTACTTTATCTTCCACCTTTTCCGGGAACTCTTCCATGATTAAACCCAAGTGACTCCGGTTGCTTCTTTACTCTGCATTCTCTGAGCACTCAAGTACTCAGGTTGCACCATATTCATTGGAATATCATTTTAGATGGGTCCTTAAGTTTGTTTTTCATGGAGGAACATCCTGTCTCCCCAACTAAATTATACCTTTTAGCAAGCAAGGATTTTTTAAAATTTCGTTTTCCTAGTGTCTAATACAGTGGCTACCCAATAAATATGTAAGAACATGGCTGAAATTAAAGAGAAATTTGGGGGGGAAGAAGGAAGAGTTATAATTTCCCTTTGCACAGATTCTGGACTTCATGCTGCTCTGACATTGTAAATCCCCAGTAAACCTAACAGTGCCCACTACTACTTTAAAATGTTGCCAATGTTGTGCTCTATTTTTAACATTTTATTTTTAAAGTAAATTTAGTCATCTCTCCTCCTTTCATATGCAGACAGGCAGCCTACTTCAATGAAATGACAGAGTTAACTTCCTTTCTGTAAAATTAACATCACAAAACATGCATCATTTGTGTCTCACCGAAGCGTCATTAAAATAATCCAGTAATTTTTATTGCTTTGTACAGTTCCAAATGCCCTGTGGCCTGTGATGTATACAGTTGGCCAACATCCCAGAGTGCAAGATGCTTCTGGAGTGGGCCTAGAGCAACCTTTAAAAGAGGCTGTCTTAGATAAGAATGGCATATAATGAAGACGACAAAGTAGTGATTTCAAAATATTCCCTCCCCCCCTTCCAGGGCATTTTTCTACAATGGAGAGACATGGTTTAATTAGAAATACCTCATAATTAATTTTATTATTAATTAATATAATATAATTATTAACATATGTTATATAATATATTAGTTATATATTACATATTAATTGCAATATATTAATAATATAATTAATTGATCGTTTAATAGAAATAACTCATAATTAATAATAATTAGCATTAATATAATGTCTGCTGTGTGCCAGGCACTGGGCTAAACTCTTTACAAATATTATTTCATTTGATCCCTCCTCACAATAACTCAGGAGGTAACTACTGTTATTCTCTCTATTTTCCAAAAGAAGAAACTGAGGCAAACAGAGGCTAAGTGACTTGTGTATACACACCTAGTAAGTATATGAGCTCTTTCTGACTCTGGCCTGGCTCCCTGTCCTCTGCACCACTTAGCTGTCTCTGTTAAACAAATGAAAAACATTAAGAGGGTTCCAGGAATTAACTAGTCTTCCAAAAATTTCTCTGTACCAAAAGGAAAACCCAGAGATTCAGTGAACAAGTCCTTAACTTGAATCAGTTGATGACCGCTGCCTTGGTCTGAAATAAAATCCCTGACCCCAGGGATTTTAACTCTGATAAAAGCCTTTTGCGTCAGTGGTATCAGAATATTGGCTTGTTTTGGAGACATATATATCAAGTGTGAATGTCTCTTCTAGGGTAAAGGTTCCGTTACTTTCGCTGAAAATAAAAATCAAAGATAGAATGCCATATAATATAATTATCATTTATGGGATAATATAATATATACCTTCCCTTGTCCTGTTCCCCCACCCACAGGAGTATAATTGCTTTATATAGCTAAAACAGGTTTTCTGGAATTCAGGATGATATATCTGGGTCAGGTAGAAAATGGCCCTCCTAACTACTTCTTGGGCATAAGTAGGACTTTATGCATGTTCGGACCCAGACTACTGGAAACTAGTGTCGCCCAGCCTTTCTTTTTTGTACATCAGACCAGTTTTCTCTCTAGGAATATGAATAAAAGTAATCACATATAAATAAATCTCTCATGGTTTTGTTCCCATACCGTTGGGGTTCTAATCTCTTTCTCAGCTTCCTATGACACAAAAGGATTATTCTGTCACATATAGATGAAAGTACCATTTGACTAAAATTGAATTGAAAAGGACAGAGTTTGAAGACCAGAGCAACAGGGCCACTCTGGGCAGAGCCTGAAATCCCAGTTCCTTGGAAAATGAAGTTCAGGTTATCTTTTTGAAAACTCCTGAGTGAAAGCACCATTTTCTTCTTAGTAAGGCCTAATATTTCCACATCCCACACCCACTCTTGTTTGTTGCTTTTCAAATGCACTGGAATGCCTTGTTAGGGTATCACTTCCCAGCACCATACTTTAAAAGCCTCATGGGGAAAAAGAACAAGTTTTCTCACAACCAGGGAAAAGCTCTGCTATCAGATGCTTCAAACAGACTTAAGACCAAATGGCTCAAGGTCAGGTACCATCTCAAGTATCTTTTCTGGCAGGGCTTCCGAGTGTGTCTCTGGTGTCTCCAACATCACATGGCGTTGGCTTGGTGTGGGGGAGGGGATGAACAGCAGACCTATAGTCAAATATAAAAGAGCAACCACTATACTCATACTTCAAGCTCAGATCCTAGTGCCCTACACAAATACACGCACACACACACACACACACACACACAAGACCACATGTGCACACAAAACCCTAGCCCCAGGTTACAACTTTTTGCATCTCTGGTGTCTTGATTCTATTTTCAAATGCCCTCCGTCATAGTGAAATATTACAAATGGCCTTAAGCAACTGGTTTTATATAAAGTGCTCCTGATAATGTACTTCCAGATTTCCCGAATTTCTTTGGCACCTGAAAATTAAAGGAAGATGCAGGGGAGGGGAAAAAAAGCAAAACAAAACAATGTCAACTGAAGATTAAATATACATAGAAATAAAAGCAAGACAGAAAATACATGCTAAGAAATGTAGGACAGGGAAGAAGAAAATATGGGAAGTGTTATTCAAGTGAATAAATCAGGTTGAGCTTCACAAATGAGCCTCGAATAGCATTTTAATGAAGTCCAGGATGTCCTTGAACTGCTGCAGAAGTAACCTCCAAGTATGGCAATCACCAATAGCACCTTAAAAAAAAAAGACTGCAAATGCTGCCACAATCTTCTATCTACTGATAGAAGAAAGAAGAGGGGTACATCCAGGTAGGGAAGGTATAAAGTACAATCTAGAAAAGAAGTAGGGACATGTCCTTAAAAATAATAGTAGCTGACGTTTGCGTAGTACTTCCAAGGATTTACAAATCATGTCCATGCATGATCTCATTCGATCCTCCGAAGAATAAGACTAATTGAGGTTAAATAAGCTATATTCATAGAATCATAGATTTAGAGTCAGAAGGGACTCTACAGATCATCTAATCTCATCCTCTCATTTTTTCAGATGAGGAAGCCGAGACTTGGTGAGGTTAAGTGGATTACAAAAAGTCACACAGCCAGTAGATGTTGGAGTTAGGATTCGAACCCATGTATTTCCTTACTCCAAGTCTAGGTTGAAACATTGTTCTTCCCATTACTACCTATTGAATTACCTAAAAGTGAGTCCAGGATCGTTTTGATTACATGAAATTAAAGGTTTCACACAAGCAAAACCAATGTAGCCAGACTTGAAAAGAAAGTAGAAAACTGGAGGGAACTTTTTACAGTAAGTTTCTCTGATAAAGGCCTGATTTCTCAAACATATAGGGAACAGAGTCACATTTATAAAAATGAGAATCTTCATTGATCGATGGTAAAAGAATATGAACAGGCAGTTTTCAAAAGAGACATCAAAGTTATCAATAGTCATATAAAAATGCTCTGTCACTATTGATTAGAGAAATACAAATTAAAATAACTCTGAGGCACCACCTCCCACCTATAAGATTGCAATAAAGAAGGGAAGAGAAGAAAGAATGGGGATAAGGGGAGGAAGGGAAGGAAGGAGGATGGAAAAGAGAAAGGGCCAGAAGCCCACACCAGACATTTCAGATGTTTCTTAAGGGAAAGGTTATTGAAATGCCTTTAGGTAGAGTATCTTTGTTAGCTTTGCTAATATAGCCCCTGATTGTGGCAGCATTTGCAGTCTTTTTTTTTTTGAGGTGCTAATTGCTTTTTTTTTAAATTTTCTTGGTGACATCATTCATTTCCACAAGGTTTTGAGTTACAAATTTTCTCCCCTTCTTTCCACTACCCCCCAGCCCAGAACATTGATCCCACTGTAAGGCCCCTCCCACAATCTGCTCCCTTTTATGTCCTCCTCCAATAATAAATAATAAATTATTTTATAAATAATACATACAGGGTCTCCCTGCCCTCATCCCTGTATGTATTATTTCCCAGTTGCATTTGATTGTATAGCTTTAAATTCTAGATTCTTGCAATTCTTCCCCTGTCACCCACTCCCACTGGAAGAAGCAGCAATTCAATACAGGCTGTACATGTGTAATTACGCAGGACATCTCCATGGTGAGCAAATTGTGAGAGGCTGATTATATGTCCCTCCTTCCTATCCT
>CM053593.1:311196836-311215123 GCA_028646575.1 Pseudocheirus occidentalis | reverse complement strand
CTCCACTCTAATTCTGAAGGAATTATTCTCTTCAGAATGCTTTTGAGAATCTTTCTCCATCTGTCAAATTCGACTTTTTAAGGCATTCTTCTCTTCATTGGCTTTCTGGGCCTCCTTTGCCATGTGAGTTAATTTGCTCTTTAAGGTATTGTTTTCTTCAGTCAGGTTGTTGACTCTCTTTTCATGGCTTTGCATCATCCTCATTTCTCTTTCCAATTTTTTCTCCACTTCTCTTATTTGGTTTTCAAAGTCCTTTCTAAGTCGATCCACAGCTAGCAAGCATTCTTCTAGTGTCTTGGAAGCATTTGGTGAGGGAGTTCTGACTGAGTTGTCTTCCTTCCGTTCCATGCTTTGGTCTTTTTTGTCTACAAAAAAGGATTCTAGAGTTTTATTGGTATTTTTACTTAGCCTCCTTTTCCTCATGTTGGCCAATCTATTAATTGCTTGGTATTTTTTTTAGCTCTGTGGAACTCTGTTTCCTGAAGGGGAAAAGCTCTGTCCCAAATCACTGGGGCCTTCACAGCTGCCAGAGCTATTAGTGAGATGCTGCAGCCCTCCCCCCCCCCAGCTTTGGGTCACTGAAAGTGCACCCAGGACTACCATTCAAGACCACAATCCAGATCCAGGCCACTCAATGCAAGAGCCCTTGGCCCTGATAAATCGTGTCAGCCCCCCTGTTTTCTGCAGGCCGAGGGCTCTGAAGCAGCCCAGTGGAGGCCGCTGCTGCTCTCAGCTGTTGCTGCTGCTTTCAACCGCTCCTGCTGCCACAGCCACCTCCCGCTGCTTCCTTGCCCTGGGAGCAGTTTGGCCAGACCCGCTCTACTTCTCCCAAGTTAGCAAAATCCACTGACCTTTCTCTTAGCCTTTTTTTCTTCTGGCCTGATAAATGTGGTAACTGTGCCTCCAGTGCAGCCGATCTGCTCTTCTATAGATGGGGCTCCCCACCCGATGCCCTGGGGTCTAACCCGGCTGGGGCCCCGGCTCCCAGACTGCTGAGAAGAGCCCCACCTGCTGAGCTGCCTGTAGCAACAGATGTGCTTTCTGTCTTTTAGAGAGTTTTGGAGCTTGAAAATCTGTTTAGAGTCCCATTTCATGAGTTTTTAGCATGTTTGTGTGGGAGCTGTGGTGCTTTGCTGCTTCTACGCCACCATCTTGGCTCTGCCCCCCATTTGCAGTCTTTTTTTAAAGGACATTTGAGAAACCTTCTGACAGGCTTTCCGGCATCAGTATTGCAAATGATTCAATGCAGGGTTAATAACTTAATGCAAACTGATGTATTTTGGGGGGTAGAGGGAGAAAACCAGAAAGGTAGAAATGGTTTGGGGTTTTGTACAGCGCAGACACTTCAAAAAATGCTTGTTGATTGACTGATTTTGGAAACCTTCTTTGCACTTTTGAAATGTACTTGTTTCTTTTTTTTTTTTTTGCTTTTTTTTTTTGGAGGAGGGAAGGCAGGGCAATTGGGGTCAAGTGACTTGCAAGGTCACACAGTTAAGTAAGTGTTAAGTGTCTGAGACTGTATTTGAACTCAAGTCCTCCTGACTCCAGGGTTGCTGCTCTATTAAACGCACCACCTAGCCACCCTGAAATGTACTTGTTTCTAAGGCTTGGGTTGAAGATTTCAATGTTTAAGTAGAAGAGGAATCCAATAGGATGTTTTATTTGTGCCCCCAGAAAATTCTTTATACAAATAAACAGTATTAGGTTCTTCTTTCATTTTTTTCTGAACTTTCTTGCTTTGTAAAATATTGAATCTTTTATGATAGCCCGAAGTCATGAAAAGGTACAGAAATTGTTAAATAATATAAGAAATATATAAAGTCATATATCATATACAATATATTTTTTTCTGATTACCTTTGAAAAATATGTGATTGACCTTTATATGTCAGTCAAGGTCTGTAAAAAGAAAGGCCAATATCTCTCTACTTGGACCCACCACGGTTTCTTAGATCTCTTTCTCAAATTGTTCTTTTCCTGGGGTATGCATATGAGACTCTAGGCAGGGCCAGAGTAAATGAATTGCTTTAAAAATCCATTTGTTCTGAGCCTTATCCAGGAAGGTCATTACTTCATCTTCCAACAGTGCTTGTCTCCCCTCTCTCTACCTCTAAACTCTTATCAGTCCACCTATGCTTAAAGAGGTAATAGGTATTTCTCTTTGTTTCTCTTGACCCCAAAGAAGATTAAGCTTATTAAAAGGCCTTCGGAATGTAATCAGAATAAAATTGTAAGACCACTTCCTCACTCCATTCCTGAGTAGCCACTGAATTTGTAGAAGTGACACAGAGGAGCAAAGCCCATTACCCAAAATGTTTCTGACTGCAGCACATTTAGGCAGTCCTAAGACTTTCAATCCTGCCACCTAAACCTCGTTTTTGTTTCCTTCTGAGGGACAAAATTCCAAGTTGGAGCATGTCACCCAGGGCCAAAATGTGTCTGGTTCTCTGTGGCTATTCTCAAGTGCTCAAGAAATATTTGTGTATTAATTGAAGAAAATGTTAGAGTTGTTGTCCACAGATAAGATCAAAAGCTATGGCCAAATCTTTAGAAATTTCCCTGTGAGGATTTTTTTTTCCTTTAAGGAGAGAATTTTTTTCCCCCGAGTTTGACCAAGTGAACATCATATAGAAAATGAAGTCCTGTACATTTTTTATGTGTCTTTTAAAGGTGATCCTGATGGAAATTTAAATGTTTTTCTTTGGACATGGTGACTTTAAAAGGGTTATAAATGTCAGAAGAAAGCGCCTGGATGTTGTTCAGCTCTTTCTTTTGGCAATAGGCTAGTAGGTAAAAACAGGAAAGCTGTAACAAGCACGTTAAATGTGCCAATGATGAGAAAATGTTGAAACTGAGAAGTATCATCACCAACTCATACTTAACACTGTGATCCATTTCTCTATAACTCAATAACCACAGTGTTGGAGGCCCTTGTTTTCATGGCACTGACTAATATATTTGTAGACTCCTGCTGAGCCATAAGATGTGTGTAGCCTGTTTCTTTTCCATGACATCTTAATGGCTTGTAAATTATACAGTGCAGATCGGTGCAGTGACACTTCTTTCTAACAGTTGTTTGAGCTGCCTTTGGCATTTCCCCCATATTCCCTCTCACATACTAACCCAGTAACATTTCTATATAAATGATCTTAGCAGAGCAGCAGCTATGTGGTTTTTGAAGCAGCTGTGATATGAAGGTCACTCCAATGAGCATATCAAGAAGGATGAAACATAGTACTAGTTCTGGAAGACTTTCCAGTCTAGCTAAGAAGAAGGGACATACACATTAAAATATTTTTAAGAGAACTGCATTTATCCAAAATGTCAGTGAGTGGTATGGACATTCAGTGTCCCTGGAGCTCAGAGTAATCAGTAAATCCATCAAGCATTTATTAAGCACCTACTATATTCTAGCTGCTATGCTAAGAGTTGGGGATATAAATATAAAAGCAAATGTGAATACCCTCAGGTAGCTTACAGTCTAACCAAGGGAGGCAATAGCATATGCAAGGTGTGCATGCACACTTGATACAAAGTAACTTTTTAAGGAAGGTCCTCAAAGCTGAGGATATTGAGAAAGGTTTCCTGTAGAAAATGCTACTTGATCTGAACCTTAAAGGAAAGTAGGGATTCTAAGAAAACTGTAAGAGCTAAGAAGAAGAGAGCATATTCAGGCATGGAGGACAGTCAGTGGAATAACATAGAGGTGGAAGATGCAGTACCATGTATGAAGGACAATAATGTCAGTTTGGCTGGACTAGTATGTATGAAAAGGAGGGATGTATAATAGCTAGAAATATAAGTTGGGACCAGATCGTGAAAGGCTTTCAAAGCTAAAAAGAGGGATTTACATTTGATTCTAGAGGTGGGGAGTAAGACTTGTCAGACTTGTTAGATGTGATGGTCAGGCTTGTCCTTTAAGGAAATCACTTTGAAAGCTGTGTGGTGAATGATCACCAAGTACTGGCATCTTTAAGATGTGTTTCCTGATTCTAGAACCTGAAATAAGGGTAAGATATAGTCAAGTAAAGAGGAAGAAGGCAATTCAGAGCATACAGAACAATGTGAATCAAGGTGGGTTGGATAAGGTACATTCAAAGCAAGATAGACTAACCAATTTGACTGGACTAAAGGTTTCATGTAGGGGGAGAGTACTAACATCTTTGAATGAGAGACAGAGAATTTTATAAATCATTCTCTAAGAATTATGTACTTGTTGAGGAATTTTTAATAGACTACTAAGCACGGCACAATACCAAGAGTGCTGAATTTGAAGTCAGAGGATATGAATTGAAATCCCATCTCTGCCTTGCTACCTGTTTGACCTTGCAAGAGACATTTAATCTCTCTAAGCATCATTTTTTAATGTGTAAAATAAGATTTTGAAATACAGGTAGCAGCTAGGTGTCACAGTGAAAACAAATGACAAAAAGATTAGGGGCAACTAGGTGGCACAGTGACTAGAGCAGCAGCCTTGGCTGGAGTCAGGAGGACCAGAGTTCAAATCCAACCTCAGACACTTGACACTTAACTAGCTGTGTGACCTTGGACAGATCACTTAACCCCAATTGCCTTGACTTCACCCCTCCAAAAAAAATACAGGCACCTCAAAGTTCCTTCTATCTCTATGGTTCTGTGAAAAATGGGATAGTAGGATATAGGATCTATTTTTTTAGTAGGGAGTGACTAGAGGCAAGGAGATCAATTAGGAGACTTTACAATAGTATACATATGTAATTATGAAGATCAGAACCAAGTTTATACTAATGAAAATGTGAAGGAATGCATGGGAGAGACATTATGAAAGAGAAGTCAATAAAGCGTGGTCATTGCCAGAATTTGGGAGGAAAGGGAGAGGAAGAAATCAAAGGTTTCGAGTCAAGGAAGGTTATCATTGCCAGTAATAGAAATTGGATAGTCCAAAGAAGAGACTGTTTTGAGGATAAAAATGATGATTCTGTTGTATGTTAAATTATTTCAATCTTTGTAGCCACTCACCTGTTGATACAGGACAACTTTTCTATTGGAGGAGACTGGGAGGAGCCTCACTTTTTCAACAAATATAACTATCACAACCTTTTGGCCAGTACAAAAAATCCTAGATCCAGAGTAAGAAAGGACCTCAGAAGCTAAAAGATCCAGTTCCATCATTTTACAAATGAGTAAAACAGGCTAAATGATTTGCTCAATATTACACAGGTAGTAAGATTCAGAGTCAGAATTTGAACTCAGGTTCTATGATTAGAAAGCCTGGTTTTTTGTTTTTGTTTTTCCTATTATACACCACTATATATCTCTGCCTTCCTTATGGAGTAGGCAAGTAATACGTGCTGCAAATGTAAGGAGAAAGATGATCTGTTTACAATGTATGCTCAACCTAGTGGATGTGTTGACCTGTCACCTTAAAGTCTGGTTGAATTATAAGAGCCTGAAGAGTACAGATCTAAGCATATTCAGTGCCAGAGTTCCACTCTGACTGAGAGCAGCTTGGGAAACTAGTTTTGCCCTAATTTATGTCCTGTCCAGAGAACTCTAAGGGTATCTGGGACTCTTCTAGGATACTAGACTAAAAAGTGGACTCCACTTGAAGAAGGCTGAAAATTCTGGGCCAGTCCCAGACATAGCAACCATATTCCAAAGGTCATTCATTCTGGGATTTCTCTAGGCAGTTTTTTCACTCATGACTGGATTGGCTTCACAATAGTCTGTGGAGTAGAATAATGCTTTTTCAACTTCAACTATCAACTTTTCAATTCAATTCAATTTACTTCAATTTTAAAAAACAGCATTCATTAAGTGCTGCTTAGTATATGCAAGGTACGATTCTGCGCATTGGAGATAAAATGACCATAAAGAAAACAGTTCCTGCCTTCAAAGAGTTTATGATCTATTCATCTCAGACGAATTATTTATGAATGCAAGTGTAGCAGAGAGATCACTGGAATGTAAGTCAGGAAGTCTAGGTTATATTTGCTGTTCTTCCATTAACTCTGCTGACTCAGCCCAAAATAAGGGAAGTTAGAATAAATTATTTCTGAGGTCCTTTCCAGATCTAACATTTTTTGATTCTATTCTATAATTAGTAGTGGATTTCCTAAAATTCCATTGTTGTAAAAATCAGACATTTAGTCCTATTGAATCTAGATCAGCTGTTGAGAATAAGGATTTTCTAGGGCTGATTGATTATATCCCTAGTACTCTCATTGTTGTAAGGGAGGGATTAGTAGGATTTAGCAGGAATTGAAGCAAATTACTTGTGCTCTCTCTTTTTTGTTTTGTTTTGTTCCTTCTTTCTCATGGTTTATTCCACTGGTTATAATTCTTCTTTACGACTTCATTTAATGTGAAGGTATTTGTAGAACCCATATCAGATTACATGCTGCCATGGTTGGGGAGAAGATTTGGAACTCAAGGGATTGTGGAACTGAATGTTGTAAACGATAGATGGATGGATGGATGGATGGATGGATGGATGGATGGATGGATGGATGGATGGATGGATGGATGGATGGATAGATAGATAGATAGATAGATAGATAGATAGATAGATGAATAAATAATTTTTTAGCAGAAAAGGGCAAAGTGTTGTCAATAGAATGCTGGTAGAGATTTTGAGCTGTTAAGGCAGAAGGAGTAAGTTACTTACCAAGCAATTAGCAATCATGAGGGCAGAGAGTAAAAGCTAGTTGTCTATGTGGCTGTTGTTGGAGAGCCAAGAGAGAAGGGAAGATTATTTTATTTGTCATTTTCGGGTCATGGAAGTTAAACTATAGTAGCATATCTATTTGCCCAGCTCAAGAAACGCTCCCTTTGCTATTTAGAGGGTCACCAGCAGGAAGTATATTACCCTGTCTATTAACTCCAGGAATATAATGAACACATAGAATGGTGACCTTCGATTTCTTTATCTGTTGTATAAGCATAGAAAAGACTGACTTTTTTGTTTGTTTCATATTTGGGGATAGAGGACGTGCACTGGCTATTCCCCACTGAGTAGTCATACTCTCCCCTTCATTAACCTCTCTTACAATCCACAGCTTCCCGTTGGTTAGTACAGTGCACAATAAATGCTTGTTGACTTTATTTCACTTGACTTTAAAACTCAGCTGAAGCACCACTACGTGGAGGAAGACTTTCCTTTTCCCCACTTGATAACATTTTCCCCATTAAGAATATTTTATATCTACTCTATATTTATCTTGTATATACTGATTTATGCCTATATTCTCTCCCCCCGACAGAAAGGTTTTGAGGGGGAAAAAAGCAAATTGTTTTTGCTTTTTCTTTGTATCCCTAATTCCAAAGGCTTAGCACATAGTAAGTTATTGATAAATGCCTAATTGATTTGTCTAATTAAATGCACAACTGGTCCAATACAACAGACTTTATACTCCCAAGATGAGTGCTAGTACCCACAAAACAACAAAAAGCCCCCCTCTGACTCCAATCTCCAATATTTTGGTGCCTTTAAACCTACACCCAAGAAAAAATTGGGCCATTGTTTGAAAACTTATTCACTTCTCATTAAGTATTGCAGTAGCAAGCATCCTGAAGAAGAGCCTCTAGCACTTCTGTTTCTATACCTGAGTGTTGTGGGAGCCAGAGCAACATACTCATGAGGTATGCTGGTAAATGTTTAACAACCAGGTCTAACACACACACACACACACACACACACACACACGCAGTATGCCCAGATATTTTAATTTTAATCTGCATTATTTACATTTTCTTCATAACTTTCTTTCATCTAATCAACAAAATAATAAACCAAACCTTGATTTGTTGCAATTACTGATTTTCAAGAAGTAAGTGTTTGTGGTGAGAATTTAGCATTCAGCTCTTAGGAGCCTGCATGACCCAGCTCTAGCACACCCCTGAGCTACCAAAAGGATCACTATACTCAGCTACTCCCTTATACCACTTCAATCATCTTGCTTAACTTAGTCCAGTGAGCTCATAGCCTATCACCTGAAGGAATGCTACGATCCATCTAGTTCAGATTCCCCATTTATAGAGGAAGAGAATAGGGACCAGAGAAGTTAAAGAACTTTTACATGTTTTCAGCAGCAGTCAGGATTAGAACCCAAGTCCTCTGGTTCCAAATTCAGTTTCATTCTACCATACCAAGCTACCCCTCCTCTTCATAGTTGCTGTGGTTTTGCAGACTAGAACAGGAAAAGATTGGACAAAGGTGATCTCTTGTACCTCAAAAACACACATCAGCTGTGTGGCTGTAACAGGTGGAAAATTGGACTAATTAGATAAATCGTTAAGAATATAGTATATGCTTATTATTATTTAACACCTGTACAAAATCTAATAGTGTGCAGATACAGAAGATGACCATGGTACATACAAATGAAAGGGTAGGGCAAACAAATGACAGTTTTAAAAGATATCCTAGCAAATACACAGCTAGTTCTTGATAGCCCATTATAAAAAGGGGAGCAATGTTCTGAATGATCCAAAATGGTAAATATCTAAAAATAAGGTCCCAGGTAGGGGTGTGCTGCAACACAGAGGCTTATGAAAATCAATTACTAAATTTTCAGTGTTAGCATTTGTAGCTTGAAAATCAGAAACATACAAATGAAAACATTTTTCTTTATTGTTTTGATTGTCTAGCTAGACTTAAAGAGATGAATAATATATTAGTAATGCAGATTTAAACTTAAAAATGTGTCATACTTATATTTTGGGAAAACAAGTGTTAAACATTTGCCAACATCACATCCCTCGGCCCAGGTCAGAAAGGCCAAAGGTTTTGATGATCTATGTGAGTGGTTCTGCTTTTGGTGTAGTTAAATCCCAAATATAGAACCCAGGCTTTATAAATGTAGAGGACTGCTAGGTGAATTAGCGCATCCTAATCTCCGTTGAGGAGCTGATAATTCATTTAAGTAAATTATACTGCTTAGTAGTAGCTTAGGGATTTCTCAGATTTGTATTCTCCTGGGCTTCTTCCCCTAGAAGAAGGGGAAGAACACAACCTGAGGTCTTAGAGAACTGGGATAAGTGAAGAAAAGGATCCTGTGCTGAAGCAATGCCTGTCCTGAAAGCCACCAGCCATCTGATTCACCCTGGAAGTTGTGGCTGAAAATGGAGAGGAAAAAAGGTTGCTCTGATTCAGTCTGTTTGTCTCCCTTGCCCACACTTGAATTCTAACCCTGGAGTAGGAGAAACTCTAGCATTGTTGGGTAAGCAATGCAGTCATTTTATACACACACACACACACACACCTCCCACTGATATTTTACTTTGGAAGGTACTTGTTAAACTTATATTAAAATATGAATTTTAGTATTCTGGGAATTCACAATACTGTGACCTTATCAATGGAGATACTCTGTCTGGTGACTGACTGACTGACTGACTGACTGAATGAATGAATGAATGAATGAATGAATGAATTAAAAAGTATTTGCAAAGCAGTGTACTAAGTGCTGGGTATACAAATAGAAAAGTAAGACAGTCTTTGCTCTCAAAGAGTCAATCAATAAATATTTATTATGTGACTACTGGGGTAGCTAGGTGGCCATGCAATTGATAGAGTACCAGGTGTAGAGGCAGGATGACTCATCTTCCTGAGTTCAAATCTAGCCTCATTTATGCGCTGTGTGGCCCTGGGCAAGTCACTTAGCCCTATTTGCCTCAGTTTCTTCACTGGTAAAATGAGCTGGAGAAAGAAATGGCAAACCTTTCCAGTATCTTTGCCAAGAAAATCCAAATGGGGTAACAGAAAGTTGGATATGACTGAACAACACATTGGACTGGAAGCATTGATTTTCCTCAAGGTTCTTGGGTTCCATATCTCCACAGAATATCTCCATAAGGATCTGAGGGAAGATTATAGTCAAGGTGATGGTGTGGTGATTTGACTTGCCCAGAACAAGCTGCCTCCTCTCTCTCTTTCAGTATATCTTGCTGCCAAAGCTTAACTGCTCTTTGGGTAGCAGATAGTGGGGATGGCTGGTTCCTTTCCTGCAGGAGTTACTTCTGCAGATGAGGACTATAAAGGCTGGGTTGGAAACAAAATTGGTTGTCTGGGATATGCTGCCATTTCCAGAGTTCTTCGTTCAGAGAACCACCCATCCTTCCTGTCCACCTTATGTGACACTCACACATGTTTTCTACCACAGGGTTTTTATCCAATATATTGAGATCTTCTCTTACTATTGTATCAATACCAATGGAGCATATGAGCTAGGGGTTAATTATCCTTTGTCTTACTACATGATGGATCATCATTTTTTACAGTAATGATTTGTTATTATTTATAACAATTTATCACACTTCTATATCATTGCTTATGGCCTGCTGACTCATGCCTACTATGCACTTCTCCATTGCTCTTTAAGTTCTCTTTGATCATTAGAAGAATATTAGTATTGAATATTAGAATTGGACTGTGACTACAAAGTAAATGGAAAGAATGGCCAAAAGTTGAAACTGAGCTCTGTCATTGTAATCTTATCCCCATAGAAGAGACATGTGACTGTTCTCTTCTTCCCTACAGAGGTGAGAAGCCACGGATTTGTAACACTAAAGATAAACATCAGACGTAGTTATTGCCCTGATAAGCTCTCATGAAAATGATTTTTATTCCTTTGTAGTTGTTGTTAAAATTGATGACTTTATTTGAAGAGGAGATCTAAAACACAGGTCTGACCAAGTCTCCTTCCTATTCTATAAACACCAATGGCTCCCTATTATCTCCAGAACCAAACATAAATCCTCTCTTTGGTTTTTAAAGGAATTTATTTCTTTGCCCATTCCTACCTTTCCAGTCTTCTAACATTTTACACCGTCCCACATTCTCTATCATGTAGTGACACACTGGTCTCTTTCCTGTTCCTCATTCAAGATACTGCATCTCCTGGGGTGGCTAGGTGGTGCAGTGAATAGAGCATTGGCCCTGGAGTCAGGAGGACCTGAGTTCAAGTCCGGCCTCAGACTCTTAACACAAAAACTAGCTGTGTGACCTTGGGCAAGTCACTTAACCCCAACTGCCCTCCAAAAAGCAAAAAAAAGATACTGCATCTCCCAATTTGATGCCATTTCATCGACTGTTCCCCATAACTAGAATTCTCTCCTTCCTCAGCTATACCTCCTGTCTTCCTTGGCTTCTTTCAAATCTTAGCTAAAATCTTTCCTTCTATAGGAGGCCTTTCTCAATTCCCCTTAATGCTAGTATTTACCCTCTTAAATTACCTCCAGTTTATCCTGTCAATATCTTCTGTGTACTTTGCATCTTTTCTCCCCCCATTAGTATGTGAGTTCCTTGAGGGCAGGGACTGTTTTTGTCTTTCTTTGTGCCTGGCATTGTATCAGCAATGCAGCATTCACAATGCCTACAGTAACTATAAGTATGCTGATAAGGTTATTAATCACAAAATGTAACAGGCTCTCTACATGAGAAATATAGCCAGAGCATTTATTCAGATACCAGAAAACTGAGTCCCCAAACCAGAAAGTCAAAGCCAACACAGTAGTTAGGAAGTTGGCACGTGTAGTTAAAGTAGTGAACACCCACATTCTCAAGCCTTCAAAACAGGACAGGCTACCTCAGGCAAAGATCTTTCTCTCCTCACTCACAACAACTGCTCGGCGTCCAGGCATCTTGATTCCAGGGGCTCCCGCCCCTTCACAGTTCTCCTCCCTGGCAGTACTCAGCAGGAGTCCTTAGCAGAGATTCTGGCTGGCTCAAAGGAAAAAGGAGTTTGTGCCACTGTCACCACCACTGCAGTTGCCGCCGCTTCCAGTCACCAATACACGGAAACTCGCCTGGTTCCGGCTTTCTCTTGCTCCACCCCTTCCTGCTACATCAGCAAGTTCAAGGGGCATGGAAGATCTTCAAACCTCAGTATAATTACAGGCGTATAATAAGTGCTTACTAAGTATTGTTGACTGACTAATGCATACATAGATTATACTCATAAAATTTTTGTAGAGATGAGAATGTATACATATCAGTCAATAGTTATTGATAATGTCTTGGTTGTCTTTTTTTCCAATAAAAATGCCTGAGATTTTTTCCATGCCTTCTACATATTCATCTCCTTTAGCTACCTTGAGAATTGATTCTCCAATGTCCTCAAAACTGGATTATTTCTTAGGTGGACCTTCTCCTATATATAAATAGTTTGGCTTAACTCCTTTGCTCATCTCTGTTTTCTTCAGTTCCATTCCCCCTTCCTCAGGAAGCACATTCTGGATTGTGATATTAGAGTTCAAATATGATGGTTTCACTATTCTTCGTGTTTTTTTAAATGTTAGAAAAATCTTTATAGGTCATTTCTGTTTTTATTTATTTGTTGTCCTTTCTATTTCATCCTTAAATGCTCCCTGGATGACTTGCTTAATTGAGTCAATTTTTAAAAAAATTATTTTTTCCTTCTCCTTGATGTTTTATAAGACGATAGTGTTCGTAACCTCCCACTATCCTTCTCAATAAAATGTTATACGAGGGTTTATATTCTAAACCAGTGGTTCCATATCCTGCCATATCTCCCTGCTTGGCAAGGAAATCAAGTGTTTGCTAGCTGGCATGATGGTGAATTGAATTCTAGACCCTGCAGTCAGGACAATCCAGATTTTAATCCAACCTTAGACAAATATTAGCAATGTGATCCTAGGCAAGTTATTTCATCTCCCTAAAGCTCCATTTCATCCTCTATAAAATGAGAATAATGCCTATGGTACTTACCTTATAGGATTGCTGTTAGTATTAAATCAGATTCAGTACATAGTATTTTAATTATCTTAAAGAATGATATTGGAATCATGATCATGTTCTTCATGGTCTCCTTTATGACAATTGATTTACATTGGTCAAACTTCTTTAGGAAACTTATAATTGGCATTAATCTTTTTCTTCTGTTTCCCATTTTGGGGAAATAAGTATTTTATTTTGCATAGATCATGTTAGAATGGTGGAAATTATGTGTCATATCTTCTCATTTTCTTTCATTCTTCTGGTTTTGTACTAATTTTGATCCTTGCTCTAACAAGTTGGTGGCCTGACTGTAGATAGTGAGCTGAATCAGAAATGAGCATCATATAGTTGTTTGTTGTTGGTTAAAATAGAGTCAGTTTCATTTTCATAATGCTTTTCAATGCTTACTATGCCCAGCAACCTTCAGTTCTTTTCTCCAAAAGTGTTCATAATATGTCGACAAAAAGGTTGGGTTTTTTTTTTCTAATCTACAAGCCTCTCTTAATCCAGAACCACATTTTTCAACATATTTTTCAGCATTTTCACTTTTGCCTACCTTTACACTGTGGTACACAAATGTGATTATCCAGTATCAAAACATATTAATTTCATTTGTAGTATCTTACTGAGTTCTTAATAGCATTTCTCTACCATGCTCTCTACCTTACTCTAGAGTAAGAAATTGGTCCATAAGTTACAATTATATTCATGGTGTTCTTTTTGCAAATAAATTACATTATTAGATGTCCAGTCATCCCAAGAAATATTTCCTATTGCATTTGGATACATGGTAGCACCAATTCATAGGATCATACACCTAGAGGAACAAGGCGACCTACAGGCATTTGAATCCAATCTTCTCGTTTTAAAAGTAAGATTATTGAGATTCAAAAGGGTTAAGCGATTTACTGAGGGTCACAAAGTTAGTAAATGTTAGTGGTAAAATTTGAAATTAATTCTTTCTGACTCCGGTTAATACCGGCAACCCCTTTATCTGCTTTTCCAAGTAGGACTTCTTCCTGTTTATTTAAAACTTCCTTTTATCTGTTCTTTTTGTAATGAGGTCAAGTTTGATATGACTCAACTCCTGTGGTTATGGGTTCACTGACTGATCATGGGGCAAGAAGTACCCACAGCTAAGTTAATATTTACGAAGTGTCTAAGAATCAAATGGTGCTGATCATCTTCCACCCTCTGTCCCATCACTTTGTCACTATCATTGTAAAAGATAAAGAAGCCATAGAGGGCCGAGGTCCGTCCTGTACTTTTCTGCACTTTATAGGCTGTCAGACAGAGACAGAGTCCATTCCTAAGTAGATTCTCGATCTCACTTACGATGATCCTCAGAAAACAAACTCAGACTATGACTTGAAACAGACTCAACATTAACACGGTAGGACTTTCCAGAGCTTGTACTTTGCTGGCATAGCTTTCAAAACCCCAGGGTCTCCTCCACAAAATGGTGAGATATGAAAAGTAAGATTTTAAGGGGAGGAAGTTGACAGTACTTTAAAATATAAAATCATTCTGTGTCACTTTGACTTTTCTCCACTACAACATTTCTGCAAAAGTGATACAGAAAAATGGGGTCTGTTTTCTATTCAGCTGCTTTTAGGCATAAGCATCTGTCTCACCACTATTGAGCTGTGACTGGTATTAACCAGAACCTCAGCTGTTGATCTTATGTCTCCTATAAAATTATTTGTGCCACAGGAATTAGATAAGGTTCATATTGGTATTTTTTTAAATAATCTGTCATGACAGAGCTCTGGAATTTCTATCTAAAATCTTGTTTTTTAGCAAAAGTTTGTAAAAAAAAAAAACATTTAAATTTAGGGTCCCCCAATACTTTTGGCAATTGGAATTCAATTTAATATTTTCATTTCTTCTTTTTTGTCTAAAAGTGCAGACTTTTTACATTCATTTTTTATATTTATGGCACCTAACACAGTAGCTGGCACATATGTGCTTAAAAATGCTTGTTGAATTAAATTAGGTTGTGTTTTTGTGTGATTTTGAATTGTTCCTATGAGAATTTTCTCTCTGGGGAAAAATGGAGTTTAATATACAGATTAATATTGTATAGGTATTGTAAATATTCTTTTTTAGAAAGAATATTGTTTGTACAGTCTTACTCTTCATAAGTCCTCCTTGGTGAAAAATAATAATAATAATAATAATAATAATAATAATAATAATTTGAGATGAACAATTGCCTGTGTAAAAATACAAATCAGCTGTAGTTACATATACATTGCTACAATTAGGACCATACAATTCAGGCTAGTTAGGATCCATATAGGACATGTTACCAAAGGAAAGGAACCTGGACTTTATATAAGTCACATAAATATAAACTATTGCTGTGACATCTCCCTCCTGTATCCTCATACACACCAGAAAAGATGTTGTTGTTGTTGTTTTAATTTTGGAGAGGTTTCTGGTTTGTTTGTTTTGGCAGAGGTGAGGGGGGGTGGGGAGACCTATGATTTCATCATCATCGTAGGAAATTTCTCAGATAGAAGGAAGTGTGGAAAGCCTCTTCAATGATACAGATTAGCATCTCTCAGATAATTTATGGTCTTAGGTGTCTCAGGGCACTGCAAGGCTAAATGATAACTCAGGATCACACAGTATGTGCCAGCAGCAAGACTTGAACCCTAGTCTTCCTCATTCCAAGGCTAGCCCTTTACTAGGCCATCCCTCATTTCCTTCACTGTGCAAATTAAAATACTCTCAGTAGTCTTTAGGTATTTAAACACAACTCTTTTGAGTTTGTAGACATTTTCTTTTCATAAAAGTCTAACCCTTGCTTAAATTGTCTATAACACAGAGACATAAAAATTGTAGTTTAAAGAGAAAATTGAGTGTTGTAGAAAACAGTTGGTGTTGGCAGTGAAGTGTAACAGTTGAGAAATGGCTTGATAGGAACTACCTATGGAGTTATAGAGATGATATATTATTTATCCATGATTCCTGGGAATTTATGAAGAGTTGGCTGAGAAACAAACTTAAGGTTTGTATGGAGTCAAGTATGTGTATTTGTCTGTGATCCATTAGGATCTATGAAGAATTTGTACCATATGTGCTTTTCTTATGGAGTCAAGCAGAAAATGCAGTTTGTTCATTTTTTTCCCACTTTATCTCAGAATTTCTATTTGATAAACTGTGGAGAAAGGCAATTAAAAATATAAACTTGAGAGAAGCTATAGAATATACAGAGAGGAACAAAGATGAAGAGATCCTTCCTGTGGATGCTCTTTTCAACTTTATTGTATGAAAAGGATTTGAGAGAAGTGATTTACTTTACTTAATATTTTGAGAGACACCAAATGGAGTAATTCTGAGTTTCTAGACAAGGGAAGACAAATCAACTACTAAAATTTTCTAAGTTTGAAGTAATTTTGATCGTGATGTTGGTTATAGCCAAATTATTGTAAATAGTTTACATATATATATATATATAATCTTATTACTCTTGTTTAGAAATGAATTATATATAGAGTAACTTAAATACCTAAATATAGTTATCACTAATGAGAAGTACATTAGAGTGGAGGCTCAGAATCTACAGTGTTTTGACCACTCACAAAGGCTGCTATTAGAATCCAAGGTAGAATTTGCTCTTCTTGGAATCCCCCTATGGACCTGGATGAGTTGGGGGAAAGAGTGGGAAATTGGGCCTAGAGAGTGTTCATCACCAGGAAAAACTTTTAAGAAAGCATAGCATAGTTTTGACCTTTAGGGAAATAATAAGAGAACTGAGAAGATCCTGAGTAAACTCAAACTACTTAATAAGAACTAGGAAACATGGAGAAGTTTTAGCTTCTTTGGATAAAATTTGTTGGACTTTACAAATGAAAGAAAATTTTGAAAAATTTCAGAATCCTAAGGTATAATTAATATTATTTTCAGGATGAAAGAACAGTCACACCTGTTCAGTGTGTGAAAGTATCATTTTACAAATAATTAAGATGAATTGAAAACCCGTTTTTCTTGGCATAGATATGACATGTAATATTTACTAGCTAATAGAATTACCTAATTATAATTAATAGCCCTGCAGAATATTGAGCAAGCCCTTATAAAGTTCATTTCTGTGTCTCATCTCAGTAAAGTGAATACTAAAGCTGGTAAATAAGGAAGAAGAAAGGAGGAGGAGGAGGAGGAGGAGGAAGACGAGGAAGAGGGAGAAGGAGGAGAAGGTGAAAAGAAACAGGAGGAGGAAGAAGAAAGAGGAAAGAAGAAGATAATGATGATGACAACAATGACTATGACTAGCATTTATATAGCATTTTATGAAAAATAAGTAATAAATTTTAAAATAATAAGCATAAATCAATCAACATAACTTTACTACTTTGTTATTAGGAACCTATTCCTATTAGGAATATTCATCTGTATATATAATTTCATTAACTCAGAAATTGATTGAGGATGAGATCAATGTTTTTAACTTGGGAATTTGGAGATAGTCTCCTAGCTCTAATATCCTATATTCTAGAAAGAAAGGAATTATATCAGTTTTTCTTTGAAGAGATGACTGCCTAATTGTATTCCCAGCACTTAGTGCAGTGCCTGGCACATAGTAGGTACTTGATAAATATTTATTGACTAAGAAAAGTAATTGTCTCCTATACAAGAAGAAGTCTGTGTTTTGCCATTTCTCCATTAAAATGACTCCAGTTACTTAGGCTCTTTCTGGCAAGTTCAGAATACCATTAATTTAAAAATCAGTAGTGAGTAAGGTAAATACCTAAGTAATTTATAATAATGAATTTATAGCATTTAAATCTGTAGAACCCATGTAAGCAATAAATGACACCAAAAAATGGAGATCACACAGGTTTCTCTGTCAGCCTGGTTCCCACTTTTTTTCCCCAAAACCTCTTGCATGTATTTAATATCACATAGAAAAGGTGATGAACTTGATAATTCATAAAAATCCCTTGATATTAATGAAACAAATAATTTCAGGATTTCATTTTAGCATGCCAATATACCTAAATATCTGAGAATTAGGCTATTTTGTTTCTAATTTCCTTTCAATCTTCTCTTCCTTTTAACACCTAATGGCAGCTTTTAAACATGTTGATAGTTGATATGGGAGATATGTTACATATCTCCCTTGATAGAGAAGGAATGATAATAATAATAAAACAATAATAATTCACTGAAAATTAATATATTAAATAGAATGTGCGACTTTAGAAAAATGACTAAATTTAATATATATTTACAGTTTGACAAACACATACCGAATTATCTCTGTTTTTTTAACATAATCCCAGAAAAGTCTCATCTATCCTAGCAGGCAAGTAATTGCATTGCAATATATATGATATTTCATAAATGAAAATCTTTTTTTTTTGGACAAGCAATTTTTTTCCTTTCCTTTCTTTTTTTTTTAATTTAAATTTTATTGATTTGTTTGTTTACTTTTAGGTTACGAGATTCAGTTCCAGAGTCACTTGAGTTTCAGATTTTTCTCCCCTTCCTCCCCTCCAACTCCCCCACCCCCGCCATGGTGGCATACAGTCATGTATAGGATCTGCAAACTCCTTCACAT
>CM053593.1:311128943-311196336 GCA_028646575.1 Pseudocheirus occidentalis | reverse complement strand
AGAAAAATCTGAAACTCAAGTGATTCTGGAACTGAATCTTGTAAACTAAAAGTAAACAAACAAGTCAATTAAAAAAAATAAAAACAACAACAAAAAGAACGGTATCATGCCCTTATATCTTATTTGTATTTGGGCATTTTCATCGTAATTTTTAATGTGTGAGGAATATTGAGAAGGCTGATTTGGTAGGACCATGAGATTAAGAAGGGAAATAGTATCAAATAAACATGGAAAGCTAGGGTAGGACCAGGCTGTGAAAAGTTCTGGTTTTTTTTTTGCTTTTTGGAGGGGACTGTTGGGGTTAAGTGACTTGCCCAAGGTCACACAGATACTGTTAATTGTCCAAGGCCAGATATGAACTCAAGTCCTCCTGACTCCAGGGCCGGTCCGCTATTCACTGTACCACCTAGCCGCCCCTGTGAAAGCTTTTAAATGGCAAAGTAAAGAGTAGATATTTGATCTTAAAGGTAATATGGAGCCACTGGAATTTATTTAGTGTGTATGGGACAAGGGCCAGTGACATGGGCAGCCTAGGAAAATGAGCATCAGCTGTGTGGGAGATGATTTGGAAAGAAGAGACTTGAGTCAGAGAGATCAATTAGGAGGCTATTGTAGAGGTCTAAGCAAAGGTAAATGAGGGCCTGAGGTATATGGGGTGATCGAGCAGGACTAGTACTGACTGGTATGAAAGCTTTCAGAGCCCCTTTCAGGAGTGCTCATCCACCTTTGGTGTCTACCTAGTATTCAAGTCTCACCTGTGGCTCCAAGAAACTGAAGCATGTGTGATGACCCATACATACACTGTAAACGGTCTCAGTAGGCAGGCTAACCCAGGCTGACTAAGAGGCCTCAAACCCATGGGTGAGTTAAGAAGGTGTCTAGCCCAAGCATGTGAGGACTCCCCCTCATCAGGATGGACAAATGAGAACAGTTTGTTTCAGCAGCCATAAAGATAACTGAAGCAGGTGCCATGGACTGCTTAGAGCTTGGTCAGACATCAAAGATGCCAAGGTCATCTACTGCATCCTGGGCCATCACCAGTCATCTTGACTTCTGTCTTGCCATTGAACTTCAATAACTATGAAATAGAGAGGCTGGAGGTGGCTAGGTGGCACAGCAAATAGAGTACTGGCCCTGGAGTCAGGAGGACCTGAGTTCAAATCTAGCATCAGACATTTAACACTAGCCCACTAGCCATGTAACCTTGGGCAAGTCACTTAACCTCAACTGCCCTGCCTTCTCCCTCCAAAAAAGCAAGCAAGCAAAAAAGAAAGAAAGAAAGGAAGGAAGGAAGAGCTGACAACTTTATAGCTCTGCCTCACTTAAATGCAATTCATCCTCAAGTCAAGATATCACCGCATAATGTCACTGAAAACATAGTCCTCATTGAAAATAGACAAACAATAAATGAGAGGCTAAACAAGGGTGGTAGCTATGCGAGGAGAGAGGAGATTGATATGAAGGATGTAGAGGTAGAAATGACAAGTATCAGAAATGAATTCTGTAAGTAAGGTGAACTTATGTGAGCAGTTAGACTCCCAGGAAGCAGTTGCTTTCTCTTTGGAGACCACTGGTGACTCCAGGACAAGTTTTTGTTGCTTTGGGCTTTGCTGGATGCTATAGGGATTGCTTCATTGTTTTGTATTTTTTATCTTTAACTTCTCCTTTCTATTTTCAAAATAAGCCACCTCTTGCTTTCTTATATGTATCTTAAAATAAAGAAGTGAAAGACTCTTGTCCAGTGACAGAGAAACAAAGTTAGACAAGAATGTATTTTGAAATTTTAAACCAAAGAGATTTAGAATCAAAGACAGTGCACAGAGAGGTCCTGGCTCAAATCAAGAAGTTCCCGTCATTAACT
The DNA here is from genome assembly GCA_028646575.1 of Pseudocheirus occidentalis. Taxonomy (NCBI): domain Eukaryota; kingdom Metazoa; phylum Chordata; class Mammalia; order Diprotodontia; family Pseudocheiridae; genus Pseudocheirus; species Pseudocheirus occidentalis. The sequence continues at coordinate 311,194,475 of CM053593.1, read as the reverse complement.
AAATTACAAGGCATAAATCATTGTTTGCAGGCAACTGATAGGACACAGAGAACTCTAAATGATTGGTTGACTGAAAAATAGACTACCCACCAGTTCCTGGTCTGTAAAAGCAAGCTAGTCCCACAAACGTACTCTCTCTGATTTTTTCTCCACCTTTTCCCTTGTACCTTTTTCCATAATAAAATAAGAGGGAGAGAGGGATGGATTTCTGTACCCCATTCCCCATATAGGAACAGTAAAAACATGTGACAGTAGTATACAGGCTTGCATCTGTATGTAAGCATTCCTAATTAGGAAGGGAATTCACAGACATTCTGGGTAGAGTAGCTGAAGATTTAAAATTTTGTAGGTAATATAATCTAGGCACCTAGATTTTCCAGGCAGCATTAACTTTGGGAGTAGCCTTGTCACTAACCCCAAATTCCAGAGTACTAGAGGTTAGTTGGTCATTACAGCTGAATCCTCAGAAAGGGTAGAGGAAACCAGAGTGGAGAAAAGGGTGTTAAAGTTTACAACTGACTTTGAAGACCTCAATGGCAACCTCTGCCTCTGTCTGCTATTTGAAAAGTACTAATCTAGAGTTCAACTATACAGCTACAAAAAAGATTGAAGATAATGGAAGTTAAACACCCATTAAAACTGCTATTAAAAAACATACAAGCCTACCTACTATTGAACCTCATTCTTCCTTTCACTACTGGGAAGATACAAATGATTCCCAAATTAAATAAAATTCTTCTAACGTTCACTTCTTCAACATTCTCCCACTCAGTAGATTGAAGGAAAGAATTGTTTTGCTGGGACTGGTGATCTATATGTGTACAGCAGGTTCCCTGTGTTACTTCAAAAATGACACAATGAGACTTTCAGTGGATTTGCTATGTGTGCGTTGTATGTGTTACTAGCATTGCTGACAAGCTATCTACCCACCCCTAGCCCCCACTCCCATTCTCTGGGACTTCATGTTGCATGGTCCATAAATTCTATAATCAAAGCCTTGGGCAAAACCATTTATCTCCTGCATAGAAGACAGCTCAGTTTTCCAATCAACCTTAAAACTTTCTGACTCTCCAATAGTAAGCTTCCCAGCTTGCTTCCTGCTTCAATAGAGAGGGAAAAAAATGCATTGTCCTCATTACACTTAAAAGTATCTAACTCAGTTTTAACCTTTAAGTTATGCAAAAATGTCATACAATATTTTGTTTTAATTTTTAGATGGTAAGAAAATGCATTTAGTTTAAATGTTAGGAATCTGAGGGCCTAAGAGGTGAAAAATTGAAGAGTTGTACAGATTTTTCCTTGCATGCCCACCCATGAATCTCACTCAATTACATTTTCCTATTGCATAAGTACATATAAACAGAGTAGGTTGTGAAAGTCAACACTGTAAGGGTGTGCCACTGTTTGCCATGTCTGTTCTCTGGGAATTGGGGTTAGGGACTAGTTAGGAGGTAGTATGTATTAGCAATTCTTTGTCATATGTTGTTTCTTCCCAAATTCTGTGTATTTTATTTCTGGGTCAGTGAACATGTACAAGGGTTTTCCCAAAAGAAATTACAGCTTAAAACCACACTAAAACTTTTGGAATACCCTGCATAGAAAAAAAAAAACATATGCCACCACACTTTTATCTTAGCTCGGTTAGTTACTTGGGGTGGAAGAAAGGGGGCATTTGATTTGGAATTATTGCTGGTGGTCTGCTCTAACTGTGATTCCCCACAGGGTATTTTTTTTTCTAGAAAGAACATGCTTGCCATAGAATAGGAGTAGCTCTCAGAGAAATTTAGGGAAAGAAACATTCTGTGAGAATCTGACAGCATATAATGGAAAAGCAAGAGAAGATCCAAAGAATCCATTCTGGGCCCATCCACAAATTATAGTTTTCTCCAGAGGCTGCCTGAACAGAAACCCCGAGATCTTATTTCCTTCTGAATTTTCCAGTGATAATGTGTTCCCAACAAATCATCAGGACATAATCAAATGTTTGGAAAGCTTTATTTCTCAGGAAAACTTTTAGAGTGTAGACAAGGCAAGAATCTGGTATAAAGCTTAGTACATTTTTAACAAGTGTTCTCCTTGCCATCTATGTAAAATTCAAATAATTTACACACACACTACAACTTATAAGCAGTATGTCAGGCCCATACTATTAAATTCTTTTTTACATGAATGTCAAATCAAATTATTATATTAAAGTAATTTCTAAAGACCTTTATTTTTTCCAACTCAAAGGCAGAATTTGACCTTATGAGAAGGGACCTATGAGGAATGATTTTAGGATCACCAGCTAGAAAAACTTATATCAGGGTTACCAGATACCGAAAGTATCTCTGCTATTGACCTAATCTTAAAACTAAATTCTACTCTTAGCAACTTTTTCCTTCAGTTCAGTTGAAGAGTTCCCAGTAACAATGCAAAATTGCCATGGGTACTTTATGAGTACTCATGTGCCCAACTGACAGCTAAGTGAGTATAGCAAGGCCTTAACACAGAGAATTAGCACTATGAATTGGGACAGTGGTACCAGTGAAAGAGAGATGGGTGATTTTAAAGAAAGCAAGAAAGGTAAGGAGAAACTTAGGTGGCACAGTGGATTCAGCAGCTAGGCCGGGAGTCAGTAAGAACTCAATTCAAATCCCACCTCCAACACTTGAATCACTTAACCTCTGTTTGCCTCAGTTTCCTGAATGAGAGATGTAAAAACTACAGAAATTTGAGCTTTCCTCATCTGAGAATATAAAATTAATCTTGGGGTAGGGAGAGGGATATAAAACGGGGTTAACAGTAGCACAATAAAATGATAAAATATTTGCAAAGCACTTAGCATACTGCCCGGCAAACAATAGTGCTTTAGAAATGTTAGTTGCTGTTATTCTCCAAGATTATCTTTGTCTCCTGCAATTTGGCTTGAGCAATATGGGCCAAATGAAGAGCACTTGACTCTTAACCGTACCACAGACATCATGAAGAAACAGAGAAGACAGACTTCCAAAATTTATTTAAAAACTTTCATAAAGGTTTTTGCCATTGTTGAGCAAAGAAGGAAGTGGAAGGATTCCATCCCTTATCTCATTTGCCTTATCACGGCAGCTATTTGATTATTCCTTGAGTCACAGATAATGAGAACTATCAGCCTCCAGGTTTCTGGAATATTTCTGATGAAATGTTCTGAGGAGCCTTGCTTTGAAAACTGCATTTTCTTTGTAGCTTGAGGGGCATAGTTTCTTCTTCACTTCTCCATCTTAATTGCACCTTTAATTTTACTCCACCATAATTCTGTCCCTGTCTTCTCTCTCTATTCTTGCAGCCACTTGGGTACCAAAGGAGCTGAAATGAGAAAAAGGCAGCAGTCCCAAAATGAAGGAACATCTGCTATGTCTCAGGCACCTGGAAACCAGAGGCCCAACAACACGTGTTGCTTTTGTTGGTGCTGTTGCTGCAGCTGTTCGTGGTATGTTTCATTATCTCTTTGATAGCACATTGAAGCTAGGTAAATAACAAGAGAGGACACATACCAGTTTGGGGACCCACAGAAATATCTCTGATAGATCTCTAATCTCTCCAGCTCCCCAAAGCCCATTAAATTAAAGGAAACATGTTTCTTTTAAACAAATAAGAATTAATAAAGATAGTGCAACTCTCCGTTGAATGAGAGATATAAAAACTACAGAAATTTGAGCTTTCCTCATCTGAGAATATAAAATTAATCTTGGGGTAGAGAGAAGAAAAATCTGTACTTTTTAAACTTAGTTATGGTTCTGAAAGAAATGGATGAGATGTCTAACAGTTAGGCAGGCATCTTGCACTGTGTTTAATGCTGGGGATACAAAAATGATAAAAAAGAAAGATAATCCCTGACCTCAAGAAGCCTACATTCTCATAAAGGAAGAAAATACACAGAAGGAAGCTGCAAAGGTGTGGAGGGTGGGAAGACATGGTGTTCACTTTGGAGAAAACCACGGCATGAAGGGGAATGAAGCCCAGTCAGTCTGGGCCCCTTGCCCAGATAGAGACACCAGGAGGAATTCACCAAAAGGAAAGGGGCTGGGCTTCAGGGGCAAGAAAACACTAAGGGAATTTCCAGGATAAGACAGCAGCTCCAGAGCATCAAACATTCAGATAAGTAATCCAAAATAAATGTGTAATATTGCACAAAGAATACAAACTTTGTACTATGAGAAAAACACATATACCCAGAAGTACTTGATTTCTTCCAGGCCATGAAGATACCATAGAGAGAATGATTCTCTGACAGTTCAGTGTCTCCTAACACTCCTTCCAGCAACTACATATTTAATTTTTAAATGTGTACCCAGGATTACTGTGCAAGCTCAGTTGTTCCTTAGGAGTAGATTGGCTGGTATATAGACAGATACGTGCTGGTAAACAACTGTCTCTCCAGAAAAATGTACACGCAACATACTTTTAAGTTTAATCTGAATTATTCATGTTTTTCTCAATCACTTTCTTAAGTCTAGACAATTAGCAAAACAAAAACAAATCATGCCCTGATTTCTGGCATTTGCTGGTTTTCAAGGTGTAAACTGCTCCTGCTGAAAATTATAACAAAGAGTGGATTCAAGCTGGTTCCAGAATAGACCAGGATGTAGGCTAAGACAAGATAGGAAGGTCAGGAAAACCTACTGAGCATTGGAGGAGGAGTCCAGGAGACTAGGTTCTAGTGGGTGGGTCACATTACCTGGCTATAAATATCTTTTGGTTTTAGTTTCCTGATTTGTTCGTTAAGAAGGTATGGCTAAATCCTCCCTAAATGCTAACTCCAAAAGTCTATGATCCAACCACCTCTATCAGTTGTACACATAGAGATGGAAGGGGCCTTAATACTTCACCCAGTCCACTCTACCATCTCATTTTACAGTTGAGGTGATTGGAGCACAGAGGAGTAAAGCAATTTGTCAGATGTCATTGGTCATAGGTAACAGATTTTTTGAGTCAAATGCAGGTCTTTTGACTCCAAACCCTTTTACCCTTCCATTTTAGCTTCAAAAGTCTAAATCACCTTCAGGTGGATTCCAGAGTCAAAATAAGAATTTTCATTTTTTCAGTCTAAATCCTCAGAGAATCTTGGACTGAATGGATCTTCCCTGGAGTAATGACTATTATGAAGTCTTCAGGATGCCCCCTCCATAATTTACATAAAGATCTCTAGGATAACGGATCAACTTTTGGGACTGAATTATGATTTCTTTGAACCACTCTGATTATGTTTGAGATCCTTAAGAAGGTCTCATGCTTGGGAGTCGTCTTAAATTAAATGTGATTACCATGGTCTGCTGGAGTATCTCCATGGTTTATTGACATTTATGGAGGTTTTGTATTCAGTTGCTGGTGACCCTGTAATATATAAAGAAAAGTAGGATTTGGTGACTTAAAGCGATTTCTGGATGATGACATAGCATTAGCCTGGTCTAGAAAATGACTGCTTCATTCGCCTCAATGGGACCTGTGTGCCAATCCTAGTGATTTTATGTGATTTCCATATGTGCGTTACATACTTCCCAAATGTTTGACTACTAGGAAAATGGGATGAGGGGTCGTGGTATAATTTATGTGTCCTTGACACTTAATCTCTGACTGCTTCAAGTTTAAGGAAAATAAATCTTAAGAGTGGATAGAGACACCTACTATAATTATTTATTTCCAGTAAAAGGGGGCAAATTATACCTGATCTTCCATAGCTCAATGGAACATTTTATGGATTATTTCCAACTTTAGATCACAAAAATAGTATTTCTTTAAAGGGGACTGACCAGGAATGCCTGGCATTCATATATTCCTGTGTTGCTAGGCTCAGACTGTGCTTTTGATGGATTTATTTGTAACTCACAGAAATAGTAACAGAAGGGAAAGACATTTTTTTTCAGAACTCTAGATAAGAATTGCTAACATTTTTGTTGTTACAGCTACAAGGACTCCTAAGAGGCACTGAAGTATAATTTAAAGTGTTAGAATCAGGAAGAGTTGAGTTTGAATTCTCTCTGACACTAGCTATGGGACCTGAGATTAACCTCTTCGAGCCTCAGTTTCTTTATCTGTAAAATGGGGATGATACATATATACATAATATTTACATATTACATAGTTAATACATATTTCATAGCACTATTGTGAGATTCAAATGGCCTAACATATGTAAATCAGTTTGCAAAATGTAAAGCATTATATAAATGCGAACTGTTACTTAAGTAATGATCGTGTAATAATGAGAATTATAATCACACTCCTCATTTTCTACCCAATGCCATCTACCAGATTCATTCAGTGGCCAATAGACTATCTTATTTTTCTGCTCAAATTCGGTTTTGTAACTTTCTAAGACAAATCTACCAAAACACAAAAAGTTTTAGTTCTCTCTGAGGGTGTAAATACTCAAAAACTAGAGCAAGTTTGTATTTAGAGCCATAGATTCATAAAGTTAGGTCCAGCCTCCTAAAGGTAGATTTCCCTAGGTTTACCTCCATGTAGATTTTCTGTATTATCCCTGACAGATCTAGAGTCATGATGACTAACACCTTAATTCAAAGTCAAGAAATAGTCTCTGGATTGTATACAGTTGGCACATATTTGGTGAGGACCATGCTTATTCATATTCATAAAAGATGATTAGGGACATATCAGATTTTTTTTAGTACACATAATTTATCCCTGGGAGCAAGTCAGGAATTTTTGGATTCTTCTTTGCATTCTTCTAAGCTGCTAGCATAATATGCAGAAAATGGTCATTTGTGGCCCCTAAAGAGTGCTGTTATATTACAGTGAGTGTGCACTCCATACGTACAACAATACCCCCATGAGATGAGAGGGGGAATGATAAAAGGGAGGGCAGATTGGGGGAGAGGGTAATTAGAAGCAAACACTTTGACAGAGTCAAAGGAGAAAATAGAATTAATGGGGGGATGGAGGGAAATATAGTTAGTCTTTCGCAATATAACTATTATGGAAATGTTTTGCTTAACTACACATTGTACAACCTATATTGAATTGCTTGTCTTCCCAGTGAGGGTGGGTGAGGAGGGAAGAAGGAAAAGAATCTTGAACTCAAAGTTTTAAAAACAAATGTTAAAAATTGTTTTTTACATGCAACTAGGAATTAAGATACACAGGCAATGGGGTATATAAATTCATCATGCCCTACAGGAAAATGGGGGGGGATGGAGGAAGGATATAAGAGAGAACAGACTGGGGAAGAGGTATTCAGAACACATGGACACTTGGTATCTTGGGGTGGGGGGTAAGGGAGAGACCAGGAGAAAATTTGTGACTCAAAATCTTGTGGAAAGGAACGTTAAAAACTAAAAAATAAATTAAAAAAAAACCCAACCAATACCCCCCTGCAATATTCTAACAGATGCTGAGCCATGTTGATCCGTCTTTTCTTTGTTTAAAGTCAAGCAACGTGCAGAGAATCATTGCCAGAAATAACATTTATGTCAGTGGATCTGATAGGGAGGAAGAGTATCTATGTTTCCCTGCCCTGGCCCAATACATATTACAAAAATTGATAAATTCTCATGTGCATGGTAGTATCTGGGTAGTTCATAGAACAAGCAACAAGGAGGGCAAGGGAAAGGGGAAAAAAATGGCCTAAGCCAAATCTCTCTTTTAACATTTACCAAATAAAGAATAAGGCAACTTATTGTAAATGAAAACAGTTCTTACTCATATTTTTTAAAATAACATTACTTTCAAAATCTGACTGGGAAAAACTGTTTCATTAAAAGTATTTCTAACTTTAAAAAGAGAAATGTTCTTCAAATTTTCCAGGCTAGGTCAAAGGCTCAGAACAAAAAGAAACAATGAAAAATGCAATTTAGGGTCTCAAAAAAGTTAGCATTCAGATTATGAAGTAATTGTCATTTATGAAAACAAATAGCTGTCATCTAGTGAATTTTATTTCCTTTTAAGGAAATACAGTTCTAGAGAAATACTGCTAATAAATATGACCATGTTACATCAGCCTTATATACCAATGGGTTGTGGGGTGAGAAAAGATATTTTTGGTCTTAGTCAAAATTTAATCCCTAAATTTGCATTTTCCCTATATTGCATCCCTGGAATCTCCCATTTCTGCCCAAGTCCTTGCCATTGCTTTTGATATTATCAGGCTTGGAGAATATGTCTCTGGCTATTGAAACTTGACTTGATTCTCCTGTGGAGACAAAATTGACTAAGGTGGAGGTGAGCGAAGTTTTGCAAATGCTTTAATACTTACCCTGGTTTCCTCCTTTCCTCCTCTGAGCCTCAGACCAAATTACCTGCTTCCCCCAATGAGAGGGACAAAGGAAATCTGAGTCAAGTATTGAATTTGCTATTCACTTGCTGTGTGGGCAAATCAGTTTATCTTTCTGGGACTCAGTTTCCTCATCTGTAAAATAAAGTTACTGATTAGATGATTTCTATTTCTATTACCTCTTAACATTCTGTTATTCAGCAGATGGGGCTCTGCCTTTTTACTTCCTCAAGGCAAAACATATAACTGAAGTATTTCTGATTACCAAAGGGATTTATCCTGTTGAAGGCCTAGTCTATAATGGTGTCCTTGAGACTAATGAACTAGATTGCCACTATAGTTGCTTCCTTCTTCTTCTTAGGGCAGACTGGCTTGATAGGGGTTTCAGACTCATCTCATTTCATTTTTTTATTTCAATCAGTCTGTTCCTATGTATAGCTGGCACAGACTAGACCACTGACAGTTGTTACAACCATAGAGATCAAATGTATCCAATAGAATTTTAAAATTACATTTTAAGCTTGATTTCCATAAAGCTAAACCTCAGTTCTAGATTCTGTGCTAATTTGTCTGCCTACCTATTTACAGCATCTTGCTTCATTTTCATCTCTAACTTATTGGTGGGAGTTAAAGGTTGAGGTTTGGGGAGAAGTGTACTGAAAGAAAGGACTTCTAGGGTGCGGTTACCTTTGCCTATATGGGTTTGATCTTTTAGCCCTGTAGATCTGGAATCATGATTGTCATGTGTCGGCAAAAAGGACTGTGGTAGCGGTGATAAGGAGGCTCTGAGCAAATTGCCTTAGTCTGCCCAAGCTATTTTGAACTTAGTTTGTATCAGAAAACCAATTTAGTAATAATAATAATAATTATATATATATATATATATATATATATACACATACACACACACATACACATACACATACATATGAAATAACTCTTTCTAGTAGGGAAGCTTTCCTTTGTTGGGAAACCAAATTAAGTTCAGAAGACCACTGACAGTGCAGTATAAAAGAAAAGCTCAATTTGGGGTCAGAGGTATATCCCAAGTTAATAACATCAACATCTAAACATAAAGATCTCAGAATACAAGTTAGTTCAGGAAGAAAAGCCTCTAGACTATAGAAATTCTAATTTTCCATCAAGGAAGATATTCCCATCTCTCTTAAAATGCCACTTTAAAAATAATAAAGGTACCTTTTTCATATTTCAGATTTGATATAAATTATGTTTTTTAACTTTTCAGTAGCACCAACTAGTGAGCCAAATATAGCTTTGTCTATATACATTTGTATACTCTAAGAGACACCAGTGGGTGTCTGCACTTATAAGAACTGTCGTGCTGTATTCAATTCTTCATTCTTCTCAGAGATTTGTCATGGAGTGTATTTAGTAAATCAGCTAGCCCTCCAAAAGCTAAAATTGTCTTCTCCTTGGAATTCATTGAATTCCCAGGCCACATGGCAGATCTGTCTAAGTAAATTTTGTACACTTTAAAATGTGCCCTTTGTTAGGCACCCCCACTTCCATTTTTCACAGAGTCCAATTTTTAACAGCAGACTATAATGCAAAACAGTGCCAAAGTAGCATTCTATTTTGTCCTCTGAAGCCGTGATACTTTGATTCTCTGGCAATGGAAATAATAAGTAGCATACCTTTAAAAGTCAAATGATAATCCCCCAAAAGGAAAAAAAACATGGAAAATCCATGTCTGCTTTTGTGATGAAGACACCACTCCCTGGAAATAAGTGTCTCATACACACAAGGTGAATCATCCATTAGTTGTGAGGCCCCGTTGAATAAATCAGTTCATTTAAACACTGTTATTATGGAGGCCTTTTATGGCTCATCTCATATAAGACTTAATTAAGGTGGTTTTTTTAAAGACTTATGTACTGCAATTATAATTAGATTGACATAAAGATCCCTTATGGTGAATGGAAATTTTTGAATTCCCATCCTGTCAAAGCAAAGGTATTTTTCTTCAGTGTACTCCGATTAATTCTGTAGACTTTTGATGCTTTTATAAATAAATACTCCATGGAAATCCTTCTTTGATACCTTAGAGCATGTAGAAGCGGTCACTTGATCCATACATCACAAGAAACTATCATATCATGTCTCTCCTCCCTATTGTGGCTAAACTCTTTGAGAAGTCTTTCTACAACTGATGCCTCCATTTCTTTTCCTCTCTCTTCTAAACTCTCTGTAGCCTGGCTTCCGATCTTATCCAATTGAAACTGCTCCCTCCAAAGTTACCAAAGATCTCTTATTTTCCAAATCTGATGACTTTATCTCCATCTTTATCCTTTGTGATCATTTTACAGCATCTCCAGATTACCTCCAGGAGCCAGTCACTCTTTTTCTTCATATTCTCTTCTTTCTAGGTTTTCCATGCATTATCCTGGTTTTCCATATATCTGTTTGACCTATTCTCCTCTGTTTTGTTGGATCTTCATCCAGGTCCCGCTTGCTAATGGTAGACATCCCCCAAAACTCTTTCATGGGCTCTCTTCTCTCTCTCACTCACATCTCCAACAAACTGAATGTCCTTAAAATCAATACATCCACAATCGAACCCATTATCTTCAGTTTAAGACCTTCTTTCTTTCTTCCTCTTTCCTATTACTGGTATCATAGATTGGGTATCATCATCCTCCCGGTCACTCAGGCTCACATCACAACTAGGCATCCTTCTTAAATTCTCATGCTCTCTCACCCCACATATTCAACATGTTGCCAAGTCTGGTCAATCTTACCTTTGTGATATCTTTTGCATAACTGCTCTTCTGTCCTTCTAACATTGCCACTACTTCAGTGGAGGCCTTTATTCCTGGACTATTACAATACCCTGCTGGTTGGTCTTCTTCCCTTGTCTTTCTCCCATTTCAACCCATCTTTTCAGCTGTCAAAGTGATCTTTTTAAACCAGAGGTCTAACCGTGTCATTCTCGCTATTCAAAAAACTCCAGCATTTCCAGATTACCTCCAGGATCAAATACAAAACCCCCGTTTCGGCATTCACAGTACCTCATAACCTGATCCCCACCCCCTTTCCATCTTTCCAGTCTTCTTACAACTTACACCCTTCACATACTCTGAGATCCAATAACACTGACCTCCTTGTTGCTGTTCCCTCAAGACATTCCGTCTCCAGACTCCCAACATTTTCATTGACTGTCCCTTGAACCTGAAATTATTTTCCTCCTCATTACTGCCTCCTGACTTCTCTGGCTTCATTGAAGTCCCAGCTGAAGCTCTACTTTCTACAAGAGATCTTTCCCAGAGCTCCTTAATTTTAGTACCTTCTCTCTGTTGGTTATCTCTAATTTATCCTATACATATTGTATGTAGTTGTTTGTATGTTGTCTTCCCAAATAGACTGTAAGCTCCTTGAGAACAGGAACTGACTTTTGCCTTTCTTTGTATCCTCAACATTTAGCACTTTACCTGGATTGTTGTTATTGTTGTTGCTTTTGTTGAGTTGGTTTCAGTCATATCAGACTCTTCACGACCCAATTTGGGATTTGCTTGGTAAAGATACTAAATGGTTTTTTCTTCTCTGGGCTCATTTTACAGATGAGAAACTGAAGTAAACAGGGTTAAATGACTCACCCAGGGTCACATGACTAGTGAGTGTCTGAGACCAGATTTGAATTTATGAAGATGAGCCTTCCTGACCTGGCTTATAGTAAATATTGAATGAATACTTGTTGACTGATTGACTGATTAACTAACCATACATTCTCAAAGGTTCTGCCAGCTGAGTAGAACTTGTCAGGTCCTATAAAACTGGAAAGACTTCGAGTACAGGGTATATTTGTCATCTGATGAGCCATCTAGTAAAGTTCACAGGGGCTCATCCCTCAAAGGATAACCATTAAGTGAGGGACCTCAGTTCTTACATCTCAGTAAAATGATCTTAGTGCCTTCATGGCAACGGGGTGAGATATTTACCTCTCAAGTCAGTGCATACTCTGATGAAGTCACAAAATTCTTAAATTAAGGATATTTTTTGTGCATGTATCTCTAACTACATTATAAGTTGAAGGGTAAGAGCATGGTTTTACTTTTTTTATCAGCAGCTAGCACAAACAAATATTTGTCAAGTTAGTTCAAAATATATAAAATTACATGAAACTAAACTGGAACAGAAAAGAGTTTATTCCCTTACATTAGGGTACATACTTACCGACTTGGCCACATATTCTTGGATTATGTTGGGGAAATAATAAATGATACCTTTTTACTGTCCAAATCCTCCTGTGGTTATGTGATAACCATAAGTGCTTTTGTTTTTACTTGTCATTTCATCCTTCACATCCCCAGTGCTTAGCACAGTGCTCAGCACATAGTAGGGGCTTAATAAATACTTGTTGACTGATAATAGGCAAAGCACTGGAATAGATATCAAAAGACTTGGCTTCCTATTCTGGCTCTGCTAATAGCAAGCTACAGCATTTCGGGCAAGTTGTTCCCCTTTTCTGGACCAAAATTCTGAATCATTTCTACGCATCCCTCCAGCTCTGGCTTTCTATAAATCTAAACATATGTTAATTGTAACCTAGGGTGCCAATGGGGCTTCAGGGAAAAAAGGCACATTAATGCTCTGTTGGTAGAGCTGTGAATTGGTACATTCATTCTGGAAAGCAATTTGAAATTATGCCCAAGTAGTTACTAAGTTTTACATAACCTTTGACCCAGCAATACTATTCCTAGCCCTGTTTTCCAAAGAGATCAAATAAAGAGGAAAATTATGTATATATTAAATGTGTGTGTGTATGTGTGTAGCAGCTCTTTTTCTGGTGGCAAAGAACTATAAATGACAGCTAGGTGGTATGGTGGATAGAATCCTGGGCTAGGAGACAGGAAGACTCATCTTTGTGAGTTCAAATGTAGTCTCAGATTTTTACTGATTGTGTGACCCTGGCTAAATCCTTTAACCCTGCTTGCCTCATTTTCTCAAAAAAATGATCTGTAGAAAGAAATGGCAAATCACTCCAGTATCTTTGCCAAAAAAACCCCAAATGGGGTCATGAAGACCCGTACACAGCTGAAACAATTCAACAACAAAGAACTATAAACTAAGCAGCTACCCATCAATTAGGGAATGGCTGAACAAATTATGGTTTATGAATGTAATGGAATACTATTGTGTTATAAAAGGCAATGAAAAAGATGGTTTCAGAGAAACTTGGGAAGCCACCTTATGAACTGATGCAGAATTAAGTGAACAGAATGAAAGGAACAACTTATAAATGTGTTGTGTGTGTGTGTGTGTGCATGTATGTATATAAAACAAAAACACTGTAGAAATCAACAGCTTTGAAAGACTTTAGAATTCTGATCAAATTCAAAAACCATCCCTGATTTGAGAGGACAAATTATAAAGAATGCTACCTATATTTTATAATTATAAAGAATGCTACACATATAAAGAATGCATACCCATATATACTCTTTTTAATTTATTTTTATTGCTTTTTGGAGGGGAGAAGGCAGGGCAGTTGGGGTTAAGTGACTGGCCCAAGGTCACACGGCTAGTTTTGTGTTAAGTGTCTGAGGATGGATTTGAACTTAGGTGCTCCTGAGTCCAGGGCCGGTGCTCTATTCACTGAAATATTCCTCTATTATTTCCTCTTGATTAGGAGATGGGTAGTATTATGAAACATACATTTTTGGACTTGATCAGTGTAGGAATTTCTTTTACTTGACTGCCAATTTTTTACAGGTATTTATTTATTTGTTGGCTTTTTTAGGCAAGGTAGGGAGGTAACACGGTAGGAGCAAGATAAAATAAATGCTTATTCATTGAAAAGATAAAATTTAATTTTAAAAAAGCAGACATCTTAATTTACATATTTTATGGATGGTTAACTTTCCAGCAAGGATAACCCCTCAACTTAGCTGTCTTTTGAGAGTAGGGCTTCCTTTATCCTTTGTGCTTCTATCTCCAGTGTCTAGCACAGTGCATAGAACATAGTAAACACTTAATAAATGCTTGTTGATTGATCATTTCCCTTTCACCGAATTCATCTCTTGGATTATAGCTGTCTGCCTTCTGATTAAAGTTTCATTGCATTCCATCCTTCAGGCTTACATCTATGTGTATAAATTATACATACTATGCTCTTGCTTTTACTCTGTAGTTATTTCATGCATGTATAACTTGAGTTCCTAAATAGAATTTAGATTGAAGGGCAGAGACCTTGTCTTCTTTCTTTTTTGTTCCCAAGCAGTAGACACTGGCTCTCAAACAACTACTGAATAATGAGAGTGAATATTCCGGTCAACAGCTCACTCCAGTCCTCCCAACCTCCTCCCCACATGCTCTCACTCTCAGCTACCAATCACCATATACACTCCATACTTTAAGGAATCTTGATTTCATCAATGTGGGCCCTCCTTTCACAGAGGCTATCACAAGCCCTTGATTTCCTAATAGACAAATTTCTTAAGTTGTTTTGCCAAAAAAATATTTCATTACCCTGTGACCAGCCTTCTGGCAAAGAGCCCATCTACACTCAGGCTAGTGTTGGAATGACAGATACACGGTCTATAGCCAGAACTACACTCTGAGCCTTGTCAGCTTGGTAGCTACTGCCAGATCCCTAGTTGTCTTGGCACAGCAGAGAAAATGAGATCCTTGCTCTCTACCCTCACCACTCTTTTCACACATAAGTATTCCATCTGGATTGGTGGCTCTTTTCAGGCTTCTCTCTCTACTTTTCAGCAGATGTAGCTCTTCAAAGAGGAATCGTTGTCCTTCCACTGCAGATGCTTCTAAATGGTCTGCTTAACAGATGCATGATTTCCTACAGAAGTTATTTGCAAACATATACTCACCATCTATATGCCTCATGCTAGCCTCAGGAAAATGAAATAAGCCTTTTTTGAAAAGAAACACATCTTTGGAGGAAGTCTGTATCTGATATTTGACAAATATCAGCACTTATGGCAGAGGTTCTTTATTTGGGGTCCACATCCTTCCACAGAATAAATTTTAGGGGTCCATGAACTTGGATGGAGAAAGAAAAGTTACATCTTTATTTTCATTGACCTTTGGTTTACTTTATAATCCTATGTATTTTATGCATTAAAAAATATAATTCTGAGAAGGGTTTCCAGACTTCAACAAGCATCTGTGACACAAAAAGGGATTATAAGGATCTTGACTTAATGGGATTGTTGAACTATCACTAATTTGATACTGTATATTTTGTTCTAAATAGCCTCATGCCATTTTAAGCTGCATTAAGATTTTTAGAAAATTATATTTAAGTTGTTACCATTTCTTTTTTGTACATTTCAGGGTGGGTAAGAACCTATGGTTACTACCATGCTTTGCTATGATGAAGTGTCCAAGCACAAGCTTTTATTGAAAACTTTAGTACCATAAACTACTTTAATAGGTAGCCATTTTTGCATTGCTTCTTTGTGGGGTGAGAGAGATAGATCATTGAGAAAGCAGAAACTGAACCTTAGAAGTGCACTCTGAGCTATGAGATTTCACTTTACCTCTAACGGTAACAGCAATAGGTGATATTGCATCCCATCATAAGGTTTGCAAAGCACCTCACATACATTCTTTCATTTGATCCTTATGAGAACATATTATGTTTATTTTGCAGATGAGGAAACAAGCTTAGAGCAGTTAAGTGAATGCTCATGGTTACTCAACTAGTGGTATATGGACTCCTGACTCTAGCTCTTCCCACAACTCTACCATGCCATCCACTGAGGCAATGAAGTGTTGCTCCTAAGCATGTGTATCAGTGACTGATCTGGGATTGATTCTTCTCAGGTTCTTCTGCCCCCAGCCATCCACTAAATAATTGGGGGAGAGGGTATTATAATCAGTTCTTGCAAAGGCAACAAATTACCTAATGATGTATGTTTCATCATTTTCCAGTGAAATGATCCCCAGTTTAGTATTAAAGTTTGTACTGAATCCCTGCAGTTATTGCTTAAGTCTCCAAGGACCAGAGCCTTTCTAGGTAACATACATTATTATCAAGTAGCCAAAATATTTCTAAGAAGTCAAACTATACTTAGTACATGGAAGAGTTACTTTCCTAATCAAATCCTTTAGGATACAGTCTTGAAATGTCTCCTAGTAGTCATCCAAGTGAGCATCATGTATCAAATGATAAAAACAGATTGCCTTGTAATTGTGTTTCCAAGATAACACAGATGATTCTTGCCATCTTATCACTAAGACCAGCCTCTAGTGAAACTCTTAAACTAAGTGAAATTTGTCTGCAGCACCTTTTTATACATTCCTACTCCCCAAATCAGTGACTCAGCACCTTCATTTTTCTTTACTATCCATTCCTCTTGTAAATTGTTCTGAGTCTTAATTCATAACAACCTGTAAATGACTCATAAAAATCTAAAATACTACTCCTCTCTACAGGGATCAGAGCCCTAAGCTAAAGGACAAAGCCCCACAGTGGTATTCAACTATTAGTCATCTGACAGGTAGAACTATTTAGATGATACTTCTGAAAATGTAAGAATAGGCAACTGCTTTAAATGAAAAGGGATAATACCACCTGAAATTCCCCAGGTTAGTAAATCCTAAGTCATGGTCTATGTTCTATGACATTCCTCTTTGTGTCCTAGAGACTAGTCTCTTTGTATCATACAGTGGAAGATAGAATATGGTACTTGAGGTCAGAAGAGATCTAACTTCAAGTCTTGTCTCATATTTTGTGACTGTACAACCAAAGGCAAATCATTTCATCTATAAAACAGGGCAAAAATATATGAAGCACATATTTGATAGGCATTTTGTGGGGATTAAGTGAGAGAATACGTGAAGTACTTTTCAAACTCTGAAGTACTGTGTAAAACATCAGCTCTAATTATTACTAATTTATATATGTTAAGTATATTATATATATATATTTTATGGATTTATGGATTTATGACTCAGTGTTATATCTGGGTAATCATTGACAATGGTACGGTATATAATGGATCCATGATAGCTTATTAATTAAATTCTCCAGGATATTTTGAGCTTTGTGTTTGTGTATAAGGGTTTGTCATCTGCTGGTCAATGGAAGATGGTAAACTTCTATAGTATAGTCCGAACTACCAGGTTATAGCTTATTAGTCATTTAATAGATGTTAAAGTTCTATTTATTTTTTCAGTTATTATCATTACTACATTCTCTTTTTCAATTATTTATGGCGATTGTTATTGTCGTAGTCTTGATGTTGTAAATATGAAAACGTACATAATTTTATACTGCTTTAAGATGTAGCATAGTACAGTCAAAAGAACCCTGGTTATCAAGTTAGAGGTCTTCAATTCGAATCTTGACACTGATGCTTACTTATACAATCTTGTTCAAGTCTTAACTTCCCTGAGCCTCAAGTTTTCTCATCTATAAAATGAGGGTGTTAGATGACCACTAAGGTCCCTTCTGTCTCTAAATCTATGATCGTAAGATTTAATAATTCCACTGACGTCCTAACACAATGACAAATCTTTGGGTAGAGATGACAGGGTTCTCAAAGGTTATGCCAGCAGACTGTTAAGAGCTCCTACCAAACTGGAAAGGTCATAATTCACAGTAACAACTAAGAAAAGCTAGCTTTTATGTAGTGCTCTAAGGTTCGCAAAGTGCTTTCCAAGTATTATCTCGTTATTATTCTCATGGCCTCCCTGGGAGGCTGTGCTGGTATTATTTCCCTTTTACCAGTGGTGAAACTGAGAAAGGATGAGGTTGTGATTCGTTCAGCGTCGCTCATCTACAAAGTATAAGAGGCTAGAATGTGAACTCAGGTTTTCCCAACTCCAGGCCCAGTTCTCTCTCCACTGCACTACCTCCTACCTTAGAGAATAAGATAAGCAAAGGAGTGTCTGCCACCTGAAAAGCAATCTAGCCAAATTACGGGGATGTTCATCAGCCAAGCATGACAACAGCGTGATTAATTTTTTAAGCTATAGCAGCTGAGTAAGATAGAGGGGTTGCAATCTGTATTGTTGAAAAGAATGACAATTGATGAGATCTTGTGCCTTTAAAGTATTGAATTATGAATTCATAATTTATTTATCCCCTTGTTTGGACCTTATCAAGAATAAGTTTCCTCCCTTAATAAGGGCATGGATTGTATTTGTTATATTTTTCTTTCAGGAAGCAAGTAACATGTGATGTATATGGAAAAAAAGCACTACAAATCAGAAGTTCGGGTTTCTAGTATTGGCTTTGACTCTAACTAAGTACGTGACCTTGGGGAAGTCACAAGCCTCTGTTTGCTCATTTTTGAAATGACGGGGATTCACTTAGATGATTTCTAAGGTCTTCTCTGTCTTTAGCATTCTAGGAATGCCCATGATTAAGAAGAACCAGGTTAGAATCAGTGTTCCTGATGTCTTTTGCCGTCATGATGATAAAGTTATTTGAAGATCCCAAAACTTTAAAAAAAATGTGTTTCTGCCTCTGAATCAGGATGGCCTCCTCTGACACCCCCACTCAGTCTGGAAACCCAAAGCCTAGCGTTCCTCCTCCAGATGTACTCTGGAAATTAAGGGCTCCCTCTGCCTTCCACATAACATATGCTCTTGTTTTACTGTGTGGTATCAAATCCCCAGGGTGCATAAAGTAACCCATTTTGTCCCCCTTTGCATGTAGCAGCCCTTGTGAGAATTGAATATTCTCATACATTTAGGTTTTTTTTTGCCTTATGGATTTCTCTGGGGAAGCACTTAAAGATAAGCCGCATGGTACATGCAAATGTTAAACTGTCATATATACCAAGTCCCATGGGATAAAGAGTTAAGGCCAGCATTTCCCTAGTTGCCTTAAAACTTTCTCTTAGGAGAACCCTAGTGAGATATAGCAGTTGGGAGTCAAATAGGGGTAAGAAGAGGAATTCTGAAGATATCAACTAGTCACTGGGGCAGAATTTTTGAAAGTTTCAAAAATGAAAGTCTAGCATCCTACAAAATATTTATAGGCTTACAAAAATGCTACCATTGGTTCCCAGCCTACCACTATCATAGCAATATGGTGCATATAATAGAAACAAGTGTTACTGACTGGGATATTTCTTCTATGTTTACTAAAATCCCCACAGTCCTCTCTTTTTTTAGGGTTGACCTACTATCTTTCAGGGTCTAGGACTTTTAGGCTTGTTACAATTTGCATGGCTATTTTAGGATGTAATCTAAGTCTCATTTGTTCTTTCTTTCCTGAGTAAGAAGATTAACTCCTTTTCTATGAATATGCAGTTGATTGTATAATAATTCTGTTAAATTTTATATTAGAATTATAATTTCCAACACTACATAATTCAAAACTTTGTTGCAAAATTCAGCATAGCACTTGATAATGTATATTTAATGCTTAGAAATATTATCTGTTGAGAGACCTTAATCCTTTTTAGTGGCTGTCTTATATTTAAAGATATACTACATTATTCAAAAGTCATAAATTCTTCAAGGAAATATACAAACAAAAATAATCAGTGGGTAAGACTACAGCTCAGCACCCCCACTTCCAGTTCAAAGAGATCCATCACCTTTAGGGACCACATGTTATCTCTAAAATGTAATGGTTTCATTTATGACTTCTTCCTTTCTCCTTTTCTCTCCTCCTCTTTCTCCCCTTCCTTCTCTGTCTCTTTTCCTCTTTTTACTCTCATCCTTTTCTCTTCTCTCCTTCTCTTTCCTTCTCTCCTCTCTTTGCCTTCAACCTTCTATCTCTGTTTCTCTCCCCTTTTCACCCCTCACCCATTTCCCTTTCCTTTCTCTTCCCTTTTTTTCTCCTCCTTTATGCCTTAATCTTAACCTCTCCTACAGAGAGAAGATCCTGTTAAGGTCCTCTTTTCACTGACCTTGAACAATTACATGTTCTCATTCATGTATGAAACGTATTGCTGAATTTAGGAGACCTTTGTCCAGTCTAAGGTTTGACACCAGCCTCCTATGTGACCTTTGGCAAGTCACTTAACTTACCTGTTTTGGTTTCAGGTTCTCAATTTCATATTCTGTTGTTAGACAAGATAATTTCTTCTGTTATTTCTAGTCCTAACATTCTTTTATCCTTTATGGCCCAGTTTTCACTTTACCTACCACCCCTACTAAGCAATTTTAGTATTAACAGAGACACACACACACACACACACACACACACACACACACACACACACACACCCTCAAAGGTCATCTTCAGTTCCCCCTAAATACCGGACAAATTTCTTAGATCAAAATCACAAAAAATTTAGAGCAGGAACGGCTTGAGTGGGGCACTTTGTCTGATGTATTCATTTTACAAATAAAGAAGCTGTAATTTGTCGAGGTTAAGTGGCTTCCTGGAGAAAAGTAATAAATTTAAGATTTGAAGTAAGCTCATCTACCTCCCTATCCAGTGCACTTACAACCAGGCAGCTTCCTGCCCTGTACCAGGCCACTTAGTATACCTTTCCAAGGATAAGACGTAGACCATTGAGTAAATGCCTGTATGTCACTGATAGATTTTAATTTCTGTTCCCTACTTTCTAATCTGGGAGCAGTTCAGTTCCAACTTCACTCAGTCTTTTAAAAGAGTCCAATCATAAGATTATAGAAAGAACCTTAGAAATCATCAAATCTATACTCTTACTATTACAGATGAGGAAATGGGACTTGGGGGTAGGGGGAGATCAAGTGAAATTCCCAAGGTCAAAAGGTAGTAAATGACCAATCCAGGAATCAAACCAATTATCCTTTCACTACTTGACGTCTTTCTGATAACGGGTTATCATTTGAATAAGAGAATCCATTTTTGCCTTTTTGCATCAAAGAGAGTTGTTTTCCCACAAAGGCATTTACTAACTTAATTGCAACTTAGGGGGAAAATTAAAATGGGATAGAATAAGATCCTAAAATAGGTTTATAATCAAACTGGAGATTGAAGTAGAAAGTTCTGATGACTGGAATATGTTATAAAGAGGACCTTTTATAAATATTCAGTACAGTAATTCTATTACAGTTTTAAAATGATTCCATTAAGAAGGAAAGTTTTTGTCCAATAAAAATCTTTGAATCCCCCCATTGGACAGAAGTATACTGAATACAACTAGTTTTCAGTCATGTAGTTGTTTTTAAAAGTATATCCACATGCTGCTCCATATGGTGCCTAATAAATCTCTAATATATTTTTCATGGTTTCCAGTAAAAATGTATACATGCAAAAGAAGATGTTTTTGAAAACTCTCTTCTAAAACCTATCTTTATCCAAAGAACTTCTTAGTCCCTAAATCAGTTTCCCAATGCTTCCATTTTTCAAGTGTAACTATTCCTATGAATAAAAGAAATCTGAGAAAAAAATTACTGCATCATAATTTTCTCTTCCAATTCCAATTTGCATTTGAAATTAATTTAATGGAAGCACAGACAGAAACACCCCTCTTTGGTCCTATTTTTCATAATGACTAGAGCACCAGTCCAGAAGTCAGGAGGACCCAAGCTCAAATCCAGCCTCAGACACCTGACACTTAACTAGCTGTGTGACCTTGGCGAAGTCACTTAACCCCAATTTTCTTGCCTTCCCCCCTCAAAAAAAAGATATTTCCTTCCCTATTCCACCCTCCAGGACCCAGAGCTTGGGTATTATCTCGCAACAGCAAAGACATTCAGATAAAAAATTAATTCTTGCTATTGTTGTTAGATTTTATTAAGGGAAAAGTAAAATGTTGATAATATTCATAGACATTGGCTTTTTAAAAGGCTAAAACGCACCCAAATCCAATTAATTTTGAGTGCTACAATCTAGAAAAATTTCTGTAAATAATGGCAAGCAACTTTCTCTTCAAATTTTCAACCAGTTCTTTTTTTTTGTATCCTCCCCCATTCAATAGAATATTTTATTTTTGTCCACCTAAGATTCAAATTTATTTAACTTAAGTTCAGTGGTTTCAAATTACTTAGAAACATATCACTTATGGCTAAAATATATGTTAAAATGGACACTTAACAAACAATACATATATAATGCTTTCATTTGGATTCAGTGAAAAATCATCTGGAACAGTTAACACAGCCATCTAGTGGACAGTTTTTATAATTGAGTGTTCTCACTTGCAGGATTTCAGTTTATGAGATAAAATCTTAACATAAAACAGTAACTTTGTCAGAAGAAATCATTTGTAAAAAAAAATTTAGGAGCATTTCCCTTAGGAAATCTTTTACAAGTACTGTACAAGCACTTCTAGGCACAAATTTCTTATCTGTTCCATTTTCTAAAGAGTATGCATTAGCAAGTTTCTCAGAAAAGGTCTCATTTCTAAAATATATAGGGAATTAAATCAAATTTATGAGAATAAGAAAAAACCTTTCCCCAAATGATAAATAGCCAAAGGTTATGAACAAGCAGTTTTCAGAAGAAGAATTCACAACTATCAATAATCATATGAAAAAAAATTCTGTTATTCACTAAAACGACTCTGAGATACCACCTCATACCCATCATATCAGATAAGGTGACAAAAAAGGCAAATGACAAATGTTGCAGGGGATGTGGAAAAAATGCATATACTAGCACACTGTTGGTGGCCCTATGAATCATTCTGTTTTGTAAAGGAATTTGTAATTATGTCCAAAAAGTGATTAAACTGTATGTAACCTTTGACCCACTACATCTAGACCCAAAGAGATCAAAGGAAGAGGAAAAAGACACATGTACAGAAACTATTTATAGCAGCTCTTTTTGGGTAGCAAAGAACTGGAAACGGAGAGGGTGCATATCAAGTGGACGGTGGCTGAACAAGTTGTGGTGTATGAAAGCAATGGAATACTGTGTGTTATGCTGCAAGAAATGATGAAGGGGATAATTTCCCAGAAAAATCTGGGAAGACTTATGTGAACTGATGCAAAACAAAGTGAGCAGAACCAGGAGAACATTTTATGCAATAACAGCAATGTTGTAAAGGTAATCAACTTTAAAAGACTTAGTAATTGTGATCAACACAATGACCATCCACAATTCCAAGGACTCATGATGAAACATGCTATCCCCCTGCAGATAAATGATGGACTCAGCGTGCAGACTGATGCAAATTTTCTACTACTTCTTTTTTCTAGCTTTATTTTGGAAAGGAGGAGAGACATGACTAATTCAGAAAATTGTTTTGCATGACTATATGTATTTGTAAAATACTTTTCTCACCTTAATAGTTGGAGGGGAGGGTGAGAATTAGAACTGAAAATAAAAATAAAATTGAATTAAAAATAAAAATAGTAATACCTAACCAAAAATGAATAAAGTAAATGAATTATAGAAACAAATAACTTGAAGGATACTATACGTTCTTAGAGGATTACATAATCATAGATTTAGAAGGGATCTTAGATATCATTAAGTCCAAGTTCCTCATTTTATAGATGAGGAAACTAAGGTCCTAAATTCCAAATTGTTTCCCAGCTGTTGATTTAAATACCAAATAATTTTTTTCTTGAGGCATAAATCAATACCTAGAAATGATTTAAGAAAATGTTTTATGCCCTAAATAGGAAAACAAGTTTTAGTATCATAGAACAATTTATTAACACTATGAAATTATGATATTTGAATAATCCATGGTTTCATTAATATGATGAAGTCTCTCCTCACAGATATAGATCAGTACCTTAATTTATTACTGTCACTTCCCCTCCCCTCCAGTCTTCCTGGTAATATAGATTTTTCTATCTAGGAGGATCCTTGGAGACCAACCTCTTCATTTTACAAATAAAAAACTGAGGCCTGAAGAGGATAAATGGTTGTCCAAGGTCATACATCTACTATTTCTGATTCAAAGCCAAGTTTTCCTGATACCAGGTCTAGCACTCTATCTAGTATACCACACTGTCCCCGGGTATAATTTTTCAATCTTCTTGGGTTGTCCAGTGATATAGAAAAACAAATCACTTAGCTATCAAAAGACAACACATTACTGGATCACTGCTCACACTCTTATAAAATTGAAATATATTAAAAATCCAGCAGATTTGCATTTTTCTTAAATATAGGAGAGGCAACTAGACAATACATGTGTATGCTCTGAAACTTTTTCTTGATTTATTTTCTCCGAGGAAGTTTTATTTACTGATTCATTCTTTCAATGACTGTTTATAGAACAGGTGTTGTGTACTTTGTATAGAAGGAACTGAGGCTCTACAAATGTGGTTCATAGTGTCAAGAATTTCAATCTGGAAGGATCTCAGAGGTCATCTAGCCCAAATTTTCATCTTACAGATGAAGAAATTGAGACTGGGAAAGATGAGATGAACGGCAAAGGAGGGAAAGGGAAAGGGAATAAGCCTTTTTTAAATGCCTACTATATGCCAAGCACTGTGCTAAGCACTGTACAGATCTTATCTCATTTATCACACAGGTAGAACCAATGTTTGAATCTAACTCTCTTTCCATTCTACTGCACTGCATCTTAGAAGCTTGCAACCTTTTTGTCTAATTCCATAAGCATATAATAAACGAGACTACAAGAAAAACTACAGAAATTTAGAAGTACCAATGTAATTTTATCCTTGCATCACTGACAGGGCCATAACTATGAATACTTTAATCAGGGGCAAAAATAGTTTTGGATCAGTGAGGAGATAGGACAGAGCTCAAACCATGAGTATCATCTCACCAGGACTCAGGACATTGTGGGAGCTTATTATAAAAAGGAAGTCCCTACCTGCAAACATTCCTTTCCATGTTGACATCCTGTTGCCCAGTGCTAGATGGAGCTCTAAAATCCACAGATTAGTAATTAGCATGGCATGAATTCAAGAAAGGGGATCTCCTTAATAGAGGAAGAGGCAAGAATTGGACTATGTATCCACCTTCTCACAGGAGTGACATTTCAGCCGAACCAGGCTTATGCAATACAGCGGTATAATAAAACAAAATGATATTGAGTAATACTTGAATTAGAGGACTGTGAATCTCTGTGTTCTCATATTTCACCAAAATTATAGATCTTGGGCAATAGTAAGGAATAAGATAAAGAGTGAAGAGGCCTGAGATATTTTCCTAACCCTACCACTAACTTACTTTTCAGGCCCATTTTTACTCACAAACAGTAAAGAATATTTAAGGATTACTGCCTTCATTTTCTCCCCTATCTCAGGAATGTATGTTTCCTGATTATGGGAGAAATAGAAGCTGCCTCTGTCCTAAAATCATAGGCCCATAGATGTAGGGGTTGTAGAGGCCATCTTGTCAAATCCTCTCTTTTCCAGATGTAGAACAAACTCGAAGAGGATAGTTTGTCCAAGGTCACACATTGACAGAGCTAGCACATAAACCTAGAACCTCTGATTCCAAAGTCGTTGTTTTTCCTTATGTGCCAAGAATTCAGCTTTTCATTCCTGCATCTGGGTATATTCTTGACCAGATAGGAAAAAAAAATCACTTCCCATACCTTGAGAGCATTGGAAGCCTCCAACCACAATACTTTTCTCATTGGATTTTCCAGACAATCTGGAAGTTGCCCTTCTCTAGGAAGCAGATGAATGCCAAGAAGAATGTCCAATCCCACCCAGACTCCCCATCAGAGTTTCTCAGAAACAAGACCCTTTGGACAGGGATTTTGATTAGCATGATTATTAGTATGTCAAATCCTCTGGACTCATCAGATATGGGTACTATATATAAAATCTCCTCAGGGTGGGTGCTATTCATATGTGAGGGGAAGGTTATGAGGACTCTTGAATAACTTAGAGATCATTTTATACTGTATTTGAAAATAAATTTGAAGCACAGTAAATTTTTTTGAAGTAATTTATTTTAGGCAGGTTTCAGAGCATACTGAGTTAGCCATATCTGTCTGTCTTTCCATACACACATAATATTACAGCTCTAGATGAAAGACTTTCGATAAAATATGCCATCTTAACTTTCTTAATGAATTAATTAAATTTTAAGTGTGATTGATGTTGGACAATATGTAATGTTATTTTATTTTTTATTCAGTCATTTTTCTTTTTCTTTTTTTGTTTAAATTTTTATTTTTACATAGGGAAAAATCAAATATATATTTAACCCAATTTGGTTGCAAGTTCCTTAGCTTTTGCATTTTCCAGCTTCGCAATATGAGCCACTGATTTTGGACCCAGAACACTGCCACCCCAGTGACGACGGATCTCATCATATCTGTCGTTATAACTGGTTTTGATGGCTTCTACCAGCTTAGCCAGGGCTCCTTTATCTTCAGGGTTAACCTGTGTGAAGGCAATGCTCGTGCAGGTCTTTCTGTGAACTAAGTGACCAAGTCTCGCTTTACCTTTGATAATACAGTAAGGAACCCCATTTTCCAGCACAAAGCAGGTAGGAAGACCACTAGCTCACTGGGGTCCATGTCATGTGCAATCACTACCAACTGTGCTTTCTTGTTTTCTACCAGGGTAGTAACAGTGTTAACACCTGCTCTGAGGACAGGTGGTCTCTTAGTGGGGACATCTCCTTTGCCTGCAGCCTTTTGTTCAGCCCGAGCCAGCAGCCTTTGCTTCTTGCCTTGCTTTGTCTCTGGTCTATACTTGTGAGCCAGTTTAAGCAGTTGAGTAGCTGTCTGACGATCCAAAGCCTGAGTGAACTGGTTAATTGCTGGCAGGACCTTCAAACGTTTATAAAGGATAGATTTTTGACACTGCAATCTGATCAACCAAGGCCATTTGACAAATCAAGTAAGATCCCTTTTGGGCTGGATATCCAGACCAATGTCAAAGTTCTTGGGATGCTTCTCAAACAAAGGATTGACCACTTTCTTGGCCTCCTGCTTTTTTACTACAGCAGGGACCAGAGCCACCTTCTTCCCCTTGGCCTTCTTCCCTTTTGGCATCTTGGCCGACTGAACAAGAAGAGAACAGACGTGTGGGTAATATGTATTACTTCTCAGCTCTCGTGAGGGCTTTATTCAGTCATTTTTCAATCATGTCCAACCCTTTGTGACACCATTTGGAGTTTTCCTGGCAAAGATAATGAAGTGGTTTACTATTTTCTTTTCTAGCTCTTTTTATAGGTGAAGACATTGGGGCAAACAGGTTGACTTGTCCAGGGTCACAAAACTAGTGTCTGAAAATAGATTTGAATTCCTGAAAATGAGTTTTCCTGACTTGCCTCATCCAGCTACCCAATACTATTTTTTTTAATTTTTTGCTTTTTGGAGGGCAATTGGGGTTGTGACTTGCCCAGAGTCACATGGCTAGTAAGTGTGTCAAATGTCTGAGGCCAGATTTGAACTCAGGTCCTCCTGACACCAGGGCTGGTGCTCTACTCACTGTACCACCTAGCCGCCCCCCAATGCTATTTTAAATGAGAGCAAATTTAGCTGACTTTATTACATATGTGTACTTGAAAATAATAAAGAAAGACTGAAAAGGTAGTTTGGGATCAAGTCTTTGACCCCAAGAAATGCAATTGCCAAACTCAGTTTTATTTCATTTAAAAGACAATGTAATGATCAACCACAAATCCAAGTATGCAGAATAAAATACTCTTTTTTGTACTTTACTAAAATGGAATTTTATCTTGCTTGACTGTGTGGTATTTCTTACATTTTTTTTCAGGTTTTTTTTTTGGTGGGGGGGTTTGGGCAAGAGGTTGGAGGGAGAGGTCATCAAATCCAACCCACTCGTGTTACAGATTTGGAAACTGAGGTTGGAAAAGATTAAGTGATTTGCCCATGGTCACACACCTGGTAAGTGTCTAAGGTACAATCTGAATTCAAGCTTCGTGACTCCAGGCATAGTACTCTGTCCATGGTACTGCCCCCTGTCTCTGGGATACATTGATATGATGATGATATATTGAAGAGATCAGAGTTCCTTTGGTGTGTATGTCTGTGTCCATGTGTCTGTATCAATGTGTGTGTGTGTGTGCTTCCTGAATCATACAGCTAGAAGTGACCTTAAAGATCCATGACCAGCTAAGCATTTTTTTTTTGAGGAGAGAAGGTGGGGCAGTTGGGTTTTTAAGTGACTCGCCCAAGGTCACACAGCTAGTAAGTGCCAAGTATCTGAGGCTGGATTTGAACTCAGGTCCTCCTGACTCCAGGGCCAGTGCAATATTCACTGCACTATCTAGCTTCCCCCAGCTAAGCATTTTTATGAATTTTCCTCAACTTTGCCTACTAGAATCCTTAGCCACCTTTAATAATTATTATTATCATTATTATTATTATAACTGGCATCTTTATAGTATTTTAAGATGTGTGAAAAGTTATATTATGTTTCTCATTTGATCCTCACAACAACCCTGAAAGGTAGGTGCCATGCCCATTGTACAGATGAAGAAACTGAGGTTGAGAAAGGTAAAGTGACTTGCCCAGGATCACATAGCTAGTAAGCTTTTAAGGCTGGATTTGACCTCAAGATCTTCCTGATTATGAGTCCAATATTCTTACCCACTTTACTACCTACCTATCTCTCACTGTGAGCTTCTCAAGGCTTAGCTCAGGGGTCCATTCCTATATAAGTCCTAAACTCATTCTCTCCCCAACACTGTAGTTGTTAGTGCTTTCTTCCTTACCCTCACATCTCCAGATTAATTTGCATTTTATATATATTTTGCATTTGTTTATCTTACTACATAAACCCTTCATAATCCATCTCCCTCCTGCTTCCCAGTCTTCTTACATTTTACTCTCTTCCATGTACTTTTCAGTCCAGTGTCAGTGGCTTTCTGGGCTGTTTCACAAGCAAAACATTCTGTCTCTACTCCAGGCACTTTCTCTAACCGTTCCTCATTCCTGGAATGCTCTCCCCCAACTCCAACTACTGACTTCTCTGACTTCTTTTAAAGATCAGCTAAAATCCCATTTTCAACAGGAAGGCTTTTTTTGGCTTTTTGAAGGGGGAAGACTGGGCAATTGGGTTTAAGTGACTTGCCCAAGGTCACACAGCTAATAAGTGTTAAGTGTCTGAGGCTAGATTTGAACTCAGGTCCTCCTGATTCCGGGATTGGTGCTCTATTCACTGCGCCACTTAGCCTCCCAGGAAATCTTTCTTAACCTCTCTTAATTCTAATACCTTCCTTTTATTGATTATTTCCTATTTATCCTCTTTATCACTTGTTTAAACATGTTTGTTTGCTTGTCTCCCCAACTACTTTAAAAGCTCAAGGGCAAGGACTGTCTTGCCTCTTTTTGTATCCTTGTTGCTTAGCACAGGGCCTAGCACACAGTAGGAGTTTAATAAATGTTTATTGACCAAATGACTGATGTTTCTCCTCAGTGATGAATTAGTTCCTTGAGGACTGAGTTTTATCTCTTTTTGGTCTTTGTACCTTACTTACCTAACACAGTGTGCTGTGCACAGCAGAAATAGCATATATAATTCTTTGTAAATATATGAATATAAAACAGTCATAAATAGCTATAAAATTGAATATGAATAGTCTACAATCTTTGCTTTACCTGTATTGTATACAATATGCCTATATATTATCTAACTCAAATATGAAAGAATGACAATCTCATTTCATATACTACTAATCTACTAAGCAGCTTGAAGAGGAAATTCATTTTTAAAAAGAATAAAAATATATGAATTGACTTTACAAACTAATATGACTAAAATGATACTGGACATTTATCCCAGTTGAGCATAGTGATTTGTTCTCCAAGCCTTAAAGTCAGATGTGTATTAAATTTAAGCATACTATTGCTACCATAACTGAATTCTGTGTTAATATATGTGGGTTTGTGATTGGACTCTATCCCAGGGTAACCATGGCTACTGCAAAGTTTGCTTTTTCCTTGCAACATTTTCTTCAGTGGAAACCAGTTCTTCCAAGATTGAATTGCTTCCAAATGGAGGGCAGGCAAATACAAAGTATGCCAAGCCAGAATTTCCAAGAGCAGATTTCTGGTACTCCACCCGCCCAAACACTTCTTTCCAAAATCTCTTGCACATATGCACACACACACACACACACACACACACACACACACACAAATTTACACAAGAATAAATTTTCACTTGTTCCCTGGGTTAAATCGAGTTATTATCCAAAGTAAAATACTCAGTCGGGAGCCATGAAGTTTTTTTACTAGGACAGGCATTCAAATAATATCTACAGGTAGATCAGTTATTTTCAAGACTTTTAAAAACTTGCCTTTATTTTAAAATGTGACAGAAAAGGGTCAAATTAAATGAATGACAAACTTTTCATTAGTCAAAATATAGCCCCCCTCCTTTAAGCTGTCATAATATTGGCATAGTAGATAAAATGCTGAACACAGAGCCATGAAGAGCTGAATTCAAACCCTGAATTACATATTAACAGAATTACAAATTACATTAACTTGATTAAATCTTAATCACAGTTTCTTCATGTGTAAAATGAGAATGATGAAGATGATGATGACGACGATGATAGCTTCTGCCTCACAGGATTGTTATAAGGATCAAAATGAGATAATATATAGAAAGTACTTTGCAAATGTGAAAGCACCAAGTAAAATGTTCATTATTATTATTAACATAAAATAATTACTATATATAATTATATAATATTATTATAACTGATACATTGTTATTATTAATAATTTGACCCTTTGCTTTCTGATATACTTATTTATGTGAGAGGCATTATGAAAGAGGGGAGCGATGACCTTGGAGTCAGTTCTACCTCTTGCCTTTACTAGGTATGTGACCATGAGCAAGACACTTCAGTTATGGGTACCCCCAGTCACTTCTCTAGGAGAATCACTGGTTTGCCCTAGTACTATTGCCATATTAGGAGTGATATCAAAGGTACCAACCAAAAGCCTTGTCTATAAATTTTGTTATAAAAATAACAGTTTTATTTACTTATTTTAAAATATAAATTCCTGAATGTAAGGAGGAATGCCACCAGAAACAGTGGAAAGAATAATCGATTTAAAATCAAAGGACCTGGATTTGAATTCATAGTCCAGCTCCTTCAGAAAGTCACTTTTCTTCTCTGAATTTGTTTTCTCATCTGTTCAATGAAAGGGTTACACTAGATGGTGTCCAAGTTCTCTTGTAGCTCTACATTTATGATTCTACAACTGTCTTATTGACCCAATTTGAGTCCCTAACAACACCTTTCTCAAAAGCATATTGAGCATGGTTGACAATAAACGTTTGGTGAATTTTAAAGGTATCATCATTTTTCATTTTATTTATTTTTTATCTCTCATCACCTACAAATATTGTAATAGCCTTTCATAAAGTGTTGCATATAGCCACAATTCACTTAGAATCTAGACCTTGTGTGGCATTTTTCTAAGGGAAATGCTAAAAGACAATTCACTGAAATATCACCTTGAGACTAACAAGTTTTAGGTTTTTCCCCACAGGTTGTGGTTTCCTGTAATGTTAGACCCTTTGCTGTGATAGGCTTGTGCACTGTAATCCACACACAGAGAAGAATAAATAGTTAGTTAATAAGCTTTTACTGAGTGTCTCCTGTGTATGGTTTTAGCACAAATGTGTGTCCATATTCTACCATCTGCAAAGCTGGGAATATGAGCACAACCCAATATTTCAATAATCATCATACCAATATGGTAGCATTTGGCATGTTTGTAAATATTACAAAAACAGAAACATTTGCCAGAACTCATGTTCTGAAATCTATGTGAATCATTTCCAGAAGCTTCTAAATTCTTTGAGAGGACACTTTGAGGTCCCATCCATAATCTTTTTTTAAAATACCATTATTTATCCTTGCTTAAGAGCTGACACCTACTGAATAATTCCTGTTAGAGTAATCCAGACGTTTTAGCTTCAGCATCAAGGTCAATCACTACCAACTTTCATGTAAATTCTTCCCCTTACTTTGTCAAACATATTTTTAGTACTTCCCAACAAGGACTCTCTGCTAAAAACAAGCAAATGTGCTTGAGTAAGATCACTTGATTGCCATTGTTACCTTATCTTTACACATTACGTTTCTCCAAACTGGCATTCCCTTCCCCTTTCTTTCTGCCTGTCATAAATAGCCATGTGTTTCATTTTTTTAATCAAGGAAATGGAGGCCCAGAGACATTAAGTGAGTTGTCTAAGTTTGCTTATGTTTCTTTCAAAACGCCATTCAGCTTGTTGCCTTCTTTTGCTTATTCCACCAGATTCTAATCACTGTATGTCCCCAGCACTGAAGCATAACATTTTTACTATATTCATTTGCTTGTTGCTCTAGGCATATGGTACTGGATAATAATAGCACCAATCTCCTACAGTTGTTGTAAGGTTCAAATGAGACAGTATTTGTAAAATGCTTAGCATAGTTCCTGACACACTGTAACAGCAATCAGTTTAGCAGGTACTTAGCACATAGTAACTTAGGGCTAAGTATGGAAAGTATGAGCTCTGTATGAAAAGTGTGAGCCCTTTCCACATTAAGAAGGCGTGAACTCCCCTGTTGATGTGAAAGAAGGGAATTGGCTGAGACAGGAGGCCAGTGTGTGTATATAAGCAAGAATTCCAGAGACAGAGAGACAGAATTGAAATGTTGCTCCTGGTGAAGGAAGAATCATGGAGACTGAAGCCAGCTGACAGAGAGAGAGAGAGAGAGTGTTTCTCTCCCAGCATCTGGAAGCTGACTAAGAACTGAGATGGAGTTTTCCTGAGACCAGAATCTGGTAAAGGCCACCTGGAGGGCTGAGAGGGCTTGCTTGGAAGACCTCCTACAAGGCTGAGAAGGCTTGCCTGGAAGGCCCTTGGAAGACCGATGATATTCCTTCTGAATCCTAGGGCCAGCTGAACTGCTGGAGGACTGAAGAAGCATGACCAGGATAAGACTTTGTTTGTTTGTGGCCTGGCTGATCCTTGAGTTCCAGGCAAGAGAAGTGAAGAAGGATTTGAGATGTGCTGGAACCATGGAAGGGGATCCAGGGAATCAGAGAGAAAATCTCTCCGTCCCAGCTCCCTCCTGAATCAACCAAACAGTCACTTGGATTCAGAACAGACAGCTGCCAAGTTCTTGTCCAATCCTCAGAAGGCAGACAGCTCCCAGGTCCTTGTCCAGACCTCAGGGCAGTCCCTGGCACACACTGAAGTTCACAGGGTCCATTTCTCTCTCTCTCTCTCTCTCTCTCTCTCTCTCTCTCTCTCTCTCTCTCTCTCTCTTTCAGCCAGCTTCAGTCTCCATGCTTCTTCCTTCACCAGGAGCAACATTCCAATTCTGTCTCTCTGTTTCTGGAATTCTTGCTTGTATATACACACTGGCCTCCTGTCTCAGCCAGTCCCCTTCTTCCACATCAACAGTAGAGTTCATACCTTCTCAACAGTGAGCAGGGCTCACAACTTTCATACAGAGATCACACCTTCCATATTTAGCCCTAAGTTACTGAGTGCTAAATATCTGCTAAACATTGCTGTTACACACAGTAGGTACCACGTAAATGCTAGTTATAGTTGTTATTATGATTATTATTTCTTGTTCTGATTTATGTGTCTATCATTTGCCAAAAATATCCTGATACATTTATGAAAATATCCATAGCTCATTTATGAAATTCTGTATTTACGCAAAAATAAATTAGGGGATAATTATGCACTTTACAAAAGGATTTATAATAGAGTTCCATTAAGTTGCAAACTCCCCTAATACAGCCAAGGTACAATGAGAAAAGTAGTTAACTATGAGTCAGAAATTCCCAGTTGTAGTCTTAGAAACACTGTGATTTAGATGATATCTTTTTGCAATAAAATGTTATAATTCTACAATAGTTCAGTTAAAATGATTCAGTGTTTTTTTTAAAGTAGTTATAAAACTTTTCATGAGACTGTTACATAGAATGGGCAATATACTTACTGTTATTATGTGTAGAGTGGTATGCTATGGAGATAAGAATGAAATAGAAAAAGTAGATCTTTGGGAGGAATATATTATATATTTGGAAAAAACAGTTTGTTTCATTAGATTTTGTAATATCTTATGAGAAAAATATGTTGTAGGTCCTAAAAGGGAGTGAGAATTGCATTTTTAAAAAGAATTCATGTCAAATTCCCTTAAAACTCCAATCAACACATATTTAGCTAACATCTTTAAGGCTATTTATATTGTTTCTTGGCCAAAAAGTGAACTATAACCATTCAATAAATACTTATTGAGCTTTTACTCTGTGTCCAGCATTATGTTAAGTGCTATGAAATTTGAGAGAGGAAATTATCACAGTTGTATAAAAATTTCTCATATATTTGAGATGTTATTTATATAGGTACGTTAATCTTGGGGTACAGTAGAGACAAGGAATTCCTCTGGGGCACATTAATATTTTGCACCTTTTCAGTTACGTAGTTGATGAATTAACTTCCAGAGGTTTTATATGAATGATGCTGTTATTACCTACCTACCATCCTTGATTGTTATTGATCCTAATCTTATTACACATTCTGCTAAAGAGGATGGAATGTACTTTAGTAAATGGAAAAATAATTACAATTTAACTTCTCACTATTGTTTAGAGTTTTAAATTTCCCACTCAGAAATAACAGGCTACTAAAGGCATTACTGTGTATATTACTGAATTGTGCCATTTTTTGATATTGCCAGTTTGGGCATATTTAAGATACCATGTTGTAAGAGGATTTTAAAAGGGGAGTTTATAAAGAAGTTCTTCAAAAACATCTCTTGACCAAACCAAATTTAACATATATAATGGTCAAAGACAATGCTCTATGCAGTGATACACCAATACTGTATGTCATTGAAATTAAGGGAATAATCTCTAATATCAATGTTCGCTACAGTGGTGCACAAATTACCTGGGACAAAGTAAAACAAATACATTTATTGACATAAGATAAATCTTGCAAATTTAAAAAAATTTAAAAACATTTAACATACAATGTGTCTTTTATTTATTGCAATCACTTGCTTTTGACATATGACATTGAATTCACAAGATTTTGACATTTATTCTTTAGTTCATTATCTGAAATCATATATCACATGGGATACTGAGTTCTTTTAATGAACAATCTATTTTTTTCAGTTCTAGATGTGGCTATTGTCCTTAGCTATTCAATGAAGATTAAAGTAAATGAGTTCCTAAGCCATTGAAGCATATTTATCAACATCTCTTGAATAAATATCTTAGCTTTTTGAGGTATAAAAGCCATGTTACCATGTTCCATCTCAATTTGGGAATTTTGTAATTTTGGAACTCTGCTTCTCAACATATCAATATATTTCTCAGGTAGCTAGATGATAGAATGAATAGAGTGTTAGATTTGGGGTCAGGAACACATGAGTTCAAATCCTGTCTCTGACACTTCCTAGTCATGTAATCCTGGACAAGTGACTTGACCTCTGTCTGTTTCATTTTCATTATCTGTAAACTAGGGATAATCATAGCATATCTACCTCACAGGGTTGTTGTGAATATCAAAGGGGATAACATATGTAAAGCGCTTTACAAACCTAAAAACACAATATAAATTCTAGCTGTAACTACATTCTTATTTTATTATTCTCATGTTATTATCAGAGTTTATATTCCTACAATGGGGACAAGTTACCCAGATCTAATGATTTTTTTATCCTCTAATAATTATTTCTTTTGGTGGATGTTTTAAGGCATGATGAAGATACCTAGATCTTATAGGTTTACCTGGTATTTTTTTCTTGGAGGCAATTGGGGTTAAGTGACTTTCCCAAGGTCACACAGCTAGTTTGTGTGTGTGTGTGTGTGTGTGTGTGTGTGTGTTAAGTGTCTGTGGCTGGATTTGAACTCAGGTCCTCCTGACTCCAGGGCTGGTGCTCTATTCACTGTGTCACCTAGCCACCCCCTACTTGATATTTTTATAATAATTTTAGTGTATCCTTAAATGAAAAAGTCTGTTTCCTTAGGCACAATTATCTTTTTTCTAATCTTCCCTTACAAAAATCTTTATATATTCTAGGCACTGGTAAGTATTTTTTTCTTCATACCAAAGGTTAGCAGCTATTTTCTTCTATTCATATTCTCACTGTTCTTCCAACTTCTAAAAACATGTGCTATAAAGAAAAGGAATCAGTAACAATCCCTTCAGTTGCCGTATTCCTCTGGTTTTTTGTTTGTTTCCTGAGGATGAATTAGGCTGTTTTGCAACAACAATTTGTCATTTCTTGGTGTTATTTTTCATTTTTGATCTAATTTCCTTTGAACTTCCATTTAACTCATCTTGGGTCATTGTGGACTTGAAAATCCTGATTTCTCTACACCAACAGTCACTACAACATCTCTAACAGTCCTTGAAGTGTGTTCTCTAAAAGGTATAACTTTTTATGTTTACTTGAAGTAACATCCATTTTTATGAATCACAGAATTTAAAATATAAAAAAAGAGAGAACAAAGAAACACACATGTGGCATTGAATTTAGCACCGAACTGACTAAGAAATCATTAAAGTTGAGGGAATTTTGTTTCATCTGGTCAAAATCAGATGTTTGGAGAGAGCCCAGTAGAATGGCATATGCATGACCATTGATTTCATAAAATAAAACCATATAAAAGTATTGATTATTCTGAGTCTCAAATTACTGTAATATTAACATCCATGTATAGGCAGAGAATTCTTGCCAGCATGCTCAGCAGAAACCAGGAAATACATGTGCCACAATATCTGCAGATCATTTTATACGAAATAACCCCTGCTTAGGTTGTTATTCTTTTCATCAAAACCATGCTTATTGATTCAAAGTAATAAAGAGTATGTTCTCCAAAAAGGGGACACTTTGAAAGAATACGTGAATCAAAATATGGTAGAAGGAAACCAGTCCAATGAACTTTTATTATGATCAATTGTGAAAGGTCTAGTTTGAGATTAATTGAGGAAAATCAAAAAAACTTATAGACTACACAAAAGCATGAGACCTTTCCATCATTAAGAATACGTTTTTTAAAGGAGAAAATATCAAAAGGTGCTAGATATGGGGAACACCAGATGTCATATTTTTTAACGAAATTAATTATATACACATACATTTATTTATTTAACAGGTAAGAAATAGCTAGATACAGATGTCTGTGCAATTATTTTAAGACAAAGGTCAAAATAAACACCAAAATATAAGAAAAAATGCATATATAACCATACATAAAAGTATAGTAATTCTGAATAACAAGGGGTATCTGTCCTGTGCCTCCTTTTTTCACTCTGCATTATCTCCCATGTGTTCAATTATCTTCATGATATGATTCTCAAATTCATCTCTCCAACTCTAATCTCTTTCCTGACCTATAGTCTTAAATCAGCAACTGCCTACTGACAATTCTCATCCCCTGGAAATCTTAAATTCAGCATGTCCAGAACACAATTCATATATTTCCCTTAAAACCTTACCCTCTTCCCAACCTCCCTATTACTCTTAATGACACAACCATTGTCACAGTCTCCAGGCTCGCAACCTCAGTGTCATCACTGATGTCTCACTCCCCCTCACTTCATATAATTATGGGTAGACTGAGCCAATATAATAAAAATGGCAATTCTACCAAAACTAATTTACTTATTCTGTTCCAGAACAATTAAATCACTAAAAACTTATTTTTAGAGCTAAAGAAAAATTAGGACAACCAGGTGGCACAGTAGATAGAGTGTTAGGACTGGAGTTAGGAAGACCTGAGTTCAAATCTGGCCACAGCCACTTAATAGCTATGTGACCCTGGGCAACTCACTTTTTCCTATTTGCTTTAGTTAGCTCAAGAAGGAATGGCAAACTATTCTAGTATCCTTGCCAAGAAAACCCCAAATGGGTTTTGAAGATTGGACGTGACTGAAAGGACTGAACAACAATAAGAAGAAATTATTTATAATATATATTTATATATATTATAAAAATATATAAACAAAATGTATCTAGAAGAACAAAAGGTCAAGAATATCAAGGGAATCTAAGGAAAATG
Organism: Pseudocheirus occidentalis; assembly: GCA_028646575.1. Classification (NCBI taxonomy): domain Eukaryota; kingdom Metazoa; phylum Chordata; class Mammalia; order Diprotodontia; family Pseudocheiridae; genus Pseudocheirus; species Pseudocheirus occidentalis. Next base: position 311,156,384 of record CM053593.1, on the reverse strand, counting down.
TCAAGAAATGTGGCCTAGCAGTAGTAGATCTCCAACTGTTTAAAAAGCATTAATCATCAAAACATGCTGGTGTTGGCTAAGAAATAGCTTGGTGAATAAGTGGAATTGATTAGGTATGCAATATACAACAGTAAATGACCATAATAACACAGTGTTCGGAAAACTCAAAGTTACAAGTTTTTACGACAAGAACTCACTTTTTAACAAAAAAATTTCTGAGAAAATTGGAAAGTAGTTTAGCAAAAACTCTATAAAACAACATTTCACACTGTATTACCAGGATATGATCAAAAAGAGTACATGATTTAGACATAAGGAGTAATACCATAAGCAGATTGGGAGGGCATGGAAAATTTCATGTGTCAAATCTATGAATGAGGGAAGAATTTATGAGCAAACAAGAGATAAAATCAAGGGAATAAAATAAATAATTTCATTTACATTAAATTAAAAAGATTTTATACAAACAAACTCAATGCAGCCAAGATTAGAAGGAAAGCAGGAAACTGGGGGGAGGGGAATTATAGTAAGTTTCTTTGATAAAGACCTCATTTCTCAAATATATTGAGTACTGAATCAAATTGATAAAAATATGATAAAGGCTCAAAGAATATAACAGGCAGTTTTCAGAAGAAGAAATTAAAACTACCTATAGTCACATTAAAATGCTGTAAATCACTACTGATTAGAGAAATGCATATTAAAACAACTCTGAGATATCACCTCACAGCTATCAGATTGGCTAATATCATAGAAAAGGAAAATGACAAATGTTGGAGGAAATGTGGAAAAATTAGGATACTAATGCACTGTTGGAGTTATAGATGGATTTGACCATTCTGGAAAACAATTTGGAACTATAAGGGCTATAAAACTATGCATATCCTTTCACCCAGAAATACCCCTACTATTTATATCCCAAAGACATCAAAGAAAAAAAGAAAAGAATTCATATCTACAACAATATTTACAACAACTCATTTTGTATTGTCAAAGAATTGGAAATTGAGAGGATGCCCGTCAGTTGTGGAATGACTGAACAAGTTGTGGTATATGATTGTAACAGAATTCTATTGTGCTATAAGAAAGGATGAGCAGAATAGTTTCAGAAAAAATACCTGGGAATATTCATACAAACTGATGCAAAGTAAAAACAGCAGAACTAGGAGAACATTGTATATGATAATGGCAATATTACAGGAGGACCAACTATGAATGACTTTGCTATTCTGATCAATAAAATAATCAAAGACAATTCCAAAAGACTTTTGATGAATAGTGCTCTCTATCTTTAGAGAAAGAACTTATAGAATCTGAATACAGACTAAAGCATAATTTTTTCACTTTATTTTTCTCTCTTTTTTTGCAGCATGGTTAATACGGAAAACGTTTTGCATGCTTTCATGTGTATAATTGATATCATGTTTCTTGCCTTCTCAATGGGTGAAGGAAGGTGGGAGAGAAGGAGATTACTTTTTTTAATTAATACTAAAAATAAATAAATAATAAATTGGGGAAAGAGAGCTCTATAAATTACAAGGTACTATACAAATGTGAGTTGTTATTAGTAGTTTATTTTAATAATTTCCTGATCCTGGGGACAACTCTGGATGAACTGGTAAAAATATTTCAGGGCATCATCTCTATGTAATGCCTCAGGTATCTCCCGTTTTCTTTGAGAAGGAAAGGCAAGGCAATTGAGATTAAGTGACTTGCCCAAGATCACACAGATAGTAAATGTCTGAGGCCAGCTTTGAAGTCAGATCCTCCTGATTCCAGGGCTGGTGCTCTATTCACCATTCCACCTAGCTGCCCCTCATTTTTTTTAGTAGAATTAAATCTTTTAGCATCATCAGTTTAGGAAAACTGCATTATAGCTGTTGATATTCATTATATCCAAGAAAAGAGACATGCAATCCATAATGTGGCCACCCCTAAGATTTCCAAGGATTATTGAATTTATATCATGTTTTCCCCCAAAAAGTCATTTTATTGCTTACTAGAAATAAGGTTTTCATGGCAGTGGAATTGTTGGTATGAAGATACTTTCCATAATACCAAATATTTACTGACTTCTTAATTTGTGCCAGTACATTAGAATAACCAAAAATCACTTCTGTGTGGGGCTGACACTTCACCTGAAAATGTCAGAGCTGTGCTTAACCACAGAATAGCAGATGACGTTAAGGCAGAATTCTTAACCTGGAGTCTTATAGGGTCACTCAGGGATCTGTGGATACGTGTAAGAGAGGCTGTGAATTTGGATTAGAAAAAAACACCTTTTCTGCCCCTAATTTCTAGTTGAAATATAGCATTTCCCTTAAAAAAATTATTCATGATTAATCCAACTGGAAAGCAATTTAGAATTATGCCCAGAGAGCTATAAAAATCTGCATACCCTTTGACCCAGCAATATCACTTCTAGTTCTCTATCACAAAGAGATCATACAAATGGAAAAAGGACTCACATCTACAAAAATCTTTATAGCAGCTCTTTTTGTGGTAGCAAAGAAATGGAAATTGAGGGGATGCCCATCAGTTGGGAAATGACTGAACAAGTTGTAGTGTATGAATGTAATGGAATACTGTTTTTCCATAAGAAATGAGAAAAACCTGGACTTATATGAACTGATGCTAAGTGAAGTGAGCTTAGCTCTTCTAAACAATTTGAGGACCTAAAATAACTCTAAGATTTATGATGGAAAATCCACATCCAGAGAGAGAAATACAGAGTCTGAATGCAGATCAAAGCATACTATTTGCTCTCTTTTTTTGTTTTGTTTTTTTTTCTTTCTCGTGGTTCCCCCCTTTCATTTTAATTCTTCTATACAACATGACTAACGTGAAAATATGTTTAATAAGAATGTAGAGCCTGTATATGATTGCCTGCTGTCTTGGGGAGGTGAGAGGGGAGGGAGGTGGAGAAAATTGAAAACTTATGGAAGTGAATGTTGAAAACTAAAAATAAATAAATTTTTAATTTGCCAAAGGGGACCATGACACAGAAAAGGTGAAGAATATCTGTTCTTAGGCATTAGTTGCTTACATTCAACAACTCCAGAACAGAGGTACACAAAAATTGACAAAGGAACCTCTTGTATTGCTGTGGGAGTCAAAAATTTCCACAACTATCACTAAAACAATGCTTTTATAATTTATTCTAAGCCCCTTCCTAGCTTCTATAAGAATTCTTGACTAGCTGTATTGTGACATTTAAGTCCTCTATGTCTCAGTTTTCTCACTTGTAAAAATGAGTTTTACCATTCCTGTAGTCCCTCACAGGGTTATTGTGAGGCTCAGATGAAGTTGCAGATATAAAGAAAGCACTGTGCAACCTTTAAAATGCTATATAAATCTTAGTTGTTGGTTTTTTGTTGTTTATCATGTTACCATAGAAGCAGCACTGGAATCTTCCTTGATGCCTCTGAATGCACACTTGTCCACAAACCAGCAGAAGCAATATTGAGTAATGATGCCTTGAGCTATCTACCACTGGGTGGCGTGGCTTATGTTCTATACCCCTGCAGTGGAAGGTTTCATCATAAACTGCCCCAAACAAATTTATCAGACAGATTATTTTATTTTTGAATTTTGAATTTTGAATTTAATGACAACACACACACACACACACACACACACACCCCATTTCCGTAAATAAAGAAAAAGAGGATTATATGTGAAACAGTGAATCTTTATTACATATAGGTTGCTGTATTTTAAAGTGTTTAATAGGTTCAAGATGTTACTTTCAGAGTGGTCCCATCTGGTAGATTAACTGCAGAGGATCCCAAATAGACCCTAGTCTAGAAATTGTTTCTACGATATGGGAAGGCAGGGTAACCAATTTGTGGGACCAGAGATGTAGCACCTATAGCCTCCAATAGCCAAAATAAGATCATTAACATCTCTACCAATCTGAGGTGGCCTATGGCCTATTTATAAAAGCAGAGATAGTCCTACCTTCTAAACCAGTGTTTCTTTTTTTAAAATTAATTTATTTATTTTTACCCAGTTACATGTAAAAATGATTTTTAACATTTGTTTTTAAAATTTCAAGTTCTGGGGCGGCTAGGTGGTGCAGTGAATAGAGCGCCGGCCCTGGAGTCAGGAGGACCTGAGTTCAAATCCGGCCTCATACACTTAACACAAAAACTAGCCATGTAACCTTGGGCAAGTCACTTAACCCCAACTGCCCTCCAAAAAAAAAAAAAAGCACAAAAAAACCCCTTCAAGTTTTAAATTCTCTCCCTCTCTTCCCACTCTACTGCCACTGAGAAGGCAATTTGATATAGGTTATGCATGTGTAGTTATGCAAAACATATACATAACAGTCATGTTGTGAAAGAAAACAGACAAGGAAAAAAAACTCAAGAAAAATAAAGTTAAAAAAAGTTTACTTCAATCTGTATTCAGACACGATCAGTTCTTTTTCTGGGTATGGATAGCATTTTTCCTCATAAGTCCTTCAGAGTTGTCTTGGATCATTGTATTGCTGAGAATAGCTAAGTCATTCATAGCTTAAGCATCTTATGATATTGCTGTTATTTTGTATATAGTACATTTCACTTTGCATCAGCCCATGCAAGTCTGAGAGCATCCTGCTCATCATTTCTTATAGTACAATAGTATTCCATCATAATCACATACCATGTCATGTACAGCCATTCCCTAATTGATCCTCAACGTCTAATTCTTTACCCCCAGAAAAGAGCTGCTGTAAATGTTTGTGTATATATAGGTCCTTTTCTTTTTTGTTTCTTATCTCTTTTGGGATACAGACTTAGTAGTGGTATTGCTAGGTATGCATATAAACCAGTGTTTCTTCAACTGGTTCTTATTTTTCAGAGTTGACTTACGTTGACAGAGCAAGAGAGCCTGTTGAGATCTTTTCATGGCAAAGCAATGCAGCTCTAGTATACTGAATGCCTTTGGGGGGTTGTCCATGTATTTGTATTTGTGCTTCAAGTGTGTCCTTGGAGTGTCTCCTGGAGGAAAGTGCAAGGTATTGCAGGCATTAAAAGATAGCATCTTCTGAACCCTTCCCTATCTTAGGCATGCCTGCCTCCAAGGTTATTAGACCCTGGTAGAACTGAGTATGGAAGGAAGAACCTACAGAGAAACTGCCCAAGGAATTCAAGCTATTCACATCCCAGTAACATGAATTACCCTACATTAATGTGAAATTCAGTGTTCTAATCCAGAAAATAATTATCATATTACCTTATTCATGACAAGGTTTAGGAAACATCAATTTTTTTGTATGAAAAAATATCATTGGCTAAAGGATGGATCAGGTGATCTGCAATTGGTATTTTTCAAATTATAAGAGAGTATGGCACATGCCAAAATACTTGGCCATAACCATCCAAAAGTTTTTCCATGGAAAGACTAAAAAGTCTCTTGTCAAACCATATTGATTTTATTCCCCAACACATATACTGACTATGTCTGAAAATGAATGTCTTGGGCTACATCTTAAATATCTCACTTCTCTCAAGAGGTTGGTAGTATCCTTTTTCATCAGTCCTCTAGAATCAAAGGAGGTCATTGCATTAATCAGAGCTCTCAAGCTTTCAAAATTATTTTTCTTTTTAATGTTGTTGGATAAATTGTTGTCCTAGTTCTAGTCACTTTGCTCTGCATCAATTCATATAGGTCTTGCTACTTTGCCTGTAACCATTCACTTCATCATTTTGGCACAACACTATTCAACTATGTTTGTATGCCATAATTTCTTTTGCCATTCCTCAAAAGATGAATTCACCTATAGTTTTCATATGCCATAATTAATTTTGTACATTAGGCCTTTCCTCTTTTGCTTATCTTCTTAGGACATAAGCCTATTAAAGGTATGAGTGAGTCAATGTATACACATTTTAGTTAACTTGGAGGCACAGTTTCAAGTTATTTTTCCAAAACAGCTGAACTAAAAACCATAGCTCCACCATGGTATATGTGTGCCAGTTTTCCCACAGCTCATCCAGCATTTGTTATGGTACTTTTTTTGTCCTTTTCCCAGTCTGATGACTGTGAAGTAGAAACTCAGAATCCCTTTAATTTTCATTTCTCTACTGGTGATTTGGAGCACTTTTTCCATATTTGTTGACAGCTTAGATTTCTTCCTCTGAAAAATGCCTGCTAATATCATTTTACCATCTACTTATCAATTAATAATTCAAACTGATTTTGAAAGATCATTTCAATAAAAACTTGTTTACTGAGGCAGATTGTTTCTCAAAGTGCTGTAAGTTTCATCTACACTCTGTGCTTTTTTTTAACAGTCACAGCTCTATACCAATTATCATGTTTTCACATTTGGGGCAATAAGTTCACCTTTACTTCTCTTAAATTCAAGGAATTTTTTGACAAGAGCATTGCCAGGCCAAGATAGCAGAAAAAAGTCAGAGATTTGTCCAAGCTTTTCCAGTTTCCCCTCCAAAGAACTATAAATAACACCTCAAAGTGAATTCTGGAAGGTCAGAACCCTCAAAAGCATGCACTGAAACAGTTTTCCAGACCAAGATGATAATAGCATTGCCTGAGTTCTCATCATCACACCTCATTAAAATCACGAAATCAATCAAGCTAAAAAGGAGATTGATGGGATAGCTTTCCAACAAGAGATTTCTCATCTCTCTGTATATTATTTCATATTCTACATCAGGAGTCTGTCCTACTGTCTTAATAGATGGCTTTCATAGAAATGTAACTTGGATGTTGTTTTTCATTCATTTCTGCCCTAAGAATGGGTCTTTGCCAAGGATTTTGGAGCTGAGTAAAGGTAGACTCCTGGGACTATAATTGAGACCCCAAGGCTTGTCATACAAAGTTCTCTGTCCACCTGAGACTGTAAGGTATGACATGATGAGGTATGGAGGAATAATTCCCAGAGTGTCTTGGCATCAAAACCTTTAGAAACATTTTCTTTGATCCTGGCCTGTGGCATCAGTTATTTACTGCCACTCCTAAGGACTCTCCAGCCACCAAGTGAAGGAAGTAATCATTGTCGCAGCTTCAAATGCTGAAGTAGTCACTTCATATTTCTATACTAATTAATCTGGACAAAATAGTATTCTCTTGCCCCTTAAAAATGTTATGCAAGCTAAGGTGTTAGATGCACCTTCCAGGTAGCATTGTGATTCAACACAGCATTGTTATTCTTTTTTAATCTCTTGGTATTTTGTGCCTTTGGAGTTTCCTTAGTTGATGCTGTGGTGATTTATAGAAAGGTTTCTTACTAGCACAGTTTAGTCATGCTGCAGTCATTTTCATCCATTGCATGTTACTTATAAACAACGTATAATAACAACTAGCATTTGTGTGATGCTCTAAAACTTACAGTGTTTTACATTCAGTATGTCATTAGACTGTCACAGCCACCTGGTCAGGTCAGTTCTCCAGGTATTCTACCAATTTTACAAGTGAGAATATTGACGTTCCAATAAGTTCAGTAAAGTGCCCATTGTCACATAGCTCAGCATCAGAGGTGGGATTTGTACTCAGGTCTTCCTGATTTGAAGTCTAATCTCAATCTTCTACCTCATATGATTTTTCTGTAACCATTATTGTCAGCATCACTTTTAATGGAGCCATGGATCTTATCAATGTGGACACTCATTCATACCTCTTGCTGTGCTATGATTTTTGTCCATCGCCTTCTATTATAGAAAAATAAATAACTTACAGTCACAGAGCACTTTAAGATTTCCAGAATACATTTCCCACAACTCTCTGAGGCAGGGAGCATCAGTAGAATAATCCAGATTTTACAAATTAGGATACTGAGACACAGATAAGTCATATATCAAATAAGTATCAGAGATGGTATTAGAACACCCAATTCACTTTCCACCATATTACAGTGCTATAAAACAATTAAAGTACAGTTTATCTTCTCAGTTATTCACAAACCAACTGACCAGAGTTGAATCGATATAAATACAAGGGGTAACTTTATTGTAACTTAATGTGATTACCCATGAAGAGCTTTCTTAAAAAGAAAAAATATCAATCATCCTAGGCACATAATATGTATAAAATATGGCACAGGTCTATTTGTTTTCTGTTCAATTCTTTTTTTGTTTTTGTTTTTTGCTTTTTTTGCTTTTTGGAGGGCAGTTGGGGTTAAGTGACTTGCCTAAGGTCACATGGCTAGTTTTTGTGTTAAGTGTCTGAGGCCAGATTTGAACTCAGGTCCTCCTGACTCCAGGGTCGGTGCTCTATTCACTGCACCACCTAGCTGCCTCTCAATTCTTTTTTAAAAACTTGTTCCCAATCATAGGTTAGTCATACGTGTAGACAACAATACTAATAGACTGGAATGAAATACACATAAACACACACACTTCCATTTTAGAATTGGTGAAAAATGGTCTTTTTCTGAGCATGTTAATATCTTTAACTATTTCACCTTCAAAGAAAGTTGTCGTGATTATATATAAGAAAATACTACATTGGAATTATGTTATCAGTGGATCAGTGGAATAGGTTAGGGACACAAGACAGAGTAGTCAATGAATATAGTAATTTACTGTTTGATAACCCCAAAAACTCCAGCTTCTGGGATAAGAACTCACTATTTGACAAAAACTTCTGGGAAAACTGGAAAATAGTGTGGTAGAAACTAGCCATAGACAAACATCTTAAACAGTATACCAAAATAAAGTCAAAATGGGCACACAATTTAGATATAATGACTAATACTATAAGTAAGCTGGGATAGCAAGGAATAGTTTACCTGTCTGATTTATGGAGAAGGGAAGACTTTATGACCAAACAAAAGATAGGGAACATTATGAAATGCAAAATGGATAATTTTGATTACATTAAATTGAAAAGGTTTTGCCTAAACAAAGCCAGTATAACAAAAATTAGGATGGAAGCAGAAAACTGGAAAAGAATTTTTATAGCGTCTTTGATAAATGCCTCATTTCTAAAATATATAGAGAACTGAATCAAATTTATAAAAATACAAGTCATTCCCCAACTGATAAATGATCAAAGGATATGAACAGGCTGTTTTCAGAGGAAGAAAGTAATGCTATATATAGTCATGTGATAAAATGATCTAAATCACTATTGATTAGAGAAATGTAAATCAAAACAACTCTTGAGATATTACATCACACATATCAGATTGGCTAAAATGATAATTTATCATTTTCATGAATGCTGGAGAAGATGTGGAAAAATTGGAACACTAATGCATTGTTGGTAGAGTTGTGAACTGATCTAACCATTTTGGAAAGCAATCTGGAACTATTTCCGAAAATCTATAAAACTGTGGATACCCTTTGACCCAGTAATAACATTTTAAGGTCTATATCCCAAAGAGATCATACAAATGGGGAAAGGACCCACATGTACAAAAATATTTATAGTAGCTCTTTTTGTAGTGGCAAAAAATTGGAAATTGAGGTAATGCCCTTCAGTTGGGGAATGGCTGAATAAGTTGTGGTATATGAATGCAGTGGAATATTATTGTGCTACAAGAAATGATGAGCAAGCAGACTTCATAAAAACCTGGAAAAACTTTTATGAACTGATGCTGAGTGAAGTGAACAGAACCAGGAAAACACTACACAGTAACAGCCCTTTGTGCAATGATTAACTTTGATAGACTTATCTCATCTCAGCAATTTAAGGATCTAAGACAACTCCAAAAGATTCATGCTGTTCACATCCAGAAAAGGAACTATGGAGTCTGAATGCAGATAGAAGCATATTATTTGCATTCTCTTTCTCTCTTTTTGTTTTTGTTTTGTTGTGTTTTGTTTTGTTTTTTCTTTTTCATGGTTTCTCCTATTGGTTCTAAATCTTCTTTACATATTACATGCCATCTTGGGATGGGGGGAGGGAAGACATGGGGAGAAAATTTGGGCTTCAAAAGCTTAAGGAAGTGAATGTTGAAAACTAAAATGAAATTTAAAAGAGAAATATTACATTGATAGATATGTGAAAGATGAATTACAGAGGAAATAATCTTAAAGAAAGGAGAATAAAGAGGAAAAAACAGGTCTCAGAGAGAAGGGGAAAATGTGAGAGAAGTTGTGAAGGTGCAACTGACAAGACTTAGCATCTAACTGTGTATGTGGAGTGACAGACTCCATGGTCAGAACCTATGTAACTGAAACACTGACTGTATCCTTGGAAGAAATAGAGAAGTTCTGAAAGGGAATGGGACTAGGGGAAAAGATAATGAATTCTATTTTGGATATGTTGAATTTAAGAAACCTTTATCCTATGTTCATAAGGTCTCATAGGCAATAGATGATGGAAGACTGGATATGCAGATCTGTGAGTTACCTTCATACAGATGAGAATTAAATTCATATGAGCTGATGGGATCATTAAAGAAAGAGTGTACAGAGAGAAGAAAAGGCATAAGACAAGGCTTTGGAATGCACCCTTTTCTAGGGAGTGCAATATGAATGATGATCTGGCAAAGAAGACTGAGAAGGATTGGTCATACAGGTAGAATAACTAAGATTTGGCAAGTAAGGGATCATTGATAACTTTGGAAAGTTCAATAATCAAGTCAGAAGCGAAATTAGAAAACACTGATAAGTAATAAGAAGGGAAGATGAGAGTAAGCAGATTTTTCTTGGAGTTTACCTGTGAAAGGGAAGAAAAACATAGGAAAATAGTTTAAGGGCACCTCTCAAGAAATTTCAAGATTACTAACAATGGCTGAGCAACCAAATCCAGCAGTTCTCTCTGTAATTAGGGAAGTTATTTCATTTGGACATGGTGAATTGAATTTACTTAGGAAAGTCTCACTCACCCTACTTATTTTGGGTTTCAACCCCCGTTAGCCATTTTAACCAGTTAGTAGGTCCATTACAATAGTCTAGGGAATGGTTTAAACTAAGATGGTAGAAGTATGAGTAGAAGAGGTAGAAGAGAAGAGCATGGAAAAGGCATATTCAAGAGATACCATAGGAGCAGTATTAATAACCCTTGGCAATTAATATGTGAGAGTGAGGAAGACAAAAGAGTCAAATATTATGCTAAGATTCTGACCTGGTTAATTAGAGGAGAGGGAAATTTGGGGAAGGGACAGACAGGGAACAAAATGGTGAGTTTAGTTTTAAACATGTATATGAAGTACTGTCAAGAGAGCCACATGAAACTGTTTGGAAGGCAATTGGAGATTTAAGGCCTGACTTCAGCAAAGAGAGTAGAATTGGCTATATAGACCTGGGAGTCATGTTAAATCATGGAAGTATATGAGATCACCAATAGAGAGCCTGTAGAAAGAGAAAAGAGCCATCGATAAAACTTTAAGGGACACCTACCCTTAGTGAGTAGGAAAATACAAAATTAACAAAGAGGAGACCAAGAATGCTTAAATAGGTAGGAAAAAACAGGATCACAAGAACCAAGAGAAGAGACAGTATCTAGAAAATTAAAGTCCACAGAGTCCAAAGCCATAATAAGATGAAGCCTGAGCAAAACCCATCATATTTTCTAAGAGTTTACTAGGGATCCTGACAATAGTTTCAGTTGAGTGGTGGAGATACAAATCAGATTTCAAGAGGCTGAGGACTGAATGGATACTATAGTAAAGAAAAGAAAGTAGATTATTTTTCTAAACATTTAGAAATGAAGAGATACTGTAAGTTTCAAAGGATAACAGCATTAAAGGAAAGTTTTTTGTTTGTTTAGGGCAGCGCTTCTCAACCTGTGGGTCTCGACCCCTTTGGGGGTCAAACAGGGTTGCCTAAGACCATAGGAAAACACATATTTCCAGTGGTCTTAGGAACTGAGACACCACTTCTCCAAACATCTCCAGGTGGGTCCACCCACATGCAGATACACCCACATACAAGTGCCTGTCATGATGACATCACGCCAACCCCATTACATACACCCCATACAGATATAGGTGTAGGTGACAGGGTTGGCACCATAATGTACTTATGCAGACCAGTCACACATGTGTAGAGAGCAGCAGTATTGGAGGTAAAACAACACTTCATGAATTATAATTACTGAGTAAATGCAAAATCATATACTGTAAAATCATCAACTACTACCAAAAAATAAATATCTGTACCATGGGAACTTAAACTAGATGCTGATCGGTCTTTTTGTATTCAGCGGTGGTTGATGTGAATACTGCCCCCTTGTGATAGTAACAGGTATGTAAAAAAAAAACAAAACAGACAATGGTAAATCATAGGAAATTTTAATGAAATGTATTGACTGAAATATGCTATGTATGATCTTTTGTATTATTAAAACTATTGTTATATATTATTTTCATTAGCAAACCATCCCATGACAATGGATCATGTAGAGAAGAACTTTAAGAAATGAAAACGTAGTGAGGATTTTTTACAGTATGATTTTTAACTCAATAATGATAGCAGGAATTAAGAAACTGCAACGTGTTATTTGTTGTGAAGTTCTATCAGCCAAATCTATGAAGCCGAACAAACAAAAATGCCATTTTGTTAGCAAGCATCTGAGCTTTGCCAGAAAGAATACCAACTATTTTAGAAGTAAAGATGATGGACTCAAGAAAGCCAGACTTGACACTGGTGGCAAGTACCACAAACAAAATGTAGCAGCTTTTGAAGCTTACATTTGGTGGCGCTCAGAATCGCCAGAGCTATGAAACCTCACACCATTGCTGAGGATTTAATATTGTCAGCAGCCAAAGACATTGTTCAAGTTATGATCAGAGATGAATTTGTTACGAAATTGAGTGCAATTTCCTTGACATGTCTGCTGATATTCTTGATCAGGTAATCCAGGAAATTAAATCTACTCCACTTCCAATATTTAGTATCTTACATGAGGGTATGTTAATGATGGCAACTTTAAAGATGAGTTTCTTTTCTGCAAACCTCTTGAAATGACATCTACTGCACCTGATATATTTGACACAGTTGAGTCATTTCTGAAAGAGCATACAATCTCTTGGGAAAAGGTTTGTGGTGTTTGCACAGATGGCACTCCAGCTATGCTAGGATGTTGATCTGGATTTCAATGTTTGGTACTGAATGAGTCACCAAAGTCATCAGAACTCACCATATGATTCATCAGCAAATATTAGCAACAAAGACGCTGCCACAAGAATTACAAGACTTAATGAAAAGCATCATAAGTTCTGTCAATTTTGTAAAGGCCAGCACTTTAAACAGTCAACTGTTTTCGCAACCGCAATGAGGTGGATGCACTAAACAATGTTCTGCTATTTCACACTGAAGTGAGATGGTTGTCAAAAAGAAAAGTTTTAAAACATGTTTTTGAGCTTCGTGATGAACTCAAAACGCTTTTTAATCAGAAAGGAAGACCGCAGTTTGAAGCACTTTTCAGCGATAAAAGTGAACTGCAGAAAATAGCTGACTTGGTTGACATCTTTGCCATCTTAAATGAGTTAAATTTATTACTGCAAGGACCAAATGCATCATGCCTCAATTTGTCTGAAAAGATCTGATCATTCCAAATGAAACTTCAGCTTTGGCAAATAAAAAAAATTGGATGAAAATAAAGTTTACATGTTGCCTACCTTATCTGCGTTCTTTGAGGAACATGACATTGAACCAGACAAAAGGATTACGATGAGAATGTCTGTGAAAGAACACTCGCACATGCTTGCAGATGAAATTTCATCGTACTTTCCAAATCTACCTGACACCCCATTTGCGCTTGCCAGAAGCCCATTCACAGCCAAAGTTGAAGATGTTCCTGAGACAGCACAGGAGGAGTTTATTGAACTTATTAACAGAGATGCAGCGAGAACTGATTTCTCTACAATGCCAGTTACAAAATTCTGGATCAAGTGTTTGCAGTCATATCCTGTTCTGTCTGAGACTGTGTGGCCTCTTCTTCTTCCATTTCCAACAACATATCTTTGTGAAACAGGGTTTTCCAGCTTGTTGGTTATTAAATCTAAATACTGAAGTAGACTTGTAGAAGATGATCTTCATTGTGCTCTTGCAAAGACTGCCCTGAGAATTTCTGATCTTGTGAGAAAGAAGCAATCTCAACCTTTGCACTGATGTTGGCTTTTTACACATAATGTAGCAATGTAGTTTACTGTTATTATATTAAGACTGTTATCCATGCTACACCATGCTTCAAGACAAAATTTCATTTATTTGTAATTAGAAATAAATATTTCACAATATATAATTACATATTGTTTTGTGATTAATCACTATGCTTTAATTATATTCAGTTTGTAACAATCACAATACATCCTGCATATCAGATATTTACATTACAATTCATAACTAGCAAATTACAGTTATGAAGTAACAGTGAAAATAATTTTATGGTTGGGGGTCACCACAACATGAGGAACTTGTATTAAAGGGTCATGGCATTAGGAAGGTTGAGAACCACTGGTTTAGGGGAAGATCTAAGCATGTTTATAGACAGAAGGGAAAGATGTAATAATGAGATAATAGGGAGAGAGAGACAGAAAGAGAGGAACAGGGAGACAGAAAGAGGCGGGGGAGAGACAGAGAGAGAAAGAGGAAGAGAAGGAGAGAAGCAGCATGAAATAGTGGATAGAGGGATAGAGAGCTGGCCTTGGGGTCAAGAAGACCTAAATTCAAATACTACCTCAGACATTTACTTGCTGTGCAACCCTATGCAAATCACTTAAGCTCTCTTTGCCTAGCTTTCTTCATCTTTAACACCTAGCTCCCAGAGTTGTTTTAAGAATCAAATGAGAGATAATAATTGTAAAGTGCTATATAAATGCTAGCTATTATTATTGTTGTTGCTGTTGCTGCTGTTGTTATTATTTCCATTTAATTCTAAGGAAGGTGTTATTACCCTGCTCATTCTAGAAGGCCCTGTAGCAGAAGTAAGACTTGAATCAGGGATTGGGAGGGAGGGTAGAGGGGTGGGAAATGTCTTAGGTAAGGACATAGGAAGAGAGTAGAAATTGCAGACAAGGATAATGAAGCATACTTCAATCTGCATTCAGAGCTCGCCAGTTCTCTCTCTGGAGGTGAATAGCATTTTTCATTATGGGTACTCTGGCATTGTCTTGGATCATTGTCTTGATCAGAGTAGCTAACTCTTTCATAGTTGATCATCCTTAAAATACTACTGTTACAATATTCTCCTAACTCTGCTAACTTTACTTTGCATCAGTTCATAAAAGTTTTCCCAGGTTTTTCTGAAGTCCAGGAAATGCTCATCATTTCTTATAGCACAATAGTATTCCATCACAATTATAAACCACAACCTGTTCAGTCATTCCCCAATTGATGGACATCCCCTCAATTTCCAATTTTTTGCTACTACAAAAAAAACTGCTAGAAATATTTTTTTATAAATGTGTCTTTTCCCCTTTTCTTGATCTCTTTGGTATACAAATTTAGTAATGGCATTTTAAAGTAGAAGGATATGCATATTTTTATAGTTCTTTGGGCATAAATGGTGGGACTAGTTTACAAGTCCCCCAACAGTGTGTTAGTGTTCCAATTTTTCCACACCTCCTCAAGCATTTGTGATTTTTCTGTTCTGTCATATTAGCCGTTCTGATAGGTATTAGGTGATATCTCAGTTATTTTAATTTGTATTTTTCTAATCCATAGTGATTTAGAACTTGTTTTTCATGGGATGATTGATAGCTTTGATTTCTTCTGAAAAATGCCTACCTGTTCATATCATTTGACCATTTATCAATTGGGGAATTTCTCTTATTTTTATATATTTGACTCAATTTATAGGAATACAATTACACACAATTCCTCTACACAATCTAATTGGGGAGGGGGGAGACAAACACACAAAAAGAGGCAGAAAAGTGGAGGGCTAAGGGAGGGACAGTGAGTGGGACACCAAAGGGTGCCCAGTTCAAGGGCATCTTATTCTGTGGAGTTGAAAGAAAACAGATAGGGCATCATATCAGAGTTGAGTGAGCCCCCGAACTCTTTCTGCCTTTTATAAAGAAAGTCATTGGAGGGAAGAGTTAGGCACTCCACCTTCTAGCCCTCCAATCAGAGGAGAGAAGGGGCTGAAGGAGGTGGTATCAGTCAAAGCTTGAGTTAGCAGCCTGATGATGAGATTAGAAGTGAGAAGCTTAACCTTGAAAGGGCATTCTTGTTCAGATAAATTGAAAAAACAAGCAGGGCAACAGATACAGAGTGGAGAATAGAGTGCTAATGATGGACATGAAAAAGAAGGGACAAGTTGATGATTGACTGATATTATGGAAGAGAGAAGACAGGCAATAATGAATTTGAGGTTTTAAACATGGGGTAAGGAGAGCAGATAAGGAGATGGTTTGGGGAGGAGGATGATAGGTAAATAATACGCTATATATTAGATTCACATAGATTAAGAAAAAAACGAAAAACTTT
This sequence comes from Pseudocheirus occidentalis, assembly GCA_028646575.1. Taxonomy (NCBI): domain Eukaryota; kingdom Metazoa; phylum Chordata; class Mammalia; order Diprotodontia; family Pseudocheiridae; genus Pseudocheirus; species Pseudocheirus occidentalis. The sequence continues at coordinate 311,140,050 of CM053593.1, read as the reverse complement.
ATGGGTATAAAAAGAGCCTGAAATGGAATAATTATACTACTTAAAATGAAAAGTGAATTTCCATTTAGGCAGTAACAAAGTATCAAGTAATCAAGTATTGTTACATTAAAGATAGATATAAAATATTGAAATACATAATTGTCTAATTATTTTTGGGAAATTTTAAGAAAATCAAATTCTAGAAGGAGGATGTCAGAGAATATAACTATATTCAAACAAGATTTCTAGAATTTTGGTTTGTGTTTTTATCAGATATTATTAATGATTGTAAAAGGCATGATATCTAATTATATATGTGCATATATAATATGAATAATTTTTAAAATGTATACTCTTGTTCTGCTTTGAGCATTTTAGCATATCTGCATAGTTAACCATTTAGCTGTACATTTTTTCTATGAAATTTTTTATTGATAAACTCATTCATTTATTTAAAATAATTGACTTTCTCTAGACAAAATAAAGTGTTGTGCTACATTACAGCCTCACTGTTAGGAATGAAGATAGAGGTGACAATGCAGGAAGGCCAGCACATACAACAAAAATGGAGAGTATCCAGGCAGTAGAAGAATGGTAAGTCTGGATGCTAGAGTGATCACTCGAGCTGGTGTTTATATGGCATCTGTATTCTGTGACTGCTAGGGGTTGGTTTTTGTTTTCGGAATTTAAGATATCCACCAAGCACTTTCATTTCTTGGGTTACAGCCAAACGTATTCACCCAGGTTTTGCTCCTGCAGTGTTCTTTTTTTCATCAGATATTTCTCAAGACGCTATTGTGTTATTATAAATGATGCTAGAAAGTTACCCATTTCCACAACCTGTAAGCCCTATCTCTCTGATTCATGCAAAACCAAGATTGTTACCTGTATTATCCATAAAATTACACTAATTTGTCACTTCTCATTTCTGAGGTCACCTTCATTGTTCTTATTTGTAATAGAGACTAAAACATGAGGAAAGTTTCTCATGTTTTAGTAATCATTCAAAATAAGAACAATAAGGATAACCTCAGAAAGAACCAAACTGACTTAGGCTAGTTATAATTGGTATGTATGTGAAAGGGTCAAAACCACACACACACATATACAACACAGACACAGAAACACATACAGAAATATTTTATATATCAATGTCTATATACCAGTATAGATGGCAGCTAGGTGGTACAGTGGATAGAATGCCAGGCTTAGAATCAGGAAGACTCCTCTTCCTGAGTTCAAATCTGGCCTCAGACACTTCTTATTAGCTGTGTGACCCTGGGCAAATCACTTAACTCTGCCTCAGTTTCCTCATCTCTAAAATAAGCTGGAGAAGGAAATGGCAAACCACTCTAGTTATCTTTACCAAGAAGTCCCCAAATGGTGTCATGAAGTCAGACACAGCTGAAAAGCAACTGAAAAACAACAAAAATATATACATTTATAGATGTATAACATGTATAAATGTATAACATTTAGTCAGACACATACATATATGTATATATACACATGGATGTGTAATATGCACATACATATAATATTTTATCGTTTGCCAAGTAGCTTAGATACATTATCTCACTTAATCTTCATTATAACACAATGAGATCAAGAGTGCAAGTGTTAATCCCATTTTATAGATAAGAACCAGAGACCTATAGAGCTCCATCTTCTCAAAGTCACACAAATAGTATACAGCAGAACTGGTACTCAAACCTAGGGATTCTCACTTGAAATCCAGGACTATTTTCACAGTATTTCAGCTCTCAGTTTTCTGTCCACTAGATCATTCATTAACAAAAATACTAGGTCTACAATGAATCAAAAGCTCTAATTTGAGATCCACAAAAGGAAAGGAAAACTATAATATAAATAAATGATCTGTATAATGATAAATGGTATAATCTTCACTACTTCATATGGAGAGGTTTTAATAATAGCGTTTGATAATTTTCTTACTTAAATCTTTTAAAGTGACTAAAACAGAAAGTTTGGCCATGAGAGAAGAGTAATAAGGTTATTTAAAACACTTAAGAGAAAGGATAGAATAGAAGTTATCTTTCTTATGAATAGTTCAATATAATTTAAAACAGCAAGGTATTACATTAATCATTTAATTGAGAGTAAATTCATGCAGGTTTTACCCTGTATAATCTTTAGAGGAAAAGATGGTAGAGAGAAGATAACATGTAAAAGAATTATACCAGAACTCGTGATTTTTACAGATCCTGGCTGCTCAGACAAGTCTTGTTCTGAAAAGTTGGAGAATTCCTGCATTAACCCCTTTTGTCTTCTCTGCCTGCCACTATATTCAGGACTTTCATAAATCCTATATGCATATTCAAATTACACTAACTTGGATTGTAACTCTTTTAGAAATAATCTGTGAAGAATATTTGAAAACAATTCAATTAAAGTTAAGAACAGCAACATCACACAATTATGCTGTGTATTTTTAATTCAGAGCCTGTGATCAGTACCATTGATAAGAAGATAAACTTTATCTTGGGGCAAAGAGAATTGAAATCCGTATGATCTATGAGAAGAAAATGCAATTGGTCCTTAATGTGGTTGACTGATGATTTCTACCATACCTACAATCTGGATTACTAGTTTTAAAAAATTTTTAAATTGAGCAAGGATTTTCTGAAGACTGTATAGGTTGTACCTCCTTGTTTGTTAAAGATTGAGCTTCCTTACACACAGATTGTTCCCCTGTGACTGTTTGTCAGAAGCAGAATCACAACCACATACATAAGTCAGTGGCAAGGGAATAGTGTACACTTTTGTGTCAGCATTTACCAAGCAGTAGCACACACTTTATATACTAATATTCTTGAGACCTTCTTTTTTAATTGAATTATTAAGGAGGAAGGCACACACTTTATATACTAATATTCCTATCTGAGACCTTCTTTTTTAATTGAATTATTAAGGAGGAAGGACAGGAGTAGCATGGTCCAACTGTACCATTACTGATTGGCTATGTAGGTCAGCATCAGGCCAGTCAATAACAGTATAACAACCCTCCAAAACTTTACTGGCTGATAAGGTACTGATAGCATATCCAGTTAGTAACACTGGGGAAAAGATGCAAGAAGAATATTTTCCTCTCTTCTGATTTTTACTCTGACCCATCGTTATTTCTGAAGTACCATAAGTACAAAATTCCTACACACAACCCTAGTCAGAAGCTAGCTGACCTATTGCTGATGTTTATTTGTGAGATCGGTGTGGGGATAAGTAGGTAAGAAGTCAGATGTGATCTGTTAATATTTTTACCTGATGTTACACTTGAGTTGCTTTTGCATTCCACATTTCTTAATTCTTGATTCTTATTGAAACACTAAATACTATATAAAGATAGCTATAAAAAAGAGATAAGCTACCACAAAAAAGTAATGCATTTTCATTTGAATAATTATTATATGTTGCCTAATATAAGGAGCATTCCCTTGGCCCAACTTTACTCAAAGACTTATAGAATAAATATCAGAGCTAGAAAGAAATTTATCAATGGGGAAACTGGTCTGAGAAGTAAAATGATTTGGTCAAGGTTGACCAGGCTGACCCCAAAAGTCTTGTTTTGCCTTATATCATAGCAAGGTTTAGGCATTAAAGTTTCTTTCTATTGGCCTCCTCACCATTAAAACCCACCTACTAATTGTCATGTTGGAGAAGACTCGATAAGTTACTTGATACTAAGGTATAAATGATTGACACTGGATCCATGTATTGAATCTCCATGGATTAATGGCACTTTCATAGGAAACAATCTTCTTAGTTAATGCTGAGCTTGAAGACTTGAATTTCTTACAGTGGTATTTCTAATATCAGTCATAGTTCATATGGGGGGGGATAGGGTGAAGGATGGTGTTTCTTATAGTCCCTCAAGCGATAACTCATAGGTACACATTGCACATTTCATTAGGGAGCACATCTAAGGAATTTTGTTTTCATTTACTTTAAGGTGAACATTTCCTGAATATTCATTCCTAATAAAGAAACTAAAATTTAACTAAACTTAAGAACAATACATGTGAAAACAAGAATCTCCACTTTAAAACTAAAAGAACATTATCAAGGAATTAAAATACAAAGCCACTTTAAAAAAATTAACATATACTTGGGCACACATGGAACACCCATATATGCATGTCTGTGATGATACTATTAATAATTAATGGTAGCATTCAATCATACTACATAGGCTGCCTACTCTACTAAGGCATCAAGCTAACCTAGGACCTATAGTAACCGAACATGCTAGTTCTGAAGTTGTGGCAGGGATTTCAGGCAGCTCTAATTTCACAAAACCTATTTTCTTCTTCCTATTGTAATGGCCCTATTCTTTTTCTATAGCCAGAACCCCACCCCAGATGAAATTATGTCCTGGTCTCAAAATTTTGACAAAATGATGAAGACGCCAGCTGGGAGAAATCTCTTCAGGGAATTTCTTCGAACAGAATACAGTGAAGAGAACCTACTTTTCTGGCTTGCATGTGAAGACCTAAAAAAGGAGCAGAACAAGAAAGTTGTTGAAGAAAAGGCCAGGCTTATATATGAAGATTATATTTCTATATTGTCACCCAAAGAGGTAAAAATCTGGGAAAACCCACAGTAATGCTTCTTGTCACCAACAGGATCTAACCTGGGACTGATTCTCATTAGGTGCAGGTTGAGGAGCACACATGGTCCAGATAGGTTGGAGAGCTTCACTTGGTTGGGGGTTAGGTAGCTTTGGCTAAAAATAACCCATTAACTTATTCATTCATCTTTCATTGTATTAAATAGGCATTTATTAAGTATTAGCTGCATGCAAATCACTTTCCTAGGCAATGGAGGAAGGAGATAAAAAAGATAAATATGATCCCTTTCATCTTTATATTGGACAGGCAAGTTTCAATGATGAAGGGATGATAAACCCAGGATGGCCAAATTCACATAGAAGCTAACTGGCAAATCTGAATTTAGCTAGAGGGCATCAGTGGGCATGCCTAGGATGTATTGTGGGAAATTAACTGAAAGGAAGTAAAGGAGTCTGGGGGTAAGGATGGGGAAACAGGATAAAAGGCATGCAAAAAACTTAGTCTGCTTTATACTTATACTTGGATAGTTCTGTTCAGAATATGTGGATGTCAATGTTTCTCCAGTTTAGCACAAAGTCCTTGTTCTATACACTGAATCTCATTTACTGCTGACGGCAATAAGTTTTGACCTAAATTTTAGTTAGCAAGTAGCCACTCATTAATACATAATTCATAAATACTTTTAAAAAATTTCTGTTAATGTTGAGTTACTTCAATATTGAAAAAAAATAAAACATAAAAAAAACCCTGTGATCTCAGTGGTAGTGTTGGTACCGCTCTCTGCAGATGAAGTTCGGAACCCCTCTATGCCTTGGTAGATAGGTTTATGAGTGACTGTGGCCAAAAAATTCATCATATAATATTTAGACTTATAGTGATGAGCCTCCCCAAACATAACAGGCTAATCCTCTCATCAAAAGTCAATTGCTGGGCTAGTGTCCAAAGTCTTTCCTGCTTGATAAAGCTTGCCAGAGCTGGTGTTCTATCTTTGAGAACCCAAGGTCATTCTCACAACACAATGAGGAATGGCACTGTAAGTTAAGGATTATCATGCTGTGTTTCAAATTAATGTTTTTTGACATTATTGAAAAGGAATATTGTATAATAATAGATATATAGGAGAAGGAAAAAAAACCCATTAGACTAGGAATCTAGAGCCCTGGTTTCTAGTTTTGACTTTGCCAACTGCATGACCACAAATAGTAGGCTGAACCTTTCAGGGTATCATATTCCTTACCTATAAAATGAGGGTATAAGATTGAAGAATCTTCAATATTCCCTCCATATCTGATTCAATAACTAAGACTTCAAGCACTCAAAATTTTAAAAAGTAAAACACAGTTGAGTAGTTCACTGAATGATGATAACCAGGAAACTTCAAAATGTTAAGCTCTTGGCCATGATTACCAAAATTTCATTTTGTTTTTTCTTGATTTTCAGTTTAAATTTTTTATATTTCATTTTAATAATTATGTAGAAAATATGCACAATTTAAATTGTATATGCCTATGTGATTGTTTTCTCATAGGTACAGTACTTAAGGCAACATGATACAGGGTTTCCTTTCATCCTTTTTATAAAATTGACTGAGTTGATACCCAGGAGATATTATGTTGTCTTTTCTTGTGTGATAAAATATATGAATAAGAAAAGAAGACAAAAAATTTAAGTAAAAAATTGCTAACAAGTTAAATAATAAAACAGAATTACTTCTAAGAGTAAACCAAACCTTTCTAAGCTTGCCTAAAGGGAAGAGCAGATTAAAATAATAAAGAAGAACTTACAACTAATAGTAACATTCATTAGCAGATAGAACAGATCCTAGAGTCAGATTATGTCTATTAAGCACTGGAAATTCAGGTCCAATAAAATGAAGTATAGCAATAAAAGACCTACAAAATGTTTAAAAAAAAAAAGAAGGAAGGACTGATCAAGATATCAGCAGCTATAAACAGTAACTAAGAAATTGAAAGAATTTGGTGTACCTAGTTATATACACAGGTCTATTTCCATAGTGGCATTAGCTGATTTTGAGCAGCTCTCTCACTAGCTGTCCACAACCTTGGATAAGTCACTTCATCTTTCCAGACTTCAGGTTTTATTTTTTTATTTGTAAAATGAGACAGTTAGACTAGATCTCCAACATCCTTTCCACCAGTAAAACCTTCTCCATTTCTATTAATTTCTTATCGCTACAGGGCAATGATTACCAGAGATTATAATTTGTAAAGCTGATTGCCACAAAACAGTTATAATACCAAAAGTGTAAGGATTAAGAATAATTTCAAGGCAATTTCAAAATGTAAAAATTATGTGATTTCATCATCTCCACTAATTATTAAGTTACTTATTAGCTTCCTTTCCTCTAGTCTTCCTGCTCTAAAATTCATCCTCTCTACAGCTGCCAAATTGCTGTTCCTAAACTGCTGGTCTGACCATACTGCTCTCTTCATCAAGAATTGTCAGTGACCCCCAATCACTTCTAAGAAAAAATAGAGACTCTTGATTGGCCATTTAAGTTTTAGTACAATCTGATTCCAGCCTATCTTTCCAGGTTTATTTTATAACTTCCTGATCTCGGATATCCCCTATTCCACTTGCTGTTCCCTCCACATTACATCCCATCTCCCCTCTCTGTGACTTTGTTCAGTCTGCCTCCTGCCTCCACCACTGAAATACACTCCACTTCCACCTCTTGGAATTCCTAGCTCACTTCAAAGCACTGACACCCCTATCCATCACTTTATATTTTACTTTATGTGTATTTTAATTGTGTGTATACACACGGATGTGTAATATGCACATACATATAATATTTTATGGTTTGCCGAATAGCTTAGATACATTATCTCACTTAATCTTCATTATAACACAGTAAGAGTTCAATAGTGCAAGAGTAGCCATATCATAAAGAGTAGCCATATCATATCCCCAGAGTTAAATATAAGATCCTTGGGGAAGGAACTCTGATAGATAGATAGATAGATAGATACACACACATATACACACACACACACACACACACACACACACACATATATATTTGTATCCCCATTTCCTAGTCCAGTGTGTGACACAAAGTGGATGTTTAATAAATACTAATCAGTCTATTAAAGAGCTCATTTGCTGATATCTATTTTCTATTGGTCAATTTGAATAGCTTTTAGACTAGTTAGTCATTAGTAGATAGGATTAATTGAATGTTCAGTTTTCCCTTTTCTGATATTTTTGTCATCAATTTCATAGCATTAAAAGCTTCAGAGCAGCTGGATCCAGCAAAACATCATATTTCCAGTTTTTACAGAGAAGTAAATTGAAGCTCAGAGACATTAAGAAACCCTCAGTTACATAGCTTTAGTAATTCGCAGAGTCAGTCCAGTTCCTCTGACTCTAAATCTAGTTTTCTCCAGTGAGCCTGTGATTCAATCTAATAACAGAGTTCCTGCTGAAGAGAAGGATGCCATAATCTGAATCAATCTCCTGTTACTATGGTAGACTTCTCAGGGTTTATATCTGTGTCTTGCCTTTGCCAAATACCCCTGACCAATATAGAAATATTTCTCAAACAAGTAGTAAAGTATTCCTGCTTGTAAGTGCATTTATAAAAAATCAAGTGCCTGGAATTTTTAAAAAATATTTTAGCCACTAGTTATTAAATTTGTTTTTTTTTCCAACTTACTGTTGTGCTAAAACATTGTTAATCATTAATTTCCTTAGTTGTGCAAAGAACAATGTGGACATAAGTTACTTTGGTTTCTTAGTATCCGGTTATTCTTTTTTCTCTGCCTTAAGAAAGCTTGTGACCTCAGATAACGGTTTGAAACTGTTATATTTCTGTAAGCTAGAAGTTTTAAACTTTTCTACATTTTTTGATTCTTAAGAATTTTTTTTCGTAATAAGACCATCTTCTGTGATAATTAGGGTTCCTCTTAAGTTTGAAATTGAGAACTCTAGCCGTTTTGAGCTGTTTCTGTATGTCTATATCCTTGTTCCCCTAAACACTGGAGTATATTTAGAAAATCTTCATCTTGCCGTAACCCTACAGTTGAAAATAAGCTGAATCCGGTTAAGAACAAAAATTAAATTTCCATTGAGTAGAAACCGAAAGGATACCTTAAAGAAAAGGGAAAAAAGTTAATAAAGAGATACTGACTGTGCTGGATAGTTTAACAAAAGGGAGTATCATATAGCCTTGTAACTGAAACTGAAATATATTTTAAGTCATTCATTTCCAGATTTTTATTTATTTGGGGGATTTTTAAGAAAGACAAGAATGTAAGATGGCAGAAAGTTGTTAGCTACATACTCCAATTTCCATTTAATGGCTGAATCTCAAAATTTTGTTCTGAATCAACAAGCCCTAGACCAAGGGTCCTTAATTTTATTTATTTGCATCATGGACCTCTTTGGCAATCTGGTCCTCTTTGGCCCCTTTTTCAGAAAAAAAAATTTTTTTTGCTTTTTTTTTGAGGGGGGAAGGCAGGGAAATTGGGGCTAAGTGACTTGCCCAAGGTCACACAGCTAGTAAGTGTTAAGTGTCTGGGTCAAATTTGAACTCATGTCCTGCAGACTCCAGGGCCAGTGCTCTATTCACTGCACTACGTAGCTGCCCCATGAGAATAATTTTTTAACTGAATAAGATAAAATACATAAATTACAAAGAAAAGTAATTATGTCGAAATATAATTATCAAAATATTTTGAAACAATTTCACAAACTCCACATTAAGAAACCCTGCCCTAGAAAATTTCAGCCAGACTCTATAAATAAATTTTGGATAGATAATAAATATGGGGTAATTGGAATGAGTCCTGGGACTGTATCACTGAGACCTGAAGCAGAGCTGAGACCTACTCTAGAAGCTTGTTAAGCTGTTTAGGAAGGAATGAGGGAAAAGGAAGAAAATCAGAGCCAATAGGGATACCCAAAGATACTTTGACCAAAGACACCCAGAGCCCATCTGGGCATGGCATAAATTTAAACCCACATACAGTAAATCAATTAAACAACCTTTCAAATCACTAATGCTAGCCCTTGTTTTCCAATGGAATAACAATAACAATTCTGAATAATTTCTTACTTCATAGGAACTTTTTGGCAGGCTAGTACCAGACAGGTTAATTGATTACAAAAACCTATCTTATCACTGGAATTGATATCTCCCTACTCCATACTTCTTAAATACCACTTCCTGGTAGTTATTAGCTACAGAACCCCTGAACATTCTTCCTTCCTTCCTAAATTAGTTCAGCATCTGGCTCATAGTGTTTCTTCCACAACAGCTGCTCTCATATTAGGGGATTTCAACATTCATATTTATATCCTCTCAAATAATTTAACTTGCCAATTCTTCAATTTACTCATTTTCTAACGAACTACTTTTCCATCCCACATAGTAACTACACACAGAGAAAAACATATCCTTGATCTCACTGCCACTAAGTGTTTTACTTCCAAGTTCATGAATTCTAAAATTCATTTATGGGATCATAATATTTCATCACTCCAACTTTTCCTCTTTCTCATGAACCCTAACCCTGTTCATCATCCTCACCATGACTTCCATTTCCTCCACCCCTTAGTTCTTTCTCACTTTTCTCACCACACCTTTCCTCAGTCCCTTGATTAAACAGTTCAGCTGTACACTATCCTTTTCTCTCAAGTCCTTTGCCCCCTTATCCTATTTCCAATCAAACTAAGCAAATCTTCAACCTTAGATTACTTTCACCATCAGCTGCCTTCAGTCCTCTTTATATGTTGCTAAATGAAGCTGGAGAAAAAGACAAAATCATCTGATTGGGTCTGCTACAAATTTATGTTGCATAATCTCAGCTGGACCCTTACTCATCAAGTTAATCCTTTTATACCTTCCTAATGAATTCACTATCCCACTGACCACAGTGACTTTTTAATCCTTCCTCAATCTTCTCATGGCAATCCCTCCCCTCACCCTCTCAGCTGAAAATTTTGCTTCATACTTCACAGAAAAAAGTGAGGATATTCTTTGAAATAACTTTATTTTCTTCTTATCTCAAATCACTCAGATGCTTTTACCACAATCTCCTCCTTCACTACTATTTCACATGAATAGCTTCTTTCTCCTCACCAAAGCTTAACCCCTTCATGGGTTACTCTGGGTCCCATGCACACATGATTTCATTCCATCCCATCTTCTCTAACAGATTGCCTCCTTCCATCACTTACACTTTCTCATTTATCATTAATGTTTCAATGTCTACTAACTGCTTCCCTGCTGCCTAAAAATATGCCCATATCTCCATCATCCTTAAACAGCCCTCACTTGTTCTGTTAATTCCCACTACAAATGCTACCATCCTATATTTCTCCATCTCTACTCTGGTTTGTGGCTAAATTCCTTGAAAAAGCCATCCATACTGCCCATCAATTGGGGAATGGTGGAACAAGTTATGGTATATGAATGTGATGGAATATTATTATGCTATAAGAAATGGGAAGGAGATTGACTTCATACTTACCTGGAGAGGCTTATACAAATTGATGCTGAGTGAGAAGAGCAGAAC
>CM053593.1:311107607-311128443 GCA_028646575.1 Pseudocheirus occidentalis | reverse complement strand
TTGTACAATGTGAAGGAGTTTGCAGATCCTATACATGATGGTATGCCACCATGGCGGGGATAGGGGGTGGGGAAGAAGGGGAGAAAAATCTGAAACTCAGGTGACTGTGGAACTGAATCTTGTAACCTAAAAGTAAACAAACAAGTCAATAAAATTAAAAAGAAAAAAAGAAGTTAAAAAAAAGCCAGTTCCTAATAAAAGGCTTTCTCTGAAAAAAAAAAAGAAAAAGCCATCCATAATTGATGCCTCCACTTTCTCTCCCCCTACTCTCTTCTAAACTGTCTGTAGTCTGACTTCCAACATTATCATTCGACTGAATCTGCTTCACCAAAAATAACCAATGATTTTTTTAATTGCCAAATGAAATGCCGCTTTCTCAATCCTCGCCCTTCTTTATTTCTCTATGGCTTTTGATACTATCAGTCACCCAACTCCAATCCATTTTCCATTCAACCATCCAAATAATTTCCCTAAAGTGCAGGTCTGACCAGGTCTCCTCCCCATTCAGTAAACTCCAGTGATTCAATAAACTTCAGTGATTTCTTACTGCTTTCAAGATCAAATACAAAATTTCTGTTTGGCATTCAAAGATCTTTATAACCTATCCCCCTCCTACCTTTCCAGTCTTACACTCTACTTCCCACTATTACTCTTTGATCCAGTAACACTGACCTCTTGCTTATTCCTTTAACACAGTAGTTCTCATCCTTCCTTAGCTTAGAACAGCAGTTCTCAACCTGTGGGTCATGACCCCTTTGGGGGTTGAATGACCCTTTCACAGGAGTCATAGGAGTTCCTAAGACCATGGGAAACCACATATTTCCATGCTAGACAGCCCCTCTGTCTCCAAGTGGGTCTGCCCACATGCAGACATGCCCACATAGGAGTATTAAAGGGTGGTGGCATTAGTGCTTGGCATATAGTGGCCACTGAATATATGTTAACTGATTGATTAGTAAAAGTGTGAGTGAAGGACTAAGTAAAGATCTTATATAAAAGAATGTCTCTTTTTCAGGTTTTCCATTTCTCCATTATAGAGTCCCCCAGCAGAAAGCCTAATGTTTTTTCATTTTGTTGTGTTTGACTTTTCATGACCTCATTTGGGATTTCTTGGCAAATATACTGGAAAGGTTTGCCATTTCCTTCTTGTAGTGCCAATGCAATATTTACAATACCCACCATCACGATAAAGACCATGACTCTAAGTATCGTATGACATTCAATTGCAAAACTTACCAAACTCTCCAGATAGAGGATACAACTGAAGCATTTATTTAGACACCAGAAAACCGAATCCCAAAATCAGTAAGCCAATTCCATCATAGTACCAAAGATATTCAGAAGCCTTAATAACACTGAGAGCCACAGCATCCTTCAACCTTCCCACAAACCAATACAAGATCAATATTTACTCACAAAAGTCTCTGTGTCCTTGCCTGAGCTCCTCTGTCCCCCACCATCTGGCTAATTCTGAACCAGCTTCCTGTGGGCTCTGCTACCCTTCAGCAAACTCTTCCCACACAGGCTCCATGTGATTATATTCAGACTGTTAGGGGGCAGAGTTTACTTTCAAAGCAGAGGAGATCTTCAAACTCCCCCCTAGGTCTATTAAGTGACAGGGAAGATCTTGAAATTCCCATTCTCATTACACTTCTCAGCTTATTTAACAGATGAGGAAACTGAGGCAAACAGGGTTAAGTGGATTCCACAGGATCACACAACTAATATGAATCTGAGACCTGATTTGAACTTGAGGAGATAGGACTTCCTGACTCCAGGCCCAGCACTAGCAGCCTAGAGAGCCTAAACAGAATGCAAATAGATGGAGATGGATTTTTATTTTTTTAGAATCAGGACATCTTTTCTTTTTCTGTCAATATATGAATGCTTTAAACTTCCTGAGGGAAGGTACATGTTTTAATATATAAATGACTCTGGGATAACAATGGCATAGATCTCAACCTATCCATACTTTCTTAGCTATTGTTATTCTTTTCCATATACCCGCATAAAACCTTCATAAGAGGCCACCTGATTTACTCAGGTTCTTCTTCTAAATCTTCTACTATGACATGAGTGCAGTTTTTGAGCTATCTACCTGTTATCCCTTGCTCTCATTTCATAAGCAGTCTCTTCTTCTGGTCATATGAGAAGTCAAGTTACGTACAACTTACACACACACACACACACACACACACACACACACACACACACACACATACACGTTTATCTTTCCCCAAAAATAGAACTTGTGTTTCTATTGAGGGCACCACCATCCTTCTAATCACCTAGTGGTATCCTTGGCTCTTCATTCTACCTCAGCCCATATAGCCAATCTTTTGCCAAATCTTTTCAGTTTTATGTGGCAACCACACAAGTTCAAATCTTCATTACCTCCCATATGGGCAATTCCAATAGCCTCTTATTTAATCTTCCTGCTTCAACTCTTTCTCCTTCTTCCCATTCTTGACACATCTGCCAATATGATTTTCTTAAAATGTAGGTATTCTCCTATTTAATAAAGTCCATTGGTTCCCTACTGCCCTATAAGATCCTCTTTTGAAGTCCCTCAACAACATGGTCCTAACCTACCTCTACAATTTTATTATACACTCCTCCCTTTTCTGAATTCTGCAGTCCAGATGAGCCAGACTTCTTGCTGTTCTTCACGTGACAGTCCGTTTTCCTTTCCTAGGCCTTTGCACTGACTGTCTGTCCCCCATACCTGAAGTGCACTTTTCATCTCACCTACTTCTTATAATCCTTTGTTTTCTTCTATCCTCTGCTCAGGCAACATTTTCTACATGAATCCTTTCTTGATGTCCCTGCCTACTACTGCCCTCCCTCACCACAAATTTACCTTTTATATGGGTTATATACTTCACATAGACTTATTTACATACAGGTTTCCCCCAATGGAAAGTACGATTTTTGAAGACAGAGAGAAACTGTTTCATTTTTGTAATTTTATCTCTAATACATAGCATAGTGCCTGGCAGTTAATATGTGTTGAGTAGAAACTAGGTAGCACAGTAGATGGAGTACCAGCTCTGGAGTAAGGAGGACCTGTATTCAAATCCAGTCTCAGATACTTACTGGCAATGTGACCCTGAGCAAGTTATTTAACCCCAACTGCCTCCAAAAAATAAATAAAGTAATTTTGTGTTGACTGACTGATATACTTAAATATCTGACAAGTTAATTTTTCAAATTCTTATTAACTTTTTAAACTTGGTTTTTCAAGGAAAAGAGTAAACATTCAACATTCATAGTATAAACTGAAAAAAGATTTACTAAGGACATATGAATTTTAAGACTTTGTGATAGATATCCAGGATACAAAAAATATGATACAGGGGCAGGGAGGTAACTTAGCAATTGGTTCTGGACTTGTCTTATCTTGGACATCTGAATTCAAATCCTGCCTCATACCTTTACAGATTGTATGACCCTGGGCAAGTCAGTTATCCTCTCAGTCTACATACCTTATAGGGTTATTGTGAGGATCAGCTGAGCAAATGCATATAAAGCACTTTGTGAACCTTAAAGCACTATGTAAATGCCAGCCATCATCCTGTTCTCAGAAGTATACAGAGGGTATGTATATGAACTGTCCTACACAGAACAGTGAGATGCATGCAGAAGAGAGGGCCAGGCAAAGTGCAGAAGCCTATTTCTCCTGCCAGAAAGGCGGTCAATTAAGGCTGCATAGAAAATGAAGTTCTACCTAAAAAGGAATTTGAAGAAAGAAAGGGATGTCAATACATAGAGAACTGATAAGGGGCAAGTGATAGTGATGGGGGGTGGGGGGGACGCACTTTTAAAAGTTGATTGTCAAGGATTTAAGGCATTAATTTAATCTTAAATGTTTATCTAAATAGTATATCTGTACTAATTTTATTTCATCACCCCCCCCCCAATAATAGCATCATTTGACATGTCAGTTTCTATTCTTTGCAGGTCAGTCTTGATTCTCGAGTGAGAGAGGTGATCAATAGAAATCTCTTGGACCCTAATCCTCACATGTATGAAGATGCCCAACTTCAGATATATACTTTAATGCACAGAGACTCTTTTCCAAGGTTTTTGAACTCTCAGATTTATAAGTCTCTTGTTGAAAGTACTGCTGGCTCTACTTCTGAATCTTAGTTATCATTTTGGGGGGGGTAGGGGTGGGAGGGAATCATTTTGGAGGGCTGGGGTGGGAAATTCAAGTAGTTACATAACATCAGAAGCTGAGTTCCTGGAGAACTACAGTTTAGCACTACTCAGGCTACTGTGAAAAAAATACAACATATTCTGGTCTTTGTCTCCATTTTTACCAAGGTCATTCATGGTTAAGTTTTTTTTGGGAAAAACCAACAATGGAGTTGCCAAATGACATGTATTTTACACACCACTCACTTTAATTGCAAGCAAGATATATTTGTAATCCTATGAACAGTCTCCTTGTGTATCCTCACACTGCATGTGCAAGGTAAAGCTGCTTCATTTGCCACTTAGTTGTTGTAATATTTAATCCAATAACATAACTTATCTCTGTATTTAAGGACATTTTGTGCAATATGGTCTTACATAGAAATAATTGCAGCAAATCAGCTGGGGGTTTGCATTTTTTTTAGTATAAACTACTACAGAAAAAGCCAATTTTTAAAGTGTAACAGTGGGATTCAATATGCTATACTGCATTCAATACACTGATTTTGAAGCCAATATTTCTGTAAAAAAAAAAGAGCTATTTATCACTGTTTATTTAAAAAAAAACATCATGGGGACTTCCTCTGGTTGTTCACTGCCAAAACTGTGGCATTTTCGTTACAGAAGAGTTTGCAATGTCAAAAAAAAAAAGCACAAACCATTTGAAGGGATCATGTTTCAATGACAAAATCTATGCGCTGATTTTGTTTTTAATTGTTATAAGGAAACAGAACCTGTGTACATTTCAGATGTCAGATACTGTAATTGATTTATTAAAGACTGGCTATCCAGTTCTAACACTGTTGTGTAATGTTATATACTTCAGCAAGGAAAAAAAATAGGTTGATATTTTAGTTTTGGAATATGAAAGATTTAATAAAAGATTGCCTACATGTAGCATTTTAAAACATTTTGATGAATAGCATCTGTCCTGTGGCATATTTTTCTTGAAGACAAATCCCATGAAAAGCTGTTTTTAATCAAGGGTTTTGAAGAAAACATAGCTGCTTTAGACATAGTGAATTTTGAAATAGTTCCTCAAGAACAAGAAGTTTCCAAAAAAAAGTAGTATTAAATACCAAAAATTGAATTCTCAATCAGAAATTCGAAAGACAGTGCAGCGCTTGAAGCTTTTTGCTGCTCAGATTCTTCTGCAGGTATGGAGATAGAAAGAAAGGAGAGAAGGAAGAAAAAACAAAAAAGAAAGAAAGAAAGAAAGAAAGAAAGAAAGAAAGAAAGAAAGAAAGAAAGAAAGAAAGAAAGAAAGAAAGAAAGAAAGAAGAAAGAAAAAGAAAAGAAGGAAAGAAAGGAAAAACAAAGATCTTGCTTGATGTGGGTATGCACTTTTGACATTCAAGAATACAATATCCTGTAACGTACAAAACACCATCACCTTCATATTTATATCAAAGTGTTATGTTGTAAATGTTAATATCCCCTGGAGGCTATTTTTAACATTGTTAAACTTGGTGAAAATAACTATGTGACTTTGAATGAAAGTTGAAAAATAGTTATAACCACTTGAGAACAGTGGCCTTATACTAGGGATGATATTACAATTTTAGGTTTTCTTTTTCATTTTCTTTTACTACCTCTCATTTATTTTTAATTTATTAAGCATATTTCAGAAGAGCAGTTTTGAAGTTTTATTTTACAACTTATTTTACTTGAAGCCTTCCATTATAAGTTTTTGTGTCC
Source organism: Pseudocheirus occidentalis (assembly GCA_028646575.1). NCBI lineage: Eukaryota > Metazoa > Chordata > Mammalia > Diprotodontia > Pseudocheiridae > Pseudocheirus > Pseudocheirus occidentalis. The sequence continues at coordinate 311,122,548 of CM053593.1, read as the reverse complement.
ATGAACCTAAAACATTTTAAAACTGTTTTTAAGTGAATTTGATTTTGTAATTAATATAGAATTCAGGAGCTATTTAAAGGGCTATTCTCTACTCCCTATGCAAATATTTTAACTGTTGTAGTGTTTGACAAAATGGGATAAAAACAATCCAGAATAAAAAACAAAATATTCTGTTTACACTGGCGTTGCTGACTATCCTATCATATTCAGCACTTTTAAATACATTGTTATTTATGAAAATGTAGTTAAAATGCAAGACATAAAATATTTATAACAAACATTTCTTTTAATAAATGCCTGTTTGTCTGAAAATGTTACTGTGTTATGACATACTTTATTCATGTTGGTTAGTTATTTACCATATGAATAAACGTTTTTAGTACTATACTAATAGACTCATACCTATGAATATGTTTACAACAATAGATAATTCATATTTTTTTCCTGAAGAATGAAGAAAATATGATAAAGAATAACCACTTCTACTGTGAAGTTCTGTTGTTCCTGAAATGATTTAAACTTTTTTTTTCTGAATTAGTATTACATTGGTTATACTACTACTATGTATACATACACACATATGGTGTATTTTCATACTTGTTACAATGTGGAGGCACAATACCATTGGTGCGTAGAACAAAAAAAAACGTGTAAAATACTATTACAAATACTGCATGTATAAATCTTTTAAAATGTAGACTTTATATTCTTGATGTTACTATTTGATGGTGACCTGATAGTCAGAAGCTATCTTTATAAGATACTTTGGACCATTAGATGAATTGTCTGTTTGACAATACTTTTACCATTTTACCAAATCTAAACATAAGGGCCCTTATAGAAACAATATTGATCTCTAATATTGGAGTTCATAAAGTATATATTTTGAAATAGGTGCATCCATTTGGAAATTGTTTAGGTAATTGTCTTATGGAGGAAACTGGAATAAGTTTACACATTAATTTTTTTTTTTTTACAACTGTGTGAACATTTCCATAACAAACTCCTATTTTCAGGGGTTTAAGATTTAACCACAGAGCCCTGAAGTTTCTTCCTAGAAGCAGTGTCTGTATATTTTGTGCTCTATCAAGTTTAAAGAAAAAAAAGTCGCTTTATATTATGTTTGCTATATAAATAAAACAGGAAACAAAATCAAGAAACTAAAAAGAAAAGCCCAACAATTTAAGTGGTGTCTATGCTACCATTTCAATAGCACAACATCTGTTTTAGTATTCTAAATTCTCCTAATGTATACGTTGCTTTTAGGGAAAATGAGGCCCCTTGGAAGGTGCAAAAATATATTTTAGGCCACCAAGGTGGGTTGGGGTTTTTTTTGCATGCTGCTATATAGTACACTAACTACATGGTCTGAAAGTGGTTACTGCACTTAGAGTGCCCAAAATGAGCTGTGTCTACATTGGAAAGTGAAGGAGAGATCATCCTCTGGATAGTTCAGACAAAATGCCCTGATATTAAGCAAAGGGACTTTGATTGTCAGAATTTTCCAGAATGCCTATCTGCTTACAGATAATAGTAACAGGATTATTACTTATCTCTCCACTTTATTTATCCTAAGTAGACAGATTTACTGGCTTTTTATACTTTGAGAAGGTCTGAATAAACAGACTTTTTTTTTTTAATTTACAAAAGTATAGGGTAATTGTTTTGTCAGAATTATACAAGTTGAGTGGTGCAAACTCCAGTCTTGGTACATGCAGATTAAAGCATTATGGGCACATTTGTATGTACTTGTAATAAGAGCTAAGAACAATTTTGATCGCAAAATTAGTACGGACAAGAGCCAAGACCACAATGTGGTCTTCTTTTTTTCTTTTGGCTGCCTTTTAAAAATTGTAAATAACGAAGATAATCAATTTTGAAAATTGTTTAGTGTGCATGGTGGGCAGGAGGACTGTTTATTAGTATCCTTTAATATTGCCTAAGTATTTACTTGTGGAATGAAATGTATTAATGTGTATTTGCCTGATAATTTAGAATTTCTGAAGGATAATAGGAGCAGGTAAATAATGTGCATTTACTGAGGACAAAAATTAAACTCATATTCATCCTGGGACTGAACTTTAACTGACACCTGGTTCTGTGGTTTGAGCTATACATTTTTATCTTTCTAAAGTAACAACTTCCTGTAAAGGAAAGTAGCATTATAACTGTAACAATTTACAAAATATCAGGTCATAGATTTGGAACTAGAGGGACTTTAGAGCTTATCCAACTGTATCATTTTACAGATGAGGAGACTGAAGACTAAGCTTAACATCCATTAAGTGACTTGCCTAGGATTGCAAAGATATTAATGAGCAGAGATTGGATTTGAATCAACCAGGTTCTCTATTTCTGTTGTTGTAATTTCTACGGCACTATAAAATATAAAGTGGTTTAGGCCACTGTGAAAGCTGGAAAATAGGGACGTTTTTTCCCCTCTTAAGAGCAAAAATAAAGAGACTCCTTTTGAAAATGCCTCCTAACATTTTCAAGGAACTTTAGAAGCCCTTCAAGAAGCAATTGAGTTATTTTCCCCAGTGTGCTCAATACAGGATATAGTTTGAGAGAAGTTAGACAATTTTCATATTAATTGCCCCATTAGAATTTTTCAAGAGCATAATTTTTGTTTCCCTTTCTGGTGGTGTTTTTGTTTTTGTTCTTGTTGTTTTGAGGAGAATTTATCAGGCCACCACTTCATTCCCAACCAAATGAAAAATATTTGTTCCAGTGAGCATGTATGAAAAATGTTTGATATTTCTTGTCTTAATTGCTGTAACAGTGCACATTGGTAAAATACAACAGAATATGATATATTATAGCACAGATAAATCATAAAGCTTTTTAGAACTTTGGCTGTGAGAATATTAGTGGGGGAATAAAGGAGGTTAAAAAGTAGTGTATGTTAGCAGTATCCCCTGGTTCATCCTAAGAGAATGGATTTACTCTATCCAGGCTTCAAAAGAAAAGAAGATCTATAGCTCTTAACAAAAAAAAAGCTCTTAAAGAGACAATAATGAGTAAAACTATAGGATATTCAAACTAGCCACAAAAAGTAATCAGATTTGTAGGAATAGTTCTCAGGTACATTAACTGCATCCCTCTCCTCACTACCTGTTCCTACACATTACCCTTTGTGCTCCAAATATCTGTATATTTAAACTGTTAACTTAAAACTGACTTCTGACAGGGCATTCTTACTTTAAAAAAAATAAACCACATTTACTCTACAAATATTTGTTGATTACCTGATAGATCTAAGACATTCTGCTTGGCACCAGAAGATGAAGAGATGAATAAGACAACCATGTTCTTGCCTTTAGGGAGTCTAATAGGGGATATTAGACTTTTGTGTATCAATATATAATTCAAGACAGAAGGTGAAAATACAAAAAAGAAAGCTAAAAAACCACAGTAGACTTTCATATTTCAAAAGGGGGCAGAGTTTACCATCTTTTCAAATGAAATGTGCATTAAAAAAATTAATACCTGCATTTAAAATGTGTGGCAAAAAAAAAGGTGCTTCTTTCAAGATATATCAATAAGGCTTTCCCATGACTACTCTTGTTTAAATCTCTGTGTTTTCAGTCTATGATAAGGCACAAAACTCATAATTAATGGAAATAATTTTTATTTTGTGAACTGCCCTATTAGACACTTAAAAGGAGGAATAAAGGTAATAGAAAAATTTGCTATGGAGATAGAAAATGGCACAAAGTAAAGAGCATAATTTTCTTTTAAAAGGCAAAAGGGGAAACTAGTTTAAAATCCATTCCCTAAAGCTCAGTGCCTGTGGAATATAGAAAGCACTTAATAAATACTTGTTGACTGGTGTAAAAATCATAATCTAAATAGGAAAAGGGTAAGCATCCAGGATTTTATCTCAGAGAATAACTGAGTTAAAACTAAAAGTGTTTTTAAGTTAGAACTTTAAGGAACTTGACAGTTGTACATATTATTAGAAATCTAAAGGGTAATAGTGAAGAAATAATTACATAAGATATTTAGTACTAATTCGTGATAAATGTTGGAAAATATCTAAATTCTTCATCTCAATATTCACAAGTTGATGTTTAAAGAATGAACATAATATGCTAAACAGAATATGCTGAAATTCAGAGTGAGATCTTACAAAGTGAAGAATGTAACTGATGTTTAAAATAAAGTTTCACCATGAAGTTAAGATAATTGATGTGAAAGTGTTTTTGTTGTTGTCCTAATTGTCTGAATAATTACCTTCACTTTCCACCTTATTTAGATAGTAATTACTTGGACTCAACCCTTGTCTTTTAGAATTCTCCTAGACTTTAGTTCATTTTTATGGAATTAAAGTTGATGATGCCCTCCCTTTTTGTTGAATGGTATTCTTTTTTGCCCTTCACCAAACAATGAAATTTATGTGTGTTTTAATTTCCAATTGTGGCTTTTACTCACTTGTCACAATTTTAAACTTACTTTGTATAATTCTAGGCTATCTGATCAATTTTTAGCAAATGTTAATGAGAACTCCAAAGCATATGGTCTTGTAAAGTTAACAATATTTAACATTTGTGTAATTTTTAAAATTCCCATTCTCATTATCGGTCTGTTTTTTAATGGATTTCACTGGCATTTATCAGTGGACCATTAAGAAGTTTTGAATGCATGCATACAATTTAATAGGCAGCATTCTAGGCTCTTTTGCAAGGCCAGATGAACTGTAGGAACTCTATACTGACAAGATTTTTTTTAATGTAATAGAATTTGAGCATGACATTAATGTGAAAAATTCTAAATCTTGTTCTAAAACTATTTTCCTTTGACTTTTCAAAGTGGAAAAAAAACCTTACTAATGTTTTCCTTTTTGACTATATTGTGGAAACATAGATGATATTGTAAAATGCATATGCATTACATTGATTTTATTAAAAGGCTTTGAAATGATAAGGAATTTGATAATGTAATCCTTGGAGAATTTCCCATTTTCCCATTGATGTTGCAATTTAGTAGTAAAAAGTATACTTGATGACTTGTTACTTTAATTACTATATGCATCTGAGGGGGAAAAAAGGAATGACTGGATTTTATTCAATGGCTGTATTATAAGGTTATTGCTTACTACAATTTTGCACCTTTTATAATAAAGTATATTCTTTAAATGACTTATGTTTTGAGAATTCAGCTGAAAGTCTTATCATGTATAGTTAAAACCATAAATCACCAATACAGATGTTATAATCAAAGACAACCCAAACATTAGAGGATGGGCATCTAAACTATTTATAACAGAACTATGGGGTATAAGGAGAAGAATGATTTCCAGTTCTACTGAGTCCCTCTTCCCCCAAAAAGAGGAAATAGGTTTTGTATACAACCTTAAAATGCAAAGACTTCATAAGATAAAAAACTGTCTTCCCATACAATACAAAAAATTTTAAGTAATTTGGTGAATAATTCAAGCACCAAAAACTTTATTTTCAATTTATTTATTTTTAGTTTTCAACATTCAGTTCCACAAGCTTTTGAGTCTTAAATTTTTTCCACCTGCCTCCTCTCTCCCCTCCCCAAGTTGGCATGCAATCTGATAAAGGCTTTACATATACATTCATATTAAATGTATTTTCACATTAGTCATGTTGTAAAGAAGAATTAGAGACAATGGGAGAAACGATGAAAAAGAAGAAACAAAAACAACAAAAAAGAGCAAATAGTAGCTTTGATTTGCACTTAGACTGTAGTTCTTTCTCTGGATGTGGATAGCATTTTTCATCATGATCCTTTTGGGGTTGTTTTAGAACTTTGCATTGCTGAGAAGAGCTAAATCTATCAGTTAGCGAACAATATGGCTGTAACTATGAACAATGTTCTCCCGGTTCTTCTCCCCTCACTCAGAATCAGTTCATGTAAGTCTTTCCAGGTTTTTCTGAAGTCCACCTGCTCTTCATTTCTTATAGCACAATAGTATTCCATTACATTCACATACCACAACTTGTTCAGTCATTCCCCAATTGATGGGCATCCCTTCAATGTCCAATTCTTGGCCACCACAAAAAGAGCTTCTATACTTTTGTACATGTGGGTCCTCCCATTTTTATGATACTTGGGATAAACCCTAGAAGTGGTATTGCTGGGTCAAAGGGCACATACACACAGTTTTATAGCTTTGTGGACATAGTTCCAAATCGCTCTCCAAAATGGTTGGATTGATCAGTTCATAATACCACCTACTATGCATTAGTGTTCTAATTTTTACATAGCTTCTCCAACATTTATCATCTTCCTGTTTTGCCATGTTAGTCAATCTGACAGGTATGGTATGGTACCTCAGAGCTGTTTTGATTTGCTTATCTCTAATAAATAGTGATTTAGAGCATTTTTTCCTATGATTATAGATAGCTTTAATTTCTTGATCTGGAAACTGCCTGGTCATATCCTTTGACCATTTATCAATTGGGGAATGACTTGTAGTCTTATAAATTTGACTCAGTTCTCTATATATTTTAGAAATGAGACCTTTACCAGAGATGCTGGTTATAAAAATTCTTTCCCAGTTTTCTGCTTCTAATTTTGCTTGCATTGGCTTTGTGCAAAAACTTACCAGTTTAATGTAATCAAAATTATCCGTTTGCATCACAACGAAAAACTATATTTTTATTAATCACCTGGATATCAGGCTGGGATTATCAGGCCTGAAGGTTCCATTGCATTTTGTAGACTGAAATGGTTTGGAAAGGGAAGTACGAGACAAGAAAAAAATCTCTCTCAGGAATTATTTGAAATGAACTAAACATTCATTCTACAGAATGGTTTTGATTCTGAGTTAAGGCTCCTTTGAATCATATCTTTTCCATGATTTTTATTTATTTTTATAATTATTTACAGATACTATTTTGAGGTATCAAATATGCAGCATCTTGAGCACAGGCCACTTAGTTTTCACGAGTGGGGTTCAACTGACTGATCAGTTGGGTAGTGGCAGGAGTCTTGAAGGATGACTAAACCTAATGCCAGTCTTACTTTCCCTGTGACTCTAAGCTTACTTGGAACATTTCTGAAATCCTCAAGAGTTAGTGCCAGTGTGTATACATGCACGTATGCATGTGTTCAGGAGCAGAAAAAGAGGACAGCTAAAAAAGCAAAATGTATTAAAACCATGGACTTGTGGATTTGAACTGTTAACAGCATCAACTTTGCAAAAAAAGAGCCAGAAAATTGTTGGTGGGAAATGTGAAATAGGTGAAAGGTGCAATCTGAGGGTATGACTGGGTGTGGAACTGGGGGTTGAGAGAGAAATCTTAAGGAACTGAAGTTGGATTGGAAGAGTAATTTTGAAGGAACTAGATGTCATATAAGCACTTTCATAGTTGTTTTATAAGATATAAAGAATAAGGATACTTTCCCCATCGGTTTTCCACATAGATTGCGTCATCACACGCATTGAGAGCACAAAGAATGAAACAGAAGGAAAAAATATCGTTATTAGAGACGGATGAAAGATGGAGATTGTAATAAGAACTCCGCAGCAGGGATTAAAAAGTAGAGATAATGGTTGCTAGGCACATGCCCGCTCCGCACATCTAAGGGGAATAAAGTAATGACTTCCCCGCAGGAAAACAAGCTAGTAAGAGGTTCTGGGTCAGGTTCAAACACAAAGCTCGGGGGAAAAAAGCAGTTTCACTTCCCTATGGCTCCCTCTGTTTTAACGCCCTCCTCTGGCAACGTAGGGTTAGTCTTTTCCTGGAGCCAACCCAAGAGATCTTTAAATGATGCTGCCCGCCACCCAGGGTTGGTCCACTGCTAGGACAAAAGAGCAAGGAGTTAGTAGGCGGTCTCTTAGTTTCCAGAGCCAGCGGTTATCTGACACCAGACCTGCTTCCACGTGTGGCTTAAACACGCCTTCTGTCAAAATCAGCTGCAACTTTTGACCACGCCCCCGGTCTGCCAGCGACAGCCAATCGAATCACCCCCAACTTTTTGACAGCGCCCTTCCCGGTTGTAGGCGGGGAGGGATAAAAAGAGCCCTTTAAATCACGTGTAGCTGCCGTGCCGGGTCAGACCTCTGGGAACTCGTTTAGCTGACCCCGGAACTCCGCCTCTTCTCGCGATAGTTAACGAATACCCCGGGATTTCGGTCTCAAAGATTCTGTTTCCGGTCCGGCTATCAGTACAATTATGTGGTTGCCGGTTCTTCTTCGAGCCGCTCGACACTTGTGGGTCCGTGGAGCCCTAATTAGTCCCCCTACCCGGCCCGTGAGCTCTGGCAGCCCTCAGCTGGAGGAGCTCTTCGCCGGCGGCGGGGCCATGAGGAGTTTCCTCGAACGCCTGGCGGGACCCGGAGTCCATGCGCTGTCCCCGGGCCAGGGACCGGAGTTGGCGATGGCGGCCCAGAGACTGAGAGAGAAGGAGCAGGAGCTGCGAGAGACGGAGCGGCTGCTGGATGGTAAGGGCGCGGGAAGACGGGAGCGGTGCAGCGGCGAGGGTCGGTCTGGGGCCCCGGAAAGATTTCTAGGGTAATCATCTCGGTTACCTTCCCCTACTTTAACTTGCTCGTTCTTGTAACTTGGAAGGTTGGGGCTGCCTCCTGGCTCTTTGTTGGCACGAATCGGATGTTAACGCCTTCATCTGTATCGCAGATTCCCCTCCTCCCTTTCACTTATACTTGTCTGGCATCTTAAAAGTTATGTTTGCAAGCCCTTCATTTTAATTAAAAATTCATTTATTAATGCCGATTGCCATCACATCAGTCATTTTAGCCCTATTCCACTGAACTGCCCGCTTGGGGCAAGGAAAAAGTAATTAAACGAAAATATTAGGGTGACAGTGCCTGACATCCTATTATATTTAAGCGTAGTAGCCCCTCCCCACCCCCACGTGTTCTCCCTCGTTTCCTTACATAGTTTTCCACCAAACCGTGCTGACCCTGATCCATACGCGGCCATTCCCTGACATGTTCCCATTCTAGACATTGCCCCTGTCTTTTTCCCTTAGAATTCCATCATCACCTCTGCCCATCAGAATACTGCGAACCTGTGAGGAGTAGCTGAAATGCTTACTCTCCTGTGAAGTTTTTCTTAGTGCCTGGAGCCAGATACATTTTCTTTAGCACTTTTGCAGAGCTCATACGTAGCATATAACTAATACACGACAGTATACTATAAACCTTGAGCAGTTTTGCTATGCATGTCTTACTTTTCCTTTACCTTTGACTGCTTTCCATCTTGCAAAATGAGGGTCACCGGACTCTTTATCATCCTCCCTGACAACAACCAGTTCCCTATCCCTAGAGAAAGCAAAGTTGTTAACATACACAGTAAATGAAATCAGTGCAGTTGCTGGTACCATGAAAAATTTTACTTTCCTTATGAAATGTACTTTTAAGAAGTATAGCTTGATAGTTTTTTATTTTCTTTTTCTTGGGGACTCTTGTGTGTGTTTACTTTGGCTACATGGCTAATATGGGAAATATGTTTTCGTGACTTCAGTCATGAAATTCCTTATCTTCTCAGTGGGTGAAGAGGGGAGGGAATTTGGAACTAAATTTTTTTTATGAATGTTAAGATATAATTTACATATAATTGGAATATATTTAATGAAATAAGTAAAAATACGCTTATTTTAAAAAGGAAGTATAGCTTGATACTGTTTTAAGTAATCAAGTAAAACAGATATCAGATTATCTGAAAATTTTAGTTTCATTCTAACTCTTCAGTTGGCTAGAGAATTCAGTAATATAGATGAAACCACAGTCACTTTGAAGGGTGTTTTTAGATAATAAAACAGCAGCTCGGCATAATTTTTGAGAGGATTACCGGTAGAGGCTGCTGATATTTAATCAATGTTCTCTAATATACATTCCCTAAACTTGAATATCTGTACAAGAATATTGGAAAGTTACTTTGGTATTTGCTGGAAAATAAAAATTAACAAAAATGTATAGTTTTTCAACTATTTTCTTAAAACTTAGTACTTAAAATTAACTATGTAAATTCAAATCTTTGTTTTCCTAGATGAGAATGAAGACCTAAGGAAACTTGCAGAAAATGAAATAATTTCTTGTCAGAAAGAATTAACTAAATTGAAGCAAAAGGTATTGTACTTTTGAAAAGTAAGTGACATAGCAGGAAAAACATTCTTGGGCTTTTTTCGCTGTCTGTCCTAGCAGGGAAGTTTTACCTTTAATAGTGGAAATTACATCCTATCCCTATCTTATCCTGTAGGACTCTTCCCCATCTTCTGTGACTCCAGCTGTTCCAGAGGGGTTGTTCCAGTTGTTTGGGGGAATTTCCTTTAGCTTTTTGACACTGCATAAATGCCAGTGATGCACATGTACAAGCTTTAAATCAAACTAACAAATGTTTAAGCACCTACCATATTCTTGGCACTGTTAAATGTTGGGTATACAAAAAGAGACAAAAACCAAACTACCTGCTCTCAAGAAGCTCAAATCTTAATAGAGGAGACAACTACACAAATAAGATATATGTAAGATAAGGGTATGCCTGAGATAATATCAGAGAAAAAGCACTAATATTAACGAGTACCAGGGGAGGTTGTTTTTTTTTTTGCAGAAGCTGGGGACTTGAAGGAAACATTCTCCCTGCATAACCTGTCCATCTTCTTTTCACTTTTCTAACTAATGATATTAGACTGGTTCTCCTTTCTAATTCATGTGTGTGTATACATATGTACATAGATATACACTGCAACTTGTTCTTATCCACCATGTGCTTCCTCTTGCCCTTTGGTTGACTCACAAATTTAATTCTTTAAAGACTATATTATATGACTCTCAGCCATATAGCATCACCAGAATAATATCAGTGTTACAAAGATGGGCCTTTATTTCACGGAGAAATGTGGTTATTAATAACACCACTGCATAAATTTCCCGATGGTAATTCAACTGCCTTTTTCCTCCTTTTCAAATTTGGGTCCAGTTTACTGTCTAACTCCAGGGTATATGTACTAATGCACTAGCTCTGTGCTATCCAATTGTATGTTATAGCCTGAATAGACATTTTTTAAAAATAAAGTTTTATTGGTACTAAAGAAGGAAAAGAAAATCTGCAAAACTAGCACATTCTAAGAAGATACACATTGTTCCATATCCAGGGAACTCCTAACCCTGAATAGGAGCTCAGAACCCTGAACCTAAGAGCCCTGATAATAAAAGACCCTAGAACATAGAACTAAGTCCTGTGATGTCAAATCAAGTGTTCTTTCTGCTATGCCGTATTGCTTCTCAATGGTTCTGTAATAATTTGCAGTTGTTTGTTAACATCCATGAATGTGTGTTTGTCCAGTTACAATAAAAATTTAAGACAGGGGCAATATTTTTTTTTCTTTTGTATTCTGCCTCCATGGTACATAGTATAATGCTATCTCCCCATAGAATGCTTAATAAATGCTTGTTGACTGAATGGAAAAGCAGTTTGAACATATATAAAGAAATACATGAATACGTATAGATACTATAGTTGCAACATCAAGACCTTAGTAATAGATAATTTTAATTAAGAATCATTCTGTATTGTTCATCATATTGAGATATCAGGAATAGCATCGGTAAATTTTAATACTTAAATTGTCCCTGCCTAACAATTGCCCCTTTGTTCAGTTTTTAAAATACCTATCTTAAATATTAGGGCTGGCATTTTTGTTTTCACAGATAATCTTACTCTTGATTCCCTCTGAAGAAACAGATGAACATGACTTAGTCTTGGAATTAACTGCTGGAGTTGGGGGTCAGGAAGCTATGTTGTTTACTGCAGAGATGTTTGATATGTACCAGCGATATGCTACCTATAAAAAATGGCATTTTGAAATACTGGAATATTTTCCCAGTGAAATAGGTCAGTAATACCGTATCATTCACTTGGAATTTAGTAGGTTAATTTCACTGTCCTAGTAAAGAGCGTGACTTGGAGCTATTTGGGGGTTCAAATCCTGTCTCTGAAACTAGCTATGAGAGCAGTAAGTCTCTTCTTCTGAGCCTCAGTTTGTTCACCTTTAGAATAAGGGTAATACTTATACTACTGACCTCAAAGAGTTGTTGTAGGAAAGGACTTTGTTTAAAGTGCAAAAAAACCCTATGAATTGTTATTCTTACAAAAGGATTTTGGAGAGAAGGAACCAAAATGTACATACAAGTTATTAGGTGTTTATAAATTACAAAAAAATTATCAGTATGCTACACAATGATAAAATACAGGTTCACTCCTTTCCCCCTCAAAAAAGGACAAGGGCAGGGAGTGTGTTATTTATTTTTTCATTCCCCCTCTCCTCCCCTCCCCTCCCCATACCTAATGTGGTACATTGTACAAAATAGCTTAAATTTAAATTTATGATGTCTGATGAAACACATTCTTGTATTTAGGACATGTTCAGATTAGCTGAGGAAATAAGATTATAAATAGTTATCTGCAGAATTTAAGTGCTTACTTTTTTGTTGTTGCCGTGCAAATTATATATCAAGATTGTAGAAGTTATAGTAGTTTTTGCAAATGGCAGTAATGAATACACATTGTGCTGCTTCTGTTTTGTAAGGTGGCCTAAGACATGCATCAGCCAGCATTGGGGGACCAGAAGCTTATAGGCATATGAAGTTTGAAGGAGGTGTCCATCGGGTACAACGAGTGCCAAAGACTGAAAAGCAAGGCCGGATGCATACCAGCACAATGACTGTAGCAGTACTGCCGCAGCCTACTGAAGTAAGCAGCAATATTTCCAGTTATTCTTGAAATCATTCTATACTTCTTTTTCTTATTACAGATTTCATTGGTTTCAAGAACCTGTGATTTCACTTTGGGTTGTAAGGAAGGGGAAATTAGAATTTTCCTGTGCACCTCTTATCCTTATGTAACTTGTTGTGAATTATACACATACTTTTCCTGAGGTCCTTGTACCACCACTTTAACTGGGGAGAGGACTTTATAATATCCTTTTAGAATTTTGAAAACTATAACTACCTTCTATGGGGTGAATTCTGCCTTACTGCACATACAATATGACAGATTCTAGCATATTAATTATATAAATAGAATGCTGTTTTAACAAGTTAAAATATTCACAATATGTCTAAAACCCATTAAAAAAAAAATCTAATCCTGAAGGCCCAGATCAAGTCCATACTGTTTTTTTTTTTAAATTCACATTTTATATATTCACATAAATTGTTAGGTTAGATTATATTTCCTGAAAAGAACAAATTAGTTGAAGAGTGTTTCTAAGAGGGGATATAGTGTAGGTTCCTAAACAGTGATCACAGACAGAGAGCTGAAAGGGACCTCAGAGGCCATTTAGGCCAGTGGTGTCAAACTCAAATGGAAATGGGGTCCAGTAAACCTGTGGGCTGCATATACTGACTTAGAAAATAATTAACATAATTAATATTATGTTTGTTTTTTATTTTCTTTGTTAAATATTTTCCAATTACATTGTAATCTGTTAAAGGCTGCACTTGGGAGTGTTGTGGGCTGCATGTTTGACACTTCTGGTCCAGACCTGTCATTTTACAGGTTAGAAAACGGATCCCAGACCAGCCTCAAGAATTCAACCAGTTCGATCCTTATTCATCTTGCATATTGAATTCTTAAGATATTGCATAAAAATTATTTTAGCCAGTAAGTTCAGTTAATCTCCTATCTTGAAATAGAACCTTGCTAATTTCCAAGGAATCCCTATTTTGAGGATTAAAAAATATTTGGACAAATTCTGAATGGCGTTCTTTGTTACCTCCTTTTTAGTATCTGTCCTCTGACATTGATAAGAGACTATCAAATGTATTACAGCTAGATATGACTCTTAGCTTTATGCAAATAATCGTACATAAACATATGTATTTGTGTGTGAAATGATTTTTAATGCTATTTCTATTTCTTACGTAGATTAACCTGGTAATCAATCCTAAAGATTTACGAATTGAAACTAAGCGAGCTAGCGGAGCTGGGGGTCAGCATGTAAACACTACTGACAGTGCTGTCCGAATAGTTCATCTTCCAACAGGTACTTTCTAACATAGAAGTTGAAGGGAACTTTATATAAGCTCAACTGAGAGAGTAATGTGGTTGTTTTTCCTAATAAAATAGATCTCTTATCACTGGCATAAAAAATTATTGAAGGGCCTTTGAATAATTAAAGGACATATTAATATATAGACACACCTACTGTAAATCCCTTGGTGTAGATAGCTAAATTTAGGGGATTGCTCATCATCAAGTGCCTTGTCCTTGCTATTAAAGAGACTTTAAAAAGTCTTTGAAAACTAAATATCCACACAAAAATAGCAAAGTTATCTTGTGTCTAAACTGTAATATACGGTTGACTGGAGAACCTATTGAATGTATCTAACAATATACGTATCTAGGAAAAATTGTGCAAATGGACCCACAGTTGGGCCCACAATTAAGAGAGTTTAAGAAAGTGTGCTAGACTGAATTTGGGAAAATGCACAGCACTTCGCTATTCTTTGAACAGGCTGCTCATCAAATGACTCCAGGCATTTTTTCTCACTTGTCTCCCATCCCTGGAACTTTGTCCCTCATCTCTGCCTCCTAACTTCCATCTTTATCAAGAAGTCTTTCTCAGTTCTCCTCCTTAGTTCTTTCCCCAGGGATCATTTCCAGCTTACCCTCCATATACCCTTTCTTACACAGCTGTTTGATGTTTGTCTCCTGGATTAGAACTGAGTTTCTAGAAAGCAGAACTTTTTCCTTACTTTGTATCTCCAGGGCTTAACACTTTGCCTGACAAAGGATATGTGCTTAATAATGCTTCTTGATAGACTGGCCTTCCTATAAAGACTTTAGGGAGTAAATGAATGTGAATGGATAGCAATCTATACCTCTGGAAGAGAAGTTATCAAATTTGTTGAGATCACATATCCAGGAAAGTAGACCTAGTACCCTGTACTCTGGAGAATCACTATTAATACTGAAAAGTGCAACAAAGTTTTAAAGATGAA
>CM053593.1:311087432-311107107 GCA_028646575.1 Pseudocheirus occidentalis | reverse complement strand
GGGGGGTAGGAGATGGGGAAAAAATTTGGAACTCTAAATCATGTGGAAATGAATGTTGAAAACTAAAATAAAGATTAATAGTAAATGGCCAGAATTGGGGGATAATATATATCTTGTGTTAAATGATTTATGCTTATTGTTTGATAAATGACTAAAGCAGAAGCCTTTGTTCTGTAATTGGAACTTGAAAGGAGATTTGTGAGCCTTTGAAAAACCATCATGCTTTTATAGTTTCATTTTTTACTAGAGCCCTCTTTTTTTTTTTATGAATTAGAAAAAGGAAGAGAAGGAAAAAAGGAACATAAAACATGAAGAAGGCTCTCTGTTAAAACTCTCATTCTCATGACACTATTCAGGTGTTGCTACCGAATGCCAACAAGAGAGGTCTCAAATAAAAAATAAAGAAATGGCCATGAAAAAGTTGCGGGCAAAACTGTATAGCATGCAGCTGGAAGAAGAGACCAACAAACGATACAATGCTAGAAAGATTCAGGTAAAATATCTTTAATGATTTATTAAATAAAGGGATGTATAAGAAAATGCAAAAAAATGAAAACTTAAAAGCAATGAAAAAAACTGCATTAATCCCATTTCAAACTACTAAGAAATGTGTTTAATCAGAATATGGAATTTATTTAAATAGTTGAACAAAGGACTGGACTCCAATTTCTTTGATAGTTTTTTCATCCTTCCTAAAACATATCTTTAGCATTGTCATGCTAGATTCTAAGGGAGATAAAAGGTTTAGATAAGGCATACCTAGCCTGCATTTAGTTCAGGTCTTAGTAGGATGTGTGATGGGGCAGCTGCCAGGCCTGGAGTCAATGTTTTTGAGTTCAGATCTGGCCTCAGACACTTACTAGCTGTGTGACTCTGAGCAAGTCACTTATCCGTTTGCCTCAGTGTTCATATCTATAAAATGAACTGGAGAAGGAAATGGCAAACCAGTATCTTTGCCAAGAAAACCACAAATGTGGTCATGAAGAGTTGGACATGAATGAAAATAACAGGATGTAATGACAAGCAAACAAGTACAATAGATATTAATACTGATAGATTAATAGATAAGAAGAAAGGAATCTTTCTTAGCAAATATGTCTCCTAAACTTCATATCTCTCCCAATTTATTTTTTTTAATAATATAGCACAGGTATTCCTCTCTTAAGGCCCTACCACCTCAGTGACTCATCAAGGCACCAAAGCCTTGATCATAAGTTCTTTGTTTTTACAAAGTATATATATGTCCAGTGACAAACTAGAATCCAAGGACCAACTAAGTTGAGATATTGGTTGCTAGATGATGATTATTTTTGGCTACAACTCTACAGTATGATTTGCATTGATGAAAAAATATCCACCTATCAGTGAGTGCAGATATTTTAAAATACTCAGGTTTGGGGCGGGTGGGGGTAGGGGGGGGTGGAAGAGAGAGGGACTGGTGGTCTTGACTGGTTTTTAATTAGTTTCCTCCTCCAGGTAAGAAGCTATCTACCAATGCAGATCAGTATCTGCCTGCAATTTATACTCTTACAGACACCTGTAAGGTACTAAAAGGTTGAGTGACTACCCAGAGCCATATAGCTAGCATGTATCAGAAGCCTCTCATCCACCATACCATGCTATCTAAATATTATTATAGGTATTTAAAGTTAATATTTTAATCTATTTTATGTTGCAGCCTGAGGAATAAGATATGATTAAGTTAAATTATGTTTTATCTATCTATCTCTGGTAAATTTACCTTTTGTTTTGTAGATTGGATCCAAAGGAAGATCAGAAAAAATAAGAACGTACCATTTTCCACAAAATCGGGTTACAGATCACAGAATAAGCAAATCACTGTATGACATCCAAAGTTTCATGCTAGGAGAATATCTACTAGATGAACTTGTACAGTCATTAAAGGAATATGCTGATTACGAATCTGTAACAGAAGTTATTTCAGAAAAATATTAATTTCTCCCCCCAAAATCCTGTATTGGAGTTTAGCAGAGTCAGTTTCTATTATGCCATCTTTAATGTACATAAAGCTAATCCTTTTTAAAATGCCTACCTGAACACTATAACTGTTCACTCATTTATAAATATGTATTTGAACAGTAACAGAAGCCAGAGTAATTTGTGTTCTGGGCTTCTTAAAATTGTTCTCCTATTAGTCACCTTGTTAAAAGGCAGATACTTTTTCAGGCTTCTTACAGCCTAGTCCTCAAAAAACTCATTATGAATATGGTTGTAAATGTATTTGTTCTAATAAATTATTTTCTTTTCAGTACAAATCAACAGATATTAAGATAATATTATCTTCTTTCCTGTGACTTTTTTCCTTCATTGTAATCAAGTTAACACATAAGTCTTTCTGGTACAAATCACCTGTTTTTATTTGTTGCATATTATCATGCAAAAGCCATGATAAATGTAAAAACTAATTAATTCCAACTTATAAAAATGAGAAAAACTATATGCCAATGCAAACAAGTCCTTAAATATAATTTTTATAGTACATTTTCAAATACTGTTTCGGCCCAGGGAATGGTTAGAAAAAACCTGCCTTGAGGCGGCTAGGTGGCGCAAGGGGCGGCTAGGTGGCAGTGAATAGAGCACCGGCCCTGGAGTCAGGAGTACCTGAGTTCAAATCCAGCCTCAGACACTTAACACACACAAAAAAACTAGCCGTGTGACCTTGGGCAAGTCACTTAACCCCAACTGCCCTCCAAAAAAACCAAAAAAAAAACAAAACACCTGCCTTTTGGAACAGTTTTTATCTTATACCTTAATACACCAGTTATCATTTTGGACCTTTGTACCCTCTTCCTTAAAACCATATCTGGGTCAGCTAATATAGACATTTATTAAACACAATATGTACCAAGTGACAGGAATAAAAAAAAAATTTTTTAAAAGGCAAAAACAGTGCCTTTTCTCGAGCTCATAATCTAAATGGGGAGACAATGTGCAAGTAACTACACATGCAAGATACATATGGTTTAAGTAGAAGATAATCTCAGTTGCCCAGACTGACTCAGCACAAACAGCTGACTGCACAGTCCTCCATTTGGTGCTAAACATTCTCATGGTGAAGTACCACAATGAGGTCTGTATCACCCATGTCATCTTAGCCTGCTGTCTGACAAATGGAGTATGCATTAATGACTATAAACCAGAGGATTTAATCTTGGGACAGGAAACAAGGGTATTGTACATGAATATTATAAATCATAATTCCATGGTACCTTCAATGTCATAAAAGTTGAATGTATCTCGCTAAGCAGCCATAATCTCATATATCCCTTAAGGAGACAAACCTTATAAGACTTGAGTTTACAGATTAAACCATTTAGAGGGCTCACCATGGACTGATCTGAGAGGGGTATGCTAGATTTGGAGTGAGAGAACGTGGTAAATCACTTCTCTCTGGGCCTGTTTTCTCATCTGTAAAATGAGGTTATTCCTCTAGGTAGCTTCTAAGACTTCTTCCAGCTATGAATCTGATCCTGTTATCCTTTCTTGGAAAGATTTTGGTTATCAAGTGGTCTTCCTAAAATGTGATGCTCAGAACTGAACACCAGTTGATGGTTTCAAAGTTTCATTTTAGGAAATTCAGGCTGTTATTCTAGTCCGAGATAATCTGAGATCATATCTTGACTCTCATCCAATATGTTAATTATGTCTCCCAGTTTTGTGTCATCTGGTAATCTGATAAGCACATTATAAGATGCAATCAAATCTGGGTTCTTAGGGTTATAAAAGCCAACATGAAGCCATGATGTGGACCTTTTTAAAGGAACTGGGGAAAATAATTCAGCTTTGATTTAGGCTAGGGTTTAAGTAGGATGAACTCAAATAAAAAGGGAGTAACCACAAGGTTAGTAGAGAAGTGCTGGCCTTTAACTCACTGAAAGTTAAATAGCACTGTAAGGTTTGCAACATGTTTTAGGTACATTATCTCATCTGACGCTACCTAGGAGTTGGAGTAGGAGAGGCCTAAGAGATTGACCAATGCTTTAAGTCAAATCTGGATTCATCTATCTGTCCAATTACTCATTCTATATATAGGTTGTACTAGCATTTCATTGCAATACTGTGAAAACAGTTTGGGCAAATAGTACAGTGCTTGCACATACAGCCCCTTTTGGGTACCTTTACTGACTAATGCTTAGGCTCATCATTTCTTTTCAGCACTCCTATATTGCATCTATTATCATTCATACCTCAAGGGAATGAAGTATATGACTGATAAATATTTGTTGAATTGAATCAAACTGCACTTTAAAAACGGCAGACTCCAAGGGCTGTATTATAGTGGACACTGACAGAGGGATGCCATACAACAAGTCAATTTGTAAATTCTAGAGAGGGATCACAGAAGACTCATTTCCACAGTTCCCCAGGGGATGGCAGTGTGGTCAAATAGACAAGAGTGCTAGACTCCAAAGTGGGAAGGCCTCTTTTAAAACCCAAATCTTGATTATAAGCAAGTTACCTAAAGTCTCTGAGCCCCAGCTTTCTCACATATGAAATGAGGATAAATACCTCCTGCATAAGGCTGTTTTAAGGCTCAAATGACATACTTTAAAATGCTGTGTAAGCAATAGTTATGACATCACCTTCAGCTCTTAATTTAGCAGTCTGGAGTCTCCTATGTATCTAACAGTATGTCTGGGACACACCACAGTATACCGTGTCCATAAAATTCTTTCAATTCACTTCTAACTAGCAATATTAAACAAGGATAGTCATCTGTTTTCATTCCATGCAATATTTTCTTCTAAGAAGCTTTCCAATTTAACACAGTGGTTTAATTTTGTACAAAGCTGATAAGTATTTTTGTAGAATTGGGTGCAACAGTTAGTCCATTTATATTGATTTTAGTCATTGTATTTACTTTCGACTATATATAGAGATATTTTTGTTCATCTAGAACAAGAACTCTTAATTGGGGGAAGGGTCCACTGACAAAGGTCTTTTAACTTCAGATTCACTATTCTTTCTACCATGAACACTGTCAATGGAAATAAATGTTTTATGGATGTGGGACCATTTTGGAAAGTCTTAAGAGTAGGGACAAGCCTTAGAGCAAGGACAGTTTTGGATGGAATGAAGGCGAAGTGCCTCAAACAGACAGGGACAGTGGGACAAACTGATAAAGACTTTTCCTGGCATGAAGAGAATGTCACTTAATCCAGCCTCTACAGATTAAGGCCTATCTAGTCCAACCTCTCACTGAGGTTGTCATTCCATTGTAATAAGTGCCTAGCATCAGAATTCAAGCTAGCACACTACCAAAACTAGTAAAAATAAATCCCAGGTAACTGCAGGGACAGGAGAGTAGGGGTGGCTTGGAAGGGCTCAACTAATAACTTTGCAATTGTGAAAGTCATTGGATGGTTCCTCTTAGAACCCAGACCAGCCTTCTCTTCATTTTTCTCCAGACTGGTCCATTATGCTGCAGTGCCCAGTATTTTCTTTCTCCTGTTCTCCTATGCTCTTTTCAACTTCCTTTTATGTGTTGTCTTCCCCCATTAAAACGTAAGTTCCTAGAGGGCAGGGACCATCTTTCTTTATAATTTTAGTCTCCTTGCTTGGCACACTGGCTGGCACATGGTTGTTCAGTTGTGTCCAACTCTTTATGACTTCATTTGGGGTGTTCTTGGTAAAGATACTGGAGTGGTGTGCCATTTCTTTCTCCAGTTCATTTTACAGATAAGGAAATAGAGGCAAACAGGGTTAAATGACAGGATCACATAGCTAATAAGTATCTGACACCACATTTGAACTTAGGTCTCCCTGACTCCAGCCCCAGACTAAATCCACTACAACACCCAGCTGGCCACGGCATATAAAGAGGATTTAGAAAATGCTTGTGGTCTGAATGACAAACAATAAGCACTTATTAAAATACTTTTTTCCTTCATTTGTTGAATCACTACACAACACTGGTTCTAGGCTAACATTTGAATGGTTAGCTCCTAGTCTCCAAATCTCATCTCTTAATCACTTTGCAACCCAGTCAAATTAATCTGTATGAAGCCTCTGGCCACTCCTCATAACTAATTTTCTAGCTCTTACTTGGCCATTTTCTAATGTGGAATGAAGCCTCTTCCTAGTTTGTTTGTTTTTTCCTGAGAAACATCTTTTTTTTCCCCTTCAAAATATAACTTAAAACAGCCACTTTAGGATGCCTTTACTGATCAGTCTTTGGGTTCATTATTCCTTCATTCCATGTTCATTCAGCATTCCTTCCTATATTGTGCCTATTATAGTTCATATACCAGGGGAAGCAGCATGATAGTATAAGAGTGCTGGATTTGGAGCACTGAGTCTGGGTTTGAATCCTGCCTCTTCTACTAATTATTTATGTGACACGGGACAAATTAATTTATACCTCTGCTCCAGAGTTTCCTAATCTGCAAAATGATATGGTTAAACTAGGTGACCTCAAATGTTCTTTCCCAACCTAATTCTATGAAACCCTCCTAAGATCCAGGTCTGAAATCCTGACTGATGTTATTACCTGTGTGACCTCAGGTAAATTAATTTCTCTGGCCTCTGGTAATCTCTCTGGTAAAATAAGTAGACTAGAGGGAATCTAAGGTCCCTCCCAGTTCAAGACTGATCCAATTATTTCTACCAATTGCTAGTACCCTCCCTCCCTAAACTACTTTGTACCTTAAATATTTATGTATTTTTCATTTTAGTCATTCTATCCTTAAGTGACCTGCAAATAGTTAGGCACTTAATAAATGCTTAGGACATTAACCAGTTCTCAAGTTGTTTTGTGTATGTGCTCTGTGTTCATAAACTTTAAATTTCTCAAGTCAAGGCACCATGTTTTCTATTTTTCCTGTCTATCTCCTACCTTCCAGTAGGGCAGAGCAGTGGGCAGAGCAAGCAACAGACCATAAGTCAAGGAAGACGGGGTTAAATACTTAGGAGCTGTGTGACCTGCTTCAGTTTCCTGAAATATGAAATGGGGACAATCATAGCACCTACTTCCCACTATATACGTGATAGTTATTACTGTCATTATCGTGGATGGGATGGGGGAAGTTTTCAAATCGGGTGATAAGATTTTCCAGGGTCCCGTCTTCATTAATGGTCTTGAAAAGTGACTCCTGGAGGGTATAAACTGGGAGTTAAAGAAACAGAATATAAAATAAAATCAAAACGGTTCTTTCTAGAGTCCATGAGGATTTTGCACAGAAATCCATAAAATAGCAGAAGAGACTAAATAACTGTAAGAAGTTCCCGTTTCCCTCCAATTACACCCAGGCTGGCCTCGCCCCTCTCTCCAGATGCAGAGATCTCGGGCAAGGGGCCCGCCCAGGCAGGCGTGGGGAGGTGCTCAAGGCTCTTTGGGCCCCATTCCAACTCGAGGCGGGATCCCCGCCCTCCAGTTTGGCGGGGTCGACTGCGCGGGACTCCCAGGGTGGGGACTCCCAGGAGAGCCTGGGACCGGACCCGCCCCGCGCATCCTCCTCCTCCCATCAGAAGCGCGGGGGATCCAACGCGCACGCGCCACCCCGCCAACTCTCAGGGCACCTGGCGCCTGCGTGGTGGGAGTTGGTGGGGGAGGGGACAGAGCGGGAGAGATATGAGGAAAAGGAGAGGGAGACGTGAGCGCGCGCTCGGCGGGGGGGCGGGGAGGAGGGAGACCTGCGAGCTCCTCGGAGAACCGGCCTAAAAAAAAAAAAGACTGACCGGAAACGCCCCTCTGCCGCTCACAGAAGCTACCACCTGCCTAATGAGAAGGCCTCTGCCTACCCACCATGGATTCTCAAGCTGGAGCCGATGCTATCCGCAAACTGGGGCAGGAGCACGCAAAGAAACCTTATGTCATCAATTCCGAGTTGGTCCTAGCCGTGGGGCGTGCGTACAGGTTGGGCTGCGCTCCACGTGTGATTGAGCCGCCCGCCTCTTGCAAGCTCCACCCCTTGGGCTCTTGGTTCCTGCATCTTTCCGGCGCGGCCGTGACTGTGCTCGAGAGATGGAGAGAGGCGGGGCTCTGTCGGCATCGGCCCCGCCTCTTGCCGGTGGCCGCCGCGGATTGATTGGCCGGCGATGGAGGCTTCCCCTCCTTTCGCCTCCCTATTGGCGAGATGCTCAGACCGCTTGCCATCATTGGGTTTCACGGATTTGGGCACCAAATTCAAAGATTTTAAAAGTACCAGCTGGCGCCTTTTAGAAGTTACTACTCTGGTGGAGCCGGTGCTTCTGGCTGCTCCTGGAGGAGTCTCTTCTACCTGAACGTTGTTTCGCTCCCAGCTCCTAGGTCTGGGCATGAGCCGCCACCGCAGTCCCTGTTCTTGCTGCTCCTCAGCTCTTTCGGCTGCATCTTCCTCCTGCTGCAGCAGCCCGGGCGCCGTTACGGCCGCAGAGTCCCCGCGCCCGACTGACAGTAAGTATCTCAGGAAAGAGGGCGCGATTGGGGCGCGCGGTCCCCCGCGGGGGGTGCAGCGGGGAGGCATGGGGATGATCTCCCCCTCCCCAGGGACGAGGCCACGAGCCAGGCTTGGGGTGGTTGACATCTAAGGGGATTTCTAGTCTGTGGAACTGGGGTGGGAGGGAGAGGGAAATAAGGAGCCGGGGCTTGAGAGGGAATCGAATATGGGAGTGGGGAGGCGGGAATGAGACATGGGAGACCCAAGAAGAGATACCGGGCTTCTACCCCCTCCAAACTGGGCTGCCCTCTTACCTAGGGAAAAAGGAGCCTCGGTAGAACCCGGTGTCCGTTTTCCCTCCGGCGGGCAAGACTCGCCCCTGGAAGAGGCGCCAAATGCCCCTCTTCCCTTCCCCCACCCAGGGCCTCCTCACCTCGACGGGGCGGCCTGGCCACCTCGGATCCAACTCCGTCCCGCGGGGAGCCTGGGACCCTGAGACCCCGAGAGCCTCCGTCCCCCAGAGGTCCCCAGCGATGTCTTCCCTCCCGACCCAGGGCAGCTCCCCACAGCCAGGGCGCGGGAGATTGGACCAGTTTCCCGACCGTCTCCCGCCTCTCGCCCCCCCTCTGGGCCGACCCTGCGGGCCCCTCAGGAAGGGTCCCGTCCGCTCCTCAGGTTTCGTGGGCCTCACTTCCCTCTCCCGCCAAATGCGCCCAGCGTTTGGACTGAGCCTCCCCGGGGCAGGGGCCTGAGGAAAGGGTTAAATTCCTCTCTCTTCCTCTAGCAAAGCTTTCTCACACCCGCGGGTGCCAAAGGAGGGTTTTCTTTTTTAATTAAGTGAAATTTCATTCTTAATTTTCCCCCTATATATTAGCCTGATCTCCATTTAGCCGTTTCCATGGGAGGAAAATGCCTTATCTCTCTGCAGACCTGTGTGGAGGTGGAAGAGTCAGGTTTCCCTCCTAATCCCAAACTGAGATGGCCTCAGCCTGCAAACCCCGGAATAAATGCTATTTCTTACCTCGTTGTTGCTCTTCCCTTATTGGGGGGCATCCACCCTTTTGGTGGTTGTTGTTTTTCATAATTTAATCATTTTACTCCAGAAATGACCAAAGGGAAAAGCAGATGGTTAATATGATTATTCTGTGGAGACTTTTACCCAAAAGGAGGCTCCTCCTCTGAAGCAGCAAAATGACAGTACCCTTGTATTTCAAAGGGAATCTCTAGTGTCCGTGTGTGATTCAGAGACTGTTGAGGTGGATAATATTTCCCTTCTTACTTGTCACTGTTTTGCAGAAGATTAAGGCCTGAAACATAGTTGGCTGTTAATGAGTCTGTTTGATAGGTTAATTGGCAATTGAGGTTGGCAAGGACAAAAAACATAAATGGGGGAGGGAGGGGTGTTAGGTTTTAGGGGGCTTTTCGTTTGTCTTTTTAACCTGGAAATGGTTTTGAAAGCAGAGCAAGTAGGGGACCTTGTGACTTTGGTCATGGATGATATGGCAGCTAGTGGCAACTAGGCCCCTGAGTCCTGAAAAGATGGTGCTCATAGCCAGTCACATGGTGGTTATCTCCAAGTTGATTTTTAAGAAATAGAGTTTTTATAGACTGCACTGTTCAGTTTGGTAAAGAGAATATTTTTCATAGTTTCAGAGAATAAGTTCAGCGTCAGATCTAACATAGACCACAGCAGTGAAAGGTTTAATAAAATGATGAGAAGGGACTTATTGAAATGCCTAGTGCTGTATGAGATATTTTTATGGCTATTAAATGATTTAAAATAGTAGTTCCTAACATCTACTTATGTACCATGCATTGCCATAATGCATTTTTTTAACGCATTATCTGGTGATAGAACTATTATGTGAGGGTCCTGGGAGTTTTAGGATTTTTTTAGAGGGTTCCTTATAGTTAAAATGTTGGGAACCACAGTTTTATTGGATACATTGGTTATTGATGGTGAGTGATAGGGATTATATATAAAATTATCTGGTTCTTTTAAAGCTTTTGAGGTGACCACAAGGAAAAGGTGAAGAGAATGATTACACCACTGGAGGCACAGTTGGCTTTTTTTTTTTTTTTAAGTCCTCTTGCTTCTCCTAATCCAGTAGGGGGCAGAGGTGACACAAAGTAGGCAATTTATGCTGCACCTGAATTCTGAGGTATGCTGTGGTTTTCTCCCTTTTTCCAAAAAGTAAAATTGACCATATAAATAGGGAAATATTAAGAACACTTGGTTTTATATGTAAAGGGGTCTAATAAAGTTCTTCCATGACAATGCTAGTACTAAGCATATACTCAACTCAACTACTTAACAGCCATGTGAACCTGGGTAAATCTTTCAATCTTAAAAACTAGAAGAGACCTGTGAAATTATTTACTCCATCTATTTACAGATTAGGAAACTGAGGTGAGGAGAACAACTTTGCCCAAGGTGGCACATTGAGTTGTGACTGCCATGGTAGAACCCAGATCTCCTAATTCTCAGTGTTTTTTTGTTTGTTTGTTTTTTACTTTATAACTCTGAGCTTTAGTTTTCTGTCCACAAAATAACAACAGCTCTGCTTATTTTAAGGGATGATTTTTAAAAAAATCAAATAATACATGACAGTGCTTTGAAACAAGTAAAATTTTATGTTTAGTAAGGTATCAGGTTAATCTTATTTAAAGCAAAGCTTAGCAAATTTATAATTATGGAACCTGGGTATTAAAAATTATAGGAGTTAAATGTCACAACTAAGGAAATTGATATTGAATTACATTCCTGCACTATACATTTTTAAAGCTGATGCCAGGAGATAATAGAGGTGGGGAAGGATTAGTCAATATTGTCTTTACCTCTATTCTTTTTGGATGTGTTTTATCAGAAAGAGAATGTTCCAGACCTTGGCATACCATACCATACCATGTCATATTCAGTTATTTTAATTTCTAAAGAATATATCTTAAGTGAAAAATATATCCTTCAAACTTGTCACCCAGATTAGCAACTTCTGAATCATCCGCCCCTTTTCACTGTCCTTTTCTCCACTTTACCAACCCCTAGAAAGTTTTATTTGTTCTCTCTACATCTCTTGCTCTTCATATCTCTCCTTTGTATTTATACCTCTCATTTGGACCATTACTATGACATCCTAATTACTCTCCCTGCCTCTACTGTTCCCCTTCTCCAGTCCATCATCCATTATCATTGCCAAATTAATATTCAGAAGGCAAACTTGGCCATATCACTCCCAAATTCGAGTGCCACCCACAACACAGATCTTTCCTGATCCCCCAGTTCTTTACTAAGCACTGGGGATACAAAAGGAGGTAAAAGACAGACCTATGTCCTCAAGGATATCACTTGTACTTGGGGAAACAACAAGCAAATATATATATAATATGTAAAACCAGTGAAGAATTGAGGATAACAGGTCACAAGACTGAGGAACTGGAAGGATGGTGTTGCTCTTGCCAGAAATGAAAAAGGTAGGAGTTAGTAAGGGAGAGTTTAGCAGGAAAGATGATGGATTCTGTTTTGGACACTTTGCCTACCTGGAACTTACAGTCAAAAAAATGAATGTAAAAAAATAACAAGACTTGTGAAAAGGAGATACTTAGTCCCACAAAGTGAAAGGTCTCTCCGTACCTAATGCTGGGTGATCTGGGAAGGCTTCCTGGAAAGAATGGCATTTGAATTGAGCTTTAACATATATAAAAGAAATGCAAATTGGAAAAGGGGGAGGAGGAGGGAGATTCAGGAACTGGAAACTACTTGAGTGAAAGGAAGGTGAGTTATATATTGTTTACAGAAAGTATTTCTGAGTCCTGATTAGTTCTGATAATGAATTCCCAAATTCACACTATTCCAAGTCAATATTATATCTGAAAAATGGTTAGTTGGTTCCAGCCCAAAGGAAATATGCAGTGAAAATTTGAATAATGGTACCACTACACTGGGGATTCTAGCTGTAATATTTTGTTTAAAGTGTAGATGTATGCAGTAGGCAATATTTAAAATCCTCTGTTTGGCTTTTTGAGTCTTTCTCAATCTGAACCTCATATGTTTCTAGTGTTAGGTATTATTCCATTCCAAGTAATTAATTGACTTTCATCTATACCTGGAATGCTCCCACTTGAAGAGGTTAAATGACTGCCCACACTCATGGTGGTAAGCATAAGAGGCACAATTTGTACTCAGCTCTTATAACTCCAGAAGCATTTGTTATTTTCACTGTGTAGTGCAGTGTTCTTGATGTATAATAAAAAGAAATGAGCTTTATTTTGAGAAATCTGCTTTGATAAATTTAGAAGGAAAACACAAGTCAGAATTCTTCGAAATAAGGATCATTATGTTGCAAGTTTTATTTTTGAAGACATCTAATTATGAGACTGGCATAATTGTAAATATATTACGATTGTCTCTGTGTGTTCAATACAGTAACTGTTCTGCAAAGGTTAATTAGTAAACTATATATTGATCAACTATTTTGAGCTAATTTTTAATTTAAGAAATTAAGAATGGGAAGTCTCTTGTCTGGCATTCTTTACAGGAGACAATGATACCCTGGAATCTAAAACTTTGTATGAAAGATATATTGATTTCTGACCCTCATCTTCCCAAAGAATAGTGTTGTGGTGTATATATAAGTCAAAACCTTTACTTTCTCTAACAACAAGAATTTATAGCACCTGTCTTGTGTCTAACACTATATCGGGCCTAGGGAATACACAGTGATTGGACTGGAGCCAGATGATCTCTAAGGTCTTTTTAAATATTATTTGATTCAACTGAATTTTGGGGGGAAGATCTTTCTATTAGAGTGCTCCTGACAAGACTGAAATTGTAAGGAAACAGGTACTTCTCCCTTGTAAACTGTCATCAGAGCATTCTTTTGAATTAAAGGCAAGCTTAAATCTTATCTCAGGTTTCTAAGTTGTGCTTTCCACAACTGAACTGTCATGCTACCTTCACTGCCCTCAGAATTCTTTACACACAAAGCAGTTTCTATGGGGAAGGTAGAGAAGTGGTACCTGAGTTGATTGAGCTTTGAGGGAAGCTAAAAATTATATGATACTGGGGTGAAAAAGAAGCATGTTCTAGGCAACAAGTAGACCAATTTGACTATACAGTAGAGTTAGGATACCAATGTACAGTTAACCTGCTAGTACCAGATCATGATAACCTTTAATAAACATACTACTTTTTTCATTTTCATTCGTCAGCTAATCACTGGAGAAATAATCATAGCATTGTATCTGAGTTAGAAGTTTGCCTTGTCTAATGAAGCTAGTTTCCAGATACTCTTTGTCTAAAATCAAGCTGCTTAATAAGCTTGCAGAAAAGTAGAAGTCCCTCTCATTGTAGGCGACAGGACATTTAAAAGGTGTAAATAAGGTAACGCAAATAGTTATAGTCGGTAACTAATGTGATCATTATTATTTCCTTACAAGTTACACACATACACACAGACTACAAATAAATGCTGATGGAATCTTAACTGTGTTTTGTTGTTTTGTGAAGTGATTTGACTGAATGGTTTTTTTTTTTCTTGGCAGGATCCAAGCAAGAGAATAAAGACAGCAGTCCTAATTCTGTTAAAATGAAATGTGATTTTAACTGTAACCATGTTAATTCTGAGCCTGCATTTGCAAAGCCTGAGATTAGCAAAAAACTGGAATCTGGTACTCCTGAATATTTGGAAGATTTTTGTGAAGACTGTATTAAAGATGAAAAAAGTCTATCTTATACTGGACCTCAGAATGTGAGCCCCAGGATTGTAGAACTGAAAACTGAAAATGGACCAATGCATAACAAGGAAAATCAAGCACTGCAGAGGCTTGATGCTTCAGGTGAATCAGAAGAATTGGAGAACAGTAGACTATATGAGGACAGTGGCTACTCTTCATTCTCTCATCAAAGCAGTCCTGGTGAAAAGGAGTATAACAGCCTTCTGTTGTCTCCAAATTTCACTGTCAGCCCCAAACCCTGCCTTCTAGAGAACCAAAGCACAGAACAGTTTCCAAATAAAAACTTGTTGCCAATCCTTCATTTTCAGGAAGTAGTTTGTTCAACTTTAAAAAGGAATGCCAAAAGAAATCCTAAAGTAGATTGGGAAACAGTAGAAAGAATAGTTGCCCAAGGAGATTTTGGACTACATAATGTAATTGGTAGAAAAATGGGCTTACATCAACTGGATATTCTCAGTGAACTCTTCCAGAGGGATCTCAAACATATCTTAGCCAATATTCTAAAACTTCTCAGTGAGATGGACTTGATCAAGTAAGTATCCTTTTGAAAAGGTTTCTAATGTGCTCTGTAATGGTTGTAACCTAGAGTGGAACTTTGGAATGATTGTTTTAACTCGTGTCATTCTGGAGCCATGTTTTTGATACTTCGGAGTCGATATTCGCAAATATGCCTTATATTATACTTGAGAACCTCTCCAGAAGAAACCATGTAGATTATAGGATACCTTTCTTTTTTCTGTTATAGAGCCTTATACAAACTCCAAGGTGGATATATGGTACAAGATCTCTGGGACTATTAGTTAAAATTTCATCAGACTAACTCTTATCA
This sequence comes from Pseudocheirus occidentalis, assembly GCA_028646575.1. Taxonomy (NCBI): domain Eukaryota; kingdom Metazoa; phylum Chordata; class Mammalia; order Diprotodontia; family Pseudocheiridae; genus Pseudocheirus; species Pseudocheirus occidentalis. Next base: position 311,092,167 of record CM053593.1, on the reverse strand, counting down.
ATTGCATTGTTAATTCTGTATTAGCTTTTATGAAAATTCTGGTGTAAGTATTCCTTTCACAGACACAGATTGTAGTCCTTATACTTTAGCTGATATCCTTTATGAATGGCTGTGGCCAAAAACAATTGACCTCTGATTTTCAATTTTCTGGTGGTGAGCCTCTCAAAACATAAGGAAGTTGAGCTTCTTACTGTACTTACAGAACATGAATGTCCTCCCATATTATGAAAACTATTTGTAGAAGTAGGATTAACTTTTTAGTGTCGTTGTTTTGCTAGCTTTTACGAATATAACTATTGAAATATAATAATTTATATTTGTACTTTATCAGTGTGGCCAAAGTGAGTGCAACATGGAAGAAGATTCTGAAAGACAATAAAGGAGTTTTCCATTTATATAGTGCTGCAATGAAAAAAGCTACAGTAAGTTTTTACAGTTATTCATTTTTGTTTATATTGCCTATTCATTATCATTGTAAATAGAAAACTGAAACCATAGTTTCTGGCTATATTTATTCCTCCAAACCTTGCCAAAGTGCCCAACAAACAAAATTAAAGGTTGATGTTAATTCCTTTTGCTCTTCTTATAGTGAACAATTAGAATGACTAAAATGAGGAAGCAGGTGGGAAAAGTTAAAAAGCAGGTTTTATAACCTATGAACTAGTTAATCAGAAAGATAGTGAAGAAAGAACGTTAGCTTTAGAGATGAAGGAATTGGGTTGAAATCCTGCCTTAGTCACTTTACCACCTGTGTGACCTTGAGTAGTTAAGTCTCATGAAACCTAGGCCTTAGGTTTCTCATCTGTAAAACGTAGGGGTTGAGTGACTTGTGAGTTTCCTTAAAACTCTTTAAGTCCATGAAAAACTATCAGTCAATAATAATTTTTATTAGGTTTCTACTATATGCCAAGTACTATGTTAGATGCGAGTAGACTTGTGGAATTTACATACCACTGGGGTTATATTATGTGACCTATGATCCTAACATACACCTGAGATTCAAATTCTCTAAAGGATTACATATTCTATATTTAGTACAGCATTCATCAGTGTATATATAAAGCTACATAATAAAAATTTGTCAAGGCTTTTCATATACTGCATTTTATGATGAAAATTTGAGCTGATTGATTACAGATTGTTTTAACTTTTTAAAGATGGAAAGTTTGGAAAGGAAGATACATTTCCTGGACAAGATGCTACAGGCTAAATACCCTGATGGTAGCCATATTAGGTTGTCAAAACCATAATGAAGGATCACTTAAGAAAGTTGTAATTGGCTATTTCTGCCCTATCCACATTTGAGTGGGAAACAAAAGGAATTAGAGAGAAAAGTTATTTGTGTAATACTTGCTTGCTAATTTTGAAAATATTTTTGTGTACTTGGTGCATTTGAATAATATTCTAGGTTAATTATGGGAAATCTTTATTGTCTCTGGCTGTACTTTTTCTAAAGGATTGTTAAGTATATCATTCTCAGTGGGAAGGTAGCTATGCTGTTCCACTAACTTTTTCTAACGATTTCTCATAGGAAAATAGTACCAAATTTTCGCCTCATGCTGCAACTAGAGAATATGTTCTAGTGAGGGCAGCATTAGCTTCTGTCCAGAAATCAACAACCCAGGTTCCTAGTGCATCCAAAAAAGGATCTCAGCCCAGATTATGTGATCAAGGAGTTGCTCCATACAGCCGACATACTGAGTTTTCTGAGGTAATTCATTTTTATTGATATGTTAATAGTATAAAGATACAAACGCATGCATTCTAAAATAGAGAATCTGAAAGCACAAATAAATTCACACTGAAATCCAAAGGTAGTTATTAGCAGCCACCTATTTAGAAACTGAGTTTATAGTACATGATTATTTCATGATGTGATTACTGCCTCTACTTTTACAAATCACAGCACCTCTGCCTTTTTACCAGGTGCATTTCTTCTGTTTTCCCCTAAATTCTTCGCTGCGATTTACCAAAATCCCTGGAATATTTTAGTGTTTGGCATGTATCTTATTTGAACATAGAAGAGAACTTAAAGGCATTTAGTCCTATCTTTAAGTCAGTGTAATTGCTGGCTCCCAGTTTCCTAAAGATTAGGAAAAAATTGGAGCAAGTGACAGGACCAAGGTTTTTCTTCCATTCCAAGCATTCTTTGTAGGATATGATGCTGTACTGGGTGGTGCAATACCTCAATACCTTATCTGCTCCACTAGGTGTTTTCCATTGCATTTTTGGGTGTTTAATTCTTTTGAGGCTGGTGTTTTGTGACTCAATGCTTTTAGTGTCACTGGGAGAATATTGGTATTAAACAAATGGGTTGGAGTTAGGGGGCAGTGCGATAAGCAGTTTGAGGTTGTTTTTTTCCCCCAGGTGAAATCCAACCCACTTGCCTTTTTTATTTTTAGGGCCAGTTCATTGCCTATTCAAGATACAGAGTTGATTGAATTCAATGAACAAGTTGCTTTGTTTTTGTTTTTTGAAACTGGGTCTCCGTATAGCCCACTCAGCCTAGAAATTATGAACAGCTATTCATAATTCTAGTCTCAATATTGCTTGGTATGGAAGTTTTAACCTTCACTGTTTTTCCAACCTGCATTGATTTGTCTGTCCTTAGGCAAGCTTTGTTGGCCCTTCACTCCAAAGGGCTCACCAAATTATTGTAGCCCAGAACACCCATGCTCAACCATCATCTTCAACCTCCCCAGCAGCAACAATAGTCCTATATTGCTATACCCAGCTTTCACAAGCATTTTTAAAGTGCCCACTCTGGCGTGACAGACAAAAAATAATGAAATTTTTTTTCTTCTTTTAAAGGACTTACAAGTCTAGCCATGAGCTATTTGTCCTAGGATGGGCAATACTTTTTTTTTCTTTCCTCCCTCCAACCCAATATTTTGTTAGCCAATCGATTTGTGTTTGTTTATTTTTCTAGAAAAGCTTTATATGACAACCCACTTCAAGAAACTGGATGAAAAAAAGCTGTGAGAGTTTTAGGATGTTGCTCTGACACTTTAATTTTCTTTTTATATAGTCATAACTATGCTATAAACAAATTCCTATACTGATTTTTTAACATGAATTTTTTTTATAGGTTGCCAAGACTTTGAAAAAAAACGAAAGCCTAAGAGCCTGTATCCATTGCAACTCACCTGCAAAATATGATCCCTTTTTGCAGAGGGCAACATGCAACCGAGAAAGCTGTGGCTTTGATTTCTGTACAAAATGTTTATGCAGCTATCACATCACCAAAGACTGTTCAAATGAAAAACTCCTAAAAGCAAGCTCCACAGTGGGACCTCTTCCTGGTAGTAAAAAGAGCAAAAAGAATTTGCGGCGGTTATGATCTTTTGTTATCTCAGTTGCAACTAGCAGACTGTAAAAGTTGAATTGGAAATGTTACATTAGGTGACCATAATATGGTTCTGTGTGAAGTCTTTATTTTAAACTTTAAAAAATTATATTATTTTTTCCAGTTCTACATACATGAAAATCAGTTTTAAAGAAACCAAAACAAACTTCAGTGAATTTTTGGAATTTGGTGGCTTTGGCGTGTTTTTGTTTTTAAAAAAGTTCTGCTGCATTCATTACCAAATGAGAATCTCAATACAAAATTCTGGATTACATTTTTTAAAAAGCAGAGGAAGCAGCCAGTTAAGAATGGAATAGGTTACAGTCAAAAAGAGCTTTATCTAGAATATCTTTGTAAGTGTACTTTGGAGATTCATATCAAAAGAAGGCAGTTTAGCTAAACGTGCTGTTCGTTTTCCCCAGTTATTTTAATATAATCCCTAAGTTTACAAAATGTATTTATATCCTCGTGCCCTTTCTATTTTTTGAGACACTTTTATTTGACTTCTAAGGAAAAGTAACTACAGTTGCAATATCCAGTATCAAGAATCTGTCTATATATAATTGTTTTTGTCCTTTTTTGAATGTTTTTTCAATGTCAGTGAGTCTGAAATTCCCTCCAATTTTTTCCAAATGAAAGGAAGGAATGTCTGTTACTGTGTTGTCTTATTTTCTTCTCTAAAATCTGTTTTTAAAGCTTTTGTACATTTGTTATATATTTTTTCCATATTTTATTATGTGTGCTTGTATAATAAAAGTTAAATGTTCCATTTAAATATAATTTGTTTGTTTTTTAAGTACTTAAGCTGAATAATGGAACTACTCTTTGTACAACATGGTAACACATCTACTCTCTTATCAGTACTACTGTTAGATGTTCTATACAAAGTTTTTTTGTGGCAGAATCTGAATTATCACTATCAACACTAATTATTTATTACAAAGTATGATTATTTCTATTTACTAATATGTATCCAAACTTTCTAAGTATACTTATGTAAAGCCAATCATCAGATTCCTGAGAGAATGCTACTGTAAACAGCCTTTAAGATTCAGATTACACAGTATTAGTGAACACTGTTTATTCCATTACAAAATCAGATTCAGTGCAATGTTCACAGTTTCAACAGTTCACAATATTATATACAATCTTCAGAACAAGGAAAGTCTCAATGTTATATCTTATTACAGAAAGGAACAAAGAACAAGAGAAGAATCAGCTGGTTTCCCTAAGGGAGAAACCAGCTTCACATTTTAAGATTCAATCAATCAATTAACAAAAGGAATGACCTAGTTTCCCTAAGAGGGAGTTGATTCAATCAACAATTCACAACATACTGATCTTCCACTGCTGGGGCAACCATTAACTGTAGTTTCCAAATAAAGTTCT
>CM053593.1:311048740-311086932 GCA_028646575.1 Pseudocheirus occidentalis | reverse complement strand
TCTGTCTCTATAAAATTCTGCTTATAAACACTGGCCTCCCAAGTCAACAGGGGATTGTCTCAGCCAATAGCATTCTTCCACATCAACAGGGGAATTCACACCTTCCAGACAAGGCTCACACCTTCCAGACAGAGCTCACACCTTCCATACTTAGCCCTAAATACCCAACAAATTGATTACCATTGCAACTTAGTGCTGATGAAATAAAATCTATATAGGTTAAGTAGATTACCTTTGTTCTGAGACCAAATATTTCCCTCCTGTCTAGTCAGCTCTGTTGCAAATGAGAGGCATTGATAAAAGGTGAGGATTGGCTGGTCATAGTATATAAAAGGGTCATTAAGGATCAATTACCACTAGAAATCTGAATGTGAGGAGGGATTAACTGCCACCCCCCTTAAAGAAGTATGTTAATTACAGGAGCAAATATATTGTGCCTTTACCCATTCATAAATTAAGCAATCCTTTGTGACTGGTGTAGTTCCTTATCTGTATTAATTTAGATGCCCAAACCCATAAACTCTTACAAGTTACACAGAGCTGAGCCACAAGATGGTGTTCTTGTGACACTAAGAAGCGAACTCAGTAATTTTATTTTTCTCTCACACAATGACATTTTATTTTATTGATCAAAAATACATGGGCAGTTTGCACGGCTGCAAACAAGCTAGAATGATTTTTTTTTTGAGAGGATAAGTGACTAAAAACACGTTTTTTATTTATATATTAAACATTAGTCTGTGAAAGTGGGAAAAGTCTCAGTGAGCGGCATAGACTGAAACTCAAAAATGTGTAGAGATGAACACTAAATAAAATGAAAATGAAGGCTGATAATTAAGGGGAAGACTATAAGGATAATAAAATGAATGTATTTTGTGCTATCTACAACTCACTGAACCTAATCAAAATATTCTTTTCCATACATTAAATAAAAGACTGAATCTTCTTACTATAGAAGCATTTAGCAATTAGATATTTATAGAGTATTTTTTATTCAAAGCGTATTTTAAGTACTGTCCATTTAAAATATATGCAAGGCATGGTCTCAAAAACCTCATAAGCTAAAACCATTTAATAGAAAAGCCAGAAGCAATCTACAGAGACCACCTAGTCCAATGCTCTTTTCAGAAAATAGTTTTCATTTGTATGGGACTTGAAAGTTTAATAATATAGATGAACCTGGTACATAGGTACTTGATGTGCTTGATGATAGATTGATTACTAATAGATGAGTACTACAGAGGTATTTTTCCAGCTTCATTGTACACTTTAGGCCAGAAGTAATCTTCAAAGATTTTTCCTTTGTGGCTAGTTAGGCCAAACTCTTTTATTAGATCTCATTATGTCTTAAGTCAATGAAATCAATATCACATCATCATCTGCAAACAGGAATGTCTGAAGACTACCATTTATAGAAACTGCTTCTTTAAACTAGAACATGTGCAGTACCTCTTCCATCAGTAGCAGAGATGTAGTGTGTGAGGAATAGCAAATAGACCAGTCTAACTAGAAAATTCTTGGAGGGGAGTAATTTGTTAAAAGGCTGGAAAGATAAGGAAGGGCTAGGTTGTGAAGAGCTTTGAATGCCAAACAAGTTTATATTTAGTCCTACAGGTAATAGAAAGTCATTGAACTTTATATTAGAGATGTGGTTCTTTGTCTTTTTCTCTTTTTTTGGTGGGGAAGGCACTGGTACAAAATTATTTTGTATTGATTCTGTATGTAATTACTACACATGTATATTTTGTCTCCTCTGATCAACAGATCAGATCAACAGAACAGATATCTTTGAGTTTTTCATTGTTCCCTAGTGCCTAGAACAGTACCTGATATATAATTGTTACTTAATAAGTGCTTGTTTATTGACTGATTGTTTTCCCGCCCCCAGAATTCATCCCATTATACCTCTCTCTCCATATATATCTTACTCTGTGCTTTATATTTGACCTAGTTTTCTCTTTAGATAAATGGCTGTATTTTCAGGTCTCATCTTTGTGTCATTGTGTAGCGCCACTATTCAGCCTCCAATCAGATCAATGGTTTTATCTTCTGACAAGTACAATTTCTATGTTTTCTTTTCCCTATTTCCACTAGAGGGCATATAACTAGTCAGTTTGGTGGGGATGGTATTGATTGGCACAAGATAGACCCTTTTTTTTAGGAAAACCATTTTAGCAGCTAGTAGATATGATGCTGTTCCTCCACTAGATGTCATACATTTGGATCAAATATTTAGAGTACCAAGTTAGGTCAATTATTGTTGATTGACAGTCTAAAAACTGGTATTCTTAGTCTCCTCAGAAGAGTATGCAACATCAAACAGCCCTGCACTATAATTTGCTTTAACAATAGACAACAACCAAGTACTCCAGCTGAGAGAACATTGTCTGTAGCCTGAAAATTCAGACAATTACTATAAAATGTGATCTTTGATGTTAACTACTCCTATGGAAAATATGGCAATTCCCTGGAAAGAAAGTTTGGACTAATTCACTTTAGTTTTATACAGTTATAATGCAGAGATCTGAAGTAGTTTGGGCTTTTTTCCTCCCAATAGAAACTGTACTTTCGACATTTCACTCTAAACAATACTACTCTTAACAACTCTGAGGTAGGGCAGAGCAAGTGTTAGTATCCCCATCTTCCTTGCTGGTTGCATAATTTCATCCATTTGAGTTACTACCTCTACCACTACAATTCTCAGTGCATTTATGCTTTGTACAATTCTTATTTATGTCTTCCAATAAAATCTTCATAGAGGATTCTCTTTACCATGCTTGAGGCTTTCTTGGTCTTGTTACATTTCTGGATAATCAGGATAGCTCTGGGCTTTCTATTTTTTTCCCCTGTCTTGCTCTGAAAACATGAACTGTCCATATCCTTTTCCAATCATTCATTTTTTTGATGATATATTTTATGTAACTTTCATGCAAGTTATTGTTGGTAATATTCCACAAGCCTACTTAAATCCAGGATGGATTGCTCTGTGGCTCTTTGGATAACTCATAATTTTGATTCTTCAGAGATTGTAGTGGTTCTGATTTGAAATCATAAAATATAACAGCATATATTATTATTAGATAAGATTTTGTGTCAAGAGAAATTTGGGATTGGTGGAAGTATTGCATATCATCCCAAATATAATCCAGATAGGTGATGTCATTATACTCTTTTTGCAAATGGGAAAACTGAAGCTTAATTCAAGTGACTTGTACTAGGTCCCATAGCTAGAAATCATTGTGACATCAAGAAGAGCCAGGTCTTTTTGACATCTTGCTGCTTTTCCATAGCAGAGTGTAAGCTTTATGGAACACCAATAGGGTATGATCTCTTTGAGGACAAGAACCATATTTGATTTTTGTTGCCATGTACTTGCTAAATGGGAGTGTGCCCCTTCCTTCCTCCCTTCTTTCCTTCTTTCCTTCCTCTTTCCATCTATCCCTCCCTTTCCTTCCTCCCCCCTTTCTTTCCTTCCTTCCTTCCTTCCTTCTTTCTTTGTCTGGTTGTCCCTATCTCACCCAGAAATATAGTACTGGCCACCCATGGCCCCAGTCCCAATGATGATCAACAGGATGGGATTTTTGACCTTTTTCCAACCTGGGCTGGTTTGCCTCTGTTTAGGGAACCTAGTTGATTCTTGCCCTCTGGCCTAGAACACTAAGTATCTGGGGCTAAGAACTTTGAAGTTCAAATAATCCACTAGCCTTAGTCTCCTGAATTGGAAGGATTATGGGTGTGTACCATTATACCTGGCTAATATGCATTCTTTCCACTTGCTTTTTTACTATGTGTATTGCTTGGCCAATCTCTCTTGAGTGACCTCATTGAAGAAGGCCTCAGAAAATTGAAAGGGGAATGTGAGAGTTGTATTTACATTTTTGGAGGGCTATTGCTTGGGAGACAAATAACACTCATTCTGTTTGGATCTAGAGGGCAAAGCTAGTTGCGATATATAAAGGGTTCAAAGAAACAAGTTTTATGTAAGGAAAAGCTTTTTTAAAATGAGCAATAATCAAAAATGAAGTGGACTACCTTGAGAAGTAATAGATTTCTCTTCCCTGGAATTCTTCAAGCAAAATTTAGATGTCTATTTGTTGGGTATGTTTTAGAGGGAATTCTTTTTATGTATGAAATGGTTTAGCACTCCATTTAGGTTCCTTTCAACTCTAAAAATCTGATTCTGGGCCCTCCACCATTTGTTTTCTTTTTAAAAAATATTTTTGTCTATTCTTTAAATTTTTCATCATGAACTTAATAAAAATAACATTAGTTATTTGCATATCTTGGATACAAAAGAAGGAGTACATAAAAATAATGACTTAATTCAAGGAATCAACATAATGGAAAGGGAAATTAAAAGAATGAGGGAAAGAAAAAATTAAGAAAAATGCAGAGAATTTTAAAATGACTAAAAAAAAATTGAAGGGTAATAGGAATGGCCATTTTAATTGACTATGTAATTAAAACATAATAGGGGAAAGAATTAGATAAATAAAAATGTTAAGTAAAACTAGGAAAATGGGAAGGAAAGTTAAGGCTGAAGGGAAGAAGGCCTCCAAGAATAAGGTTGACTTCAAACAGATTAAGTAAAAATAACTGGAGATACAAAGAACTGTCTATAAATTTATAGAGGAAGAAAAGCCAAATGAAAAATCCTATTTTATTGAAAAACTTCCTATCTCCTAGAAGGGTAACAAAGTGTAGATGTTACTTTGCACATCATTTGACACAACGCCTCACTGTCTTCTTTTCATATCCCCTATGTTCTGTTATTTCATCAAGTGGATTGGAGAAAAATAAAATGATCAAAGGAGATACAAATTAAACACCCCCCCATAATGCATTTAAATATCTCGTGTCTATTTTTACTGATTCTGTATGTAGTTATATACGTGTATTTTGTCTCCCCTGATGAACCTGAAAACAGTCTTGATTTTTTTTGTCTTTCCCTAGTGCCTACCATAGCACCTGACTATGTTTAAGCAACATAATTGTTGCTTAAAAAATACTCGTTTATTGACTGATTACCTTTATTTTCTGGCCCTCAGGACTCATTCCATTATACCACTCTATGTATGGCTCAGGTGTTTTGTATTTGACCCACTTCCCTATGGCTATGTTTTTAACTCTTATTTTTGTGTCATTGCACTATTCTACCTCCTTCAGATAGATCAATGGTTTTGTCTCCTGACAAGTACAAATTCTGTTTTCTTTTACCTATTTCCACTAGAGGGCACAGTAACTCTAGTCAATTAGAAAAATGTGCAACTAGAAAACGTTTCAAAAAGGAACTAAAGGTCTCTTTCGTAATAATAATGGCCTGTTCTCAAATAAAATGATTACTTTAGCAATATCCTGATGGGTTTGTTAAACTTAAACTTTCCAACTGGCTTGGAATAAAGTGTAAGTTTAGGGATATTGCTTAATTCTCTGGAGTCAAGTACCAGCATTCAAAACACTAAAAGGGAAGGAATAGTGTTTGCTTAATAAATGGAGAGCTATCTATGACTAGGGAATTAAAGATGAATTTTACAGTTGATGCGCAAGCTCAGATGCTCACTTCTGAAAGTTTTCAGCTGGTAGAGTTGGCTAGAAGAAGCATTTATTAGTTTTGTGAGCATGAACCTAAGCATTTAGGAAGTACTACTTAGCACAGTCCTGTACAGCTTAAGGCCCAAGGGCCACTTGCAGCCCACCAAATGATTTCAGAGAGCCCCTGAAAAATCTAGAGGATGTAGAGAAAGTAAAGCTGTAACGAGTGCACTGATCTTCCACTAGTCACTATGGTGCCCATCAAATAACTTGAGGGGTGAGTTGCCACTGGGCACTGTCTCCTGTTTGTCACGTGATGTGAAACAACCAACCATCATCGGTCTGTTTCTAGTTGGAGAGGAGTGAGAGCCCTCTTTTTTCTGTGTTTTCAGTCATTACTGGTGTTGAACAGAGTCAGAGAAAGTGTAGCCACGCACCAACAGCTGACACTCGCTATTGCTATTCCATGAGCAGCAACCACATGGCAGCTTCTTCTCCCTGGAAGTACAGCCGCCTTCCAAGTTATGTGTCTCAGGCTCTCTTCGAGGGCCCACACTCAATTCAGTATTTCTTTGTATGTGAGCAGTTGCTATGGAGATTTTTTTTGGTTCTAACATTAAAGTTTTTGGGGGTGACTTTGTAAAATGGGTGGTAAAAAGAAGTGGAAGATCAAATCGGTGTTTAATCTGGAGTGGACAAATAGAAACGTGTTAAAGAATACAATTTGAGTCACCATTTTGAATCAAAATATCCCGACTTAAGCAAATTGGACACCAATGAGAAACACATTAAAGCATCCAAATTGTTAAAACAGCAATTTTTCAAGAAAGTAAACTCAGAAAATGAGGCAGCTGCTACTAAGGTTAGTTTTCAGATTTCTAAAGAAAGTTCTACTACTGGGAAGTCTTTTACTGAAGTTGACTTCATAAAGAAGTGTTTGCTTATTTCTGTTTCTGGATTATGTCCCAATTTTAAAAATAAGTGTTGTTGAGAAATAGTTTAATCATTAATTATATCTTTACTTGAAAATCAGATTGGTAAAAACCTATCTTGGGCCTGAAGAAGTTTAGCCTATTTTAATTTTGGCCCCTATCTACTGCCAGGTTGTTCAAATCTGACTTAGCATAATGCTTGACATTTATAAATAAATGCTTGTTCCCTCCCTTCTTCCTTCTAATGTTTCAAGCAGTGCTAGACACTGGAGAAACAAAAATGTGATTCAAGACAGTCCCTATCCTTAAAAAAACTTCCCTTGCTTAACCTCTAATTCTCAGTCTCCTCAAATGTAAGATAGATATAACACTTGCATTGCAATCTACCTCACAGGTTTAATGTGAGGAAAGCATTTGTAAATTGTGTAAAATTAAAAGTTGTATATCAATGACAGAATGTAAATTCCTTGAGAATAGAAACTATTTCATTTTTAAATTGTATTTAGGAACAATTTAATAATAAAAATACAATCCCCATGACATGTATATAGAAGGCACTTAGTTATATGCTCACTGACAGATTCAAATATGAATTACCGTAATTATTGATCTCACATTTTCGCTAGTGAAATCTGCAGCTAATTTTCCACATTTATAACAAAATAACCAAAATTGAAAAATAGTTACTTGATTTTAAAGGTTCTTTTGTGTGTATATATTCAAAGAAGAAGATGAAGGAAATCTATAGTGCTAGTTAAGAAGACCTCTGAAGACTTGGTGAAATGCACCACTCCCCAATCCCTGGCTGTCTTGAAAACTTTGCTGTCAGCCTCATCCACTCCCTTTCCCTCCTACCCAAATCATCTCAGCCATTGTTCCTAGAAAGGTTGGGTCAACCTACTACCTTGACTCCTCTCCCCATTCCAGTAACTTTTCATATCAAAATGCCACTCCCTGGCTATCTTTAAGAATATTTAGAAGTATGACATGATAAGCGTTACATTTAAAAAGCTGTTTCCTTATTATATTATCTTCCCTACTTGAATGGAAGCTTCTTGAAGGCAGGCCAAGATAGTGATCTTGGCTTTTTAAATTTACATCCCTGATTCAGCACATTTTTTTCCATTAATTTGTTCATTCATTCACTCAGTCAGTTAGATGGCATAGTGAATAGAGGACTGGACCTGGAGTCAGGAAGATTTGAATTCAAATCCCACCTCAGACATTTACTGGTGACACTGGGCAAGCCAGTTAGTTGCTGTCTGCTCAATTTTCTCATCTGTAAAATGGATTATTATTATAGCCCTAACTCCCAGGGTTGTGAGGCTAAAATAACATAATATATGTAAAACTCTTAAACTGCTATATAAATGCTACTATTAATTGATTGTTTGATTAATTCCTCATATAACCCACTCACTAATGTTAGGGCTGTATTAATATGTGTTCATCCTTTCTTATTTGTATCAAATTGTATTGGATTGTGTTGTATTGGACAAAACTGCAACTATATAAGTGACAGGAAGAAATATTTAGAAAGAAGGAATTCAGTTTCTTCTATTTTGTGGCTGTCAACTGGACTGGAATCAACATCTAACCTGTGGGTCAGAGCTGTACAAAGCAAACTTGAGACAGTAGAGTCAGAACAGAAATAGAAGTTTAATTAATTTCAGAGTAAGGTTTGCAAATGGAAGCTCCCCTCCATCCCGCCCCCAAGAAGGAGGGCTTAATGCTGCTGATCCTGGGGCCACTTACATACACGAAAGGGACTGGACCACAACAAAATTATTCCTAGGTCTAGTGACAGTTCTCATGGTTGGCATTTCTTGAGACAATACAGGCATTCTTGAGACCCATAGGATCAGTCATTATCTCAAGTCTTGGGGTCATGATTACTTTTCGAAGTACAGAACCAGAGTTCTATGAGGTTCTATGACAGGAACAGGAAGGAATGGAGTACCTGGCAGTTACAAGGAAGAGGGATTGTGAACATGTGATGCACGGTGCTGGAAATAGGGGGAGCTAAATCCCTCAGTGAACACTTGTGGAGGTCCAAGCAATACACTTTGCTAGAGGGTGATATCGTCCAGAGTGCAAAGGATTACTGGGTTGTGGGGGGAGGGGGGCATTGGCTTATTTTGGGGAAGGGCAATTGGGGTTAAGTGACTTGCCCAAGGTCACATGACTAGTAAGTGGTAAGTGTCTGCGGTCACATTTGAATTCAGGTCCTCCAGGGTTGGTGCTCTATTCACTGGTTCACCTAGCTGCCCACAAAAGATTATTGTTATATGAAGTTCAGGCTTATGCCTGCTTGCTGGCCTTAGCTCTGGGAAACAGGGTATCTCTAAAATATTTTGACATTGCTTATCTATCCTTCCACGTTTATAGCAGTTTGGTTTGTGCTAGTTATCTCATTTGAGCTTCTCAAAGGTGCTGGAAGGCAGGCCACAAAAGTGATATTATCTCCTCCTTGTAAATAAACAAACTAAGGCTCTGAAAAGTGGAATGATTTGCCGCATCACAAAGCTGAAGTTGGCTTGTTGAGTATTGCTTTGCTAATATCTTCTTTTTTTTTTTTTGCTTCTTTTTTTTTTTGGAGGGCAGTTGGGGCTAAGTGACTTGCCCAAGGTCACATGGCTAGTTTTTTGTATTAAATGTCTGAGGCCGCATTTGAACTCAGGTACTCCTGACTCGAGGGCCGGTGCTCTATTCACTGTGCCACCTAGCCGCCCCTGCTAATATCTTCTTAATGGTCTATTTACACATGCATATAATCTGGGTTTATGAGGATCATACTCCAGATCCAGAACTGAAAAGGCCTTGAGAAGTCATCTGACCCTACCTCCTCTTTTATAGTGAACCAACTGAGACCCAAAGATTTGATTTGCCCAGGTCCCACAAGTAGCAGTGGTAGACTTGGAAATTGAATTCAATTCCCATGACTCCAAGTTCAACGTAAAAGTTCATGAGGCAAAGAGATATTTACACCTCAATTTCCCAAATAATAGAGATTTTAGCATGCTTTCCTCACCCCTTCTAAAGCTTCTACTTGAGATAGCTGAATAATTAAGGTCACGCAGGTGATTTTTTGTTGGAGGTAGTCTCAATTTTCTTTATACTTAGAAGCTTAGAATAAAACCTTGAGGTAAAGTTCACTATAGCAGTAAGTTAAGGGTTCATTCAATAAGCACATTAAATACCTTACTATGTACAGAACGCTGTGCTACCAGGGAGTGGGATAGGTAGAAAGTCGAGCTTTAATATATTGTTCTTTATCATGAAAAAAAAACGTACACAGAATACATAATAGGATACGTGAGACTGGCAAAGCAAAGTGCTGGCTAAGATTCATTTCTATAATCTCTAAATGGTGAGGAGCCATGAACTATCAAATTGAGGAGGTTGTACTTGTGCTAATCTATATCAACAATCTAATAAGAAAAAAAGGGCTTCTATTACACTATTATAAAGAGCTATGAAAAAGTCATCAATATGACCTTATTCAGAAATTCAACATGTTAGGTTTTCTAAAAAGAAATGAGGTTGTTAAAATGGGGGAAAATCATACCTATTCATTTCTAAAGAGAAAATTTGTCCTTGTTAGAGGATGTTCAATGGGTTATATTCAATTTGTTACAATGAAAATATATCCTGCATATCAGATAGATTCATAACAGTAGCAAAATTACAGTTATGAAGAAGCAACGAACCACAACATGAGGAATTGTATTAGAGGGTCACGGCATTAGGAAGATTGAGAACCACTGGATTAGGAGGTCTTCCAGATATTCCTTTTTTATTTCATTTCTTATTCTGAATTTAAATATCAAAAGGAGCACTTTTATATACATAGAAGACAAAACCATTGCATTTGAACCATTATATATGAAATCTCCATTTTGTACTACTTGATTAAAATAGAATGTAGAATAATTATACACATAACTTTGACAACTGTCCTTGCTTGTCTGTTTCCTTCTGAGCATTGGTTCTCTTTTATGCGTTAAAAAAAGTTTCAATGACCCCTTTTTTTTATATTACTATCTCTTCCCCTCCCCCTCTACCTCCAAATTTAAACCTGAAACAAACAAACAAAAAGAACTTCTTACAGCAAATACGCAGAGTCAAGCAAAATGAACTCATCCAGGATTCATGCCTCTTTTCATATTTGACCCTCAATACCCTTTGAAAATATTAAGGTTCTAAAAGGAAACCTGTTTCTCCCTTCCCTATTAGCACTACATAATCATACAGATCTTTTTAATTGCTTAAATAAATTTATCTTTCTAGCTTTCTTTTGATTTGTATTTTAAAGTCCCTATTCAGTTCTAGTCTTTTCCACCTATTCTTTTTGTCCTCTATTAAATAAAGGTTCATCTCTCCCTACCCCTGTAAGATCATAATAAATTTTGTAGGATAAGTTATTCTTGGTTTTAAGTCTATCTTTTTTTTTTTGCCTTTGGAATATTGTCTTCCGAGATCTCCTCTAGTTTATAGTAGAAGCTTCCAGATTTTCTGTGATCCTGACTGTGGTTACTTGACATTTGAACTATTTCTTTCTAGATGTTTGTAGTATTTTTCCTTTGATATGGGACTTTTGGATTTTGGTTGTGACATTTCTGTACTTTTTCTTTTGGGGATTTCTTTCAGGAGGTGAGGAGTGGATTCTTTCTATCTTTCCTTTGCCTTCTGGTTCTAATCGATCTGGACAGTTTTGGTTTATGATTTGTTGAACTATAACACAGACCACTCAGGCCTCTACTGCCTATAGGCCAGGTGTATTAGATTTTATCATTTAACTGTCTTCTCTCAGGGTCCTCCAATACCCTGGTCATTGAGGAATAATCTACGTTCTTTGCCAATGGTTTCAGCCCCTACCAGTGATTCACCCAATTTTGGGGGAGAGGGGTTTCCCTGAACTCCAATCCCATTTAGCCACTGAGAGCTGCACTAACTTTTGCACAGAATATTTACTTCCCAAAGGCAATCTGGACATACTTTAAGGGGACCACAAGACATCTAAAATTAGGAATGCTTAGATAAGCCTGGGCTACATAGATATAGTGTTTAAACTTTTGAAAAAAAAATCATACCATATAGGAAATAGTTAGAAAGGACTTTGATGGAGTGGGGGTTAGGGAAGGGGAGTCGGGGAAGGTTCTTGAGTAGCCTGGAGTCTGATTCTAGCTTTGGTTCTAAGCATCCTCATGACTTGACAACTTACTTTACTTCTAACCTTTATGACATCTTAGATGATCTTCATAATCAGGACCCTTCCTCCCCTCCCTTTACATATCACTTTTTGACACTTTGATGGAGTTAGAGAGCTGTTTTGCAGCCTTGCTTTTTAAAATCAGTTCCATTTGGTACTTAAGTGGAATAATTCAGATAAGTTAGAAGCACTGGTAGTCTCCAAGATTCTAAGTCTCCAAGCAGCTTCTTTCACTGTTTGTAAAGTACTTCAAAAATTTTAGATGAAGGGATTTAGAGGATATGCCTTTTATTTTCAATGACTTTTATCCTTTAGGTCCAGATTTAGTAAGACAGCTTTACCTAACATATCCCATTTTAGTGGATAATTTGTGTGAAAGGTTACCTGTACGGAGAAAATAATTTTGTAATATTTATGGTCTTACGTAGATAGAAGGTATTTTATTGTCAGTATTGGTCTCATGCTCTCCTTGTGAATCACCAAAATGATTCTTTGATCCAAGAATGAGAAAAAATCTGCCCAAATCTAAATTTATGAAACTCTCATGATCCTCTGTGACAGATTTCCCATTTGGGGTTATAAGCCTTTCCAGTGTACCAAAGGGCAAAGAACTCTCTGGGGAAAAATAAACACTTTGACCAACCACACAGATAAAAATATTCACTTCAAATGCTTATATGTGAGTTAACATTTTTAAAGTGCTTTGAAAACTTGAAAGTGCTATATAAATGCTATTTAGTATTATTTATACATATTTTTATGTGTGTGTATATATATATATATATATATATATATATATTTGTTAAAAAAATTTCCTAAGATAGTTGTTTCCATTATAATATAATAATTCTATAATCATGAATGAGGTTGATTTATATCATTGTTTAGTATAGCAAGTGGTAGCATTGGTCTGCCTTGATAGAATTTGCATATCATTATAAATAATATTGTTTAGCTTATTTTATGGTAAAACAGCTTATAAAAAAAAACAGCTTGTATTTGATGTAGATATTTAATTAATTAATTTTTTGGACTGGGGATGAAGGAACCAGACTTCTGATTTTATCCATATAAAGAACTCTCCCCAAGAGGAAAGAAAATTCCTGCTAACAATGCAAATCATTAGCTGCCCTGGCAACTTCCTGCTTGAAAGAGTTGCCTCCTGTTTTTGTCTTTTTTTTTTTTTTGAGCATCTAAGAAGAGCTATCAAGTTTTTGAGTGGATAATTCTAAGGACTGTGTATGCATTTTCTTTTTTTGTTTGTGCTTTGTTTATTTTTAAATATTTTTATTGATATGTTTGTTTTTATATCTCCTTCATTCCTAAATCTGTTTCATCCTCATCTCTTACCTGATAAACTATCCTTGGTAACAAAAAAGAGAAAAAAGAAAGAGAAGAGAAAAGAATGGAAAAAGAGGAAAGAAAAGCTATTCAATAAAATAACCCACATTGCAAATGTGTATGACAGTATCCATACTCATAGCTGCTTTCTCTCCACACCCACCTCAAAAGCATGGTCTTTGTAATTTTATAGGAGTCAGTTTAATATTTTTTGCTCTTTCCATTTACCTGATCGTAGTCTTTGGATATATAATTTTCCCGTTTCTACATACTTGCATCAGTTCATAAGTCTTTCCATTCCTCATTGAATTTTTCATATTCATCATCTCTTATGGAACAATAATGTACAGTTACATATATGTATTACAGTTCATTTAGCCAGTACTCAAAAGATGGGCATCTACTTTGCTACCACAAAATATTTAGCCATGAATATTTGCTGTATATGAGATCTATCTTTTTTGTCTTTGACCTTTGATATAAGGCAGGCGTAGCTTGGGCCATTACAGTGATTCTGGCTCAGGACTGAAATGTAATGAAACACTTCTGGAACATAGAATTCAATAAAAATAGATTTTCTCACAATATGATTTAAAGAAAAGAATTTGTTAAAATAAATACTGCATTCCTTTGCTTCCTAACCCACAGAGCAGTAACCATGTGTCAGAACAATATTCCTCAGGACACTGAGAGTTATAGCAAACCTCAGGAACCTCAATTCCCTATAAGTTTGGGTCTTTACACTTCAGGTAACAAGGGAGACACACAATGATTTAAGCCTTAGTCCTCCAGACCGACCATTCTGACAATGGCTTCTTTGCCCTCTTAAAAGCTTGACTACCTAAAAGAGATACTGCTTATAGTGCATCCCACTTCTTGGCTACTTAAATCATCCAGTGGACCTTCTATCACTTAATTGGCTTTGAGGCCATTACTAAACAAATCTAAACACAAGAAGCATAGCATAAACTATAGTGAAGGAAAAGAAACCACGGATGGGCTGTCTTTGGAGGAAATACATGAATATACAATGTATACATGGTATAGAGAGCGCTTATTATATAATAAACCAAGATATGAGTCTGTATGTGCACAGACATAATTTTTCAATGCTCTTTAAACTGAATAGATATATCACATACAGTCATCTTGTCCATCTCCTCATTTCACAAATGAAGAAAGGGGCAGAGCAGTTAAATAACTTGCCCAGGGTCACACAAGTAGTAAATGGCAGAACCAGAATTTGAATTCTGGTCCCATGACTCCAGACAGGTAAGTGGCATGGTGGAAGACTCATCTTCCCGAGTTCAAATCTGACCTCAGACACTTAATAGCTATGTGACCCTGGACAAGTCATTTAACCCCATTTGCTTCACTTGCCTCATCTAGAAATTGAACTGGAAAAGGAAATGGCAAACCACTCCAGTATCTTTGCCAAAAAAACCCTAAATGGGGTCAAGAAGAGCCAGACATGACTGAAAAACAACTTGTCTTTAAAAAACAGACACAGTAATGCTTTTTTTTCCGTCCTTCCAAATTTTGTGAATTCTTCAGATTTATTTATAATCTGATAGCCTGAAAGTATCTTGTACTTTCATTTGTAGACCCGTGAATAAAGAAATCAGTGTAGTAGAGCTTGAAGGACACTAGAGAGAGCTCTATAACAGAAAAAGTAAAGCAGGTGTCCCCAAAAATCTCTTGCTTTTTTTGTGTATTTACCAGAATAAAGACTTCAGCATTGATTTTTTATTCTTATTTTTATCTAATTCAAGAAAAAAAATTCCTTAGCAAAATAAGTGATATATTTGGTTATAAAGAGAATTTGCTATTTATGTATTTTTTTAATTATAAAAGATAATAATAGAGGAATGCTGAGTTAGAAGTTTTTTTTAAGATGGCTAATATCATTTCAAAGTCTGCTCACATTGAAGGAAACTCTTTAAAAGAAAAAAATTAGATCATTATTGCCTTAAATTGTATTTATTCAGCCGGGGATCCATGTTATTCTCTCCTTATGCTATCTCTTGATTTCTTAATTGCTTTTGTCTCTGACAGTAAGTTATGTGCGCTATTGGTAATATCCTTATCTTGTCATACAACAAGAATTCAAATTTAAAAAAAAATCAAACACCTACTTTGTAAAGCATTGTCAACATAGGCAGTGGGGGAGATAAAAATTTCAGAAAAGTCATCACCTCTTCCCTCATGAAGCTTACAGTCCAATAGGAGAACATGACACCTACACAAGCAATGAGAATTAGAACAAATACAATAAACAGTGGTTCTCAACCTTCCTAATGCTGCGACCCCTTAATACAATTCCTCATGCTGTAGTGACCCCCAACCATAAAATTATTTTTGTTGCTACTTCATAACTGTAATTCTGCTGTTCTTTCGAATCATAATGTAAATATCTGATATGCAGGATGCATTTTCATTGTTACAAATTGAACATAACCCACAGGTTGAGAACTTCTGAGTGTGAAATGGAAAGTTTCTAAAACTATTATCCCAAGTCCCCCAAAGCTGCACAGCTATAGAGTCTGTAGACTCTAAGTACAATATTCTTACAGTTCTGCCATTTTGTCACCCCTTAGCCTCATATCAATACAAAGAAGAGAAAAATAATTTAAAATATCTTAGGACTTTTTCTAGGAGGACTAGTTTACTATATCTCCTTGAAACTGTATCAAAGAATTACAGGTCTAGAGCTGTGAGGCCCTTAGGACTATGACTCACAGAGTCTCACAGTGTCTGGCACATAGGAGGCATGTATTTACCCATATATCCTGATACAAATCAGTTACCCTCCCTTGGTCTCAGTTTCCACATCTATAAAATTCAGGGGTTGGGCTAAATGAACTCTAGGTTCCCTTCTAGTTCTAAATCTATGATCCTATGAGTGTTATTTTGTTCAGCAAATATTTCTTAAGAATATACTATTTATAAGATGGGCTAGATGTAACCGCTCTGACAGAAACTCATTCAGAGTTTTCTAGTTTGTATTTCTTGTAATATCTATAATACTGTAAGGAGTGTGTATGTGTGCTCTTTTGTGTACCCTCATGGTTCTGTCTAGATGTGACTTGCAAGGAAACAAGAAAGATATTTCTAGTATCTCCTCTCCCCACACTTCTCCAAGGAAGACTGATTTCTGCCGAGAGGGAAAGTAGGAGGCTCGGGTCAGAGGCTGACCACTCTGCCCTCTTCAGAGAGAGTGGGCTAGAAATTATACATATCTATCTGCTTTCTCAAATATTGTTAGTGTAAGGGAAGTCATTTTTAGGTTAACTGCACTTGTGATAGCCATCTCTTAATGGGAAAGGATACACTCAAACTTTATACCTAAGACTTGACTCCTTTCCCACCAAATTCCATTTCTACAATGAACACACATAGCAAATAGCAAATAAATCAATTCAGTCAAGTTTATAACATAAACAGAAAGCAGAGAATGTGTACATAAGAGAATATATACTATACATACATATATACGGGTGTGTGTGTGTGTATATATAAAAATCAGATAATACAGAGAATGAGCTCTACTTTGTGGAATTTCAGATCTCACCTAATGGGAAATTCCCCAAAGTCTCTAGTGTAGCAAGCTGGGGATAGGGCATGACATTGTAGAGATTGCCATCCCCTCTATATGTCAATTCCTTCCCAGAGTCTAGGAGTCTTTCTTTACTTTCAGCAACCTAAAGAGACTTTAGAAGTGTACATCTTCTCTCTTGATGATGGAAATCAGATGAAACAAGATCTCTCTTCTTCCTAGAGCTCATCAATTCTGCCCACTCCACAAACACATTTGAATTTCACTTTGCAATTCATAAGGCACTTTTATTATATTACTTATAAGATCCTTACAACAACTTTGACAGAGGAGGGCTCTATCCTATTTTATAGAGAAGGAAACGACATTTTAGTGAAATTAAGTGACTTGCCCAATGTCATATAACTAGTAAGCTGTAAGTACTGAACCCTAATTCTTCTGACTCCTAATCCAATGCTGTTAATATACTATATCTACTCATAGTCTTTTAAGTTCTTAGGAAATACAATGAAAGTACCAGACCTTCAATAGTGATATTTTTTGCTTTTTTTTCCCTCCTGACTTTAAGAAAATAACTTCAAATCTATCATCCTATGGGAAAGTAGGAGAGGAAAAGGGTAAGAGAAGCGTAGGGAGGTAGTCAGAAGCAAAACACTTTTGAAGAGGGACAGCATGAAAAGAGAGAGAGAACAGGGCTGGGGGATCCAAGATAGGATAGAAGGAAATATAGTTAGCAATAGTAAATGGGAAAAAATTTTGAAGTCTCTCTAATAAAGGCCTCATTTCTCAAATATATAGAGAAGTGAGTCAAATTGATAAAAATATGAGTCATTCCCCAGTTGATGTGTTAAGAGGTATAGACCTAGCAGTGTTATAGTTGTTTTCAGTTCTTGAGAATACAACCAATAATCTAATCTGAACTGGTCCATGATCACAGACAGAACTGTTGTTGACAATCACCTGGACTTAATATTGATCCATGAATTTTAAGAACAACATTTAAAGTAAATGTTACCAAATCCTTATAAACTTCAAAACACCTGGAACAAAAATGTTTCAAAATATAGAGACCTAGCAGAAGAAATCAAAAGCATGTGGAAACCTACAATCTGCTGCGGCTAGCAAGTCTGGGCCTAGCTACCAGCTGAATGAAATAAAGGGACAGAGAGAGAGAGAGAGCTTCTAGTTGAAATAAGAAAGAGGGAGAGAGACGGAGATGTATTCCATAGTCTATTTATTGCATACCTATTTCATACAGAGCCAATGATACATGGAGCTAATATGGCCAAGGACCCTGAAAGTCTTGGCCTACAACACAATCTTGTCTGTTAATGGAGTTGTTCAAAAGATTTCTTTCAACGATTCTTCGGAAGACAAGACGACATCTTAATATTTTCGTTCAATTACAAAAAACAGTTATTTTGTCCACGCAACATTACCTATAAAAAATAAGATATCTGCTTGTCTTAGAACAGTTTCTATCTAACCTCCGGCAAAAAGATGATTTACTTGAAACTTTAATATTTCTGTAACACTTAAACATACAATACCTGAGTCATTTACAAACATACTGAGAATTCCAACTCACGTTTTTCTTACTCTAAATCCTTTAAAAGACAATACTATATTGCAGAAGTTTCTAAAAGGTAAAAATAAGCAAGGGCTTACTTAGTATAGACACTCTAGTATTTGAGATTTCAATTCTTTGTACAGTGTTAGAAATATTGATAGGACAGCCACCTTCCGTCCTTCAAACTTATCCTGGAAAGTTTGTTCAATGATAAGTTAGCATTTATAGAGCATCTTAAGGCTTACAAAGCTCTTTACAAATATTTCATTTTATCTTTATGATAACATCAAGGAAACATGTTATTATTTATTTTATAGATGAGGTGACAGACAGAGGTTAAGTGAGCTGTCCAGGGTCACACATCTATTAAATATCTGTGGCCAGATTTGAACTCAGGTGTTCTTGAATCTATGTGTACCGCTCTATCTACTCCAGCACACTGCGTACCCCAATTCCAGGCATTTTCATTGACTCTCCACCGTGCCTGGAACTCTCTTCTTTCTACCTTTATGTACTAGCTTCCTTGGCTTTCTTCCAGTCTCTGGTAAAGGCTCAGCTTTTGTAAGATGCCCTTCCCATCTCCCTTAATGCTCGTACCCTCTCTGTGTTGATTAGCTCCAATGTTGTTGATTATCTTCAGTTTATCAAGTATTTATCTTGTTTGTACATGGGTGAACACATTCTATTCAACTCCTCACCTCATGATAGCAGGCAAATCAGTTCAAAAACTAGACTCAAAATGGATAGGTGGAACGGTGCAACTGTCTACCTTTGCCCTCCTTTCAAAATCATTAACCAAAACTGCTGTTCTCTATACAGTAAATTGAATGTAATAATACATACACAATCTATGTCATGTATGTCAGATGACACCATGTACTTGCTTGTATCTTGTGTTTGTACACAAATTACCCCTGGCTAAAATCTCTCATTCCTTAATTTCTCTCACCAACCTCTATCCCCATCCCCAACACCATTCTAGTTTTAGTTTAGCTGAATCTCTTTGCAACGTCACTCTTCCCTTTCTGACTGGTTCCTTCAATTATACTCCATGGAACTCCTCTGTTGTGAGCAAACTTAACTACATCCTTGACATTTTTCTCAAGCACTCATTCTACTTCCTCATTGAAACCTAGCTTTCCCAAGATAGCACTGCTTCATTATTAACCCTCTCTATAGAGGGATTTTTTTTGTCTTCCTGCTGCCCCTGATTCACTGAAATGCTCGAAGAGTGGTACATTTATTCCTTGATTTCCTGTGCTATTTCCAGGCCACAATCTACTGTCATTCTATAATTCCTCCTTCTTTGAAGTTGATATCATCTGTACCTATCACTCCATCTACATTTTCATCTCTGTTGTTGTCCTTCACAACATACTTTCCCTTCTCTCAAAAATAGTACTTTTCCATCAAGCTTTACAGTTTACAAAGGCTTTCTTCCCATTTGACATAGATTTGTATGTATTATTGCATTCAATTTACTGTAGAGAGAACATCAGCTTTGGTTAATGATATTGAAAGTAGGGCAAAGGTAGACAGTTGCACCATTCCACCTATCCCTTTTGAGTCTAGTTTTTGAACTGATTTACCTGATATCATGAGGTGAGGAGTTGAATAGAATCTCTTCACCCATGTTACATCCAGCTCCGTTGTTGTTTTGCTAAGTGGAGTTCCTCAGATGATTTGAAGGGTACCCAGATTATTAACCAAGGGATGGATAGTAGTCAAAAGGGATTTTGAAACATTACTCGGACAGTAGTTTGTATTTAAGGACTTTAGTGCCCTGGGGAAGAAAAAGAGTTCAAAAGACAATCTGAGATGGAAAGTGTTTTCTGCTTGCTTGGTACACAGCAGCCCTAAATCAGAAAGTGGTAGCATAGAATATCAGAAAATAAACCCAGCAGAGGGCACAGAATAGCACAGGATCAAAGCTTAATAGAGAAAGTAATCAATTTGATGATAGGACCAGAAGATATCAATAGCATATCAATAGCTCTGCAATATTATACCTGAGAGTTGTCCCTACCATGCATGGGATTTGGTAAAAAATGTTCTCTATATGTATCCCTTCTCATGTATTCCTAGTAATACACATTCTATAAACGTATCTTAGTTCCCTAGCCATGAGTATTCCTTAATATTTGCCTTTCCATATGTGTTTCCTGGACATTCATGATCCTTAGATTTATCTATTGCTCCATTTTTGGGTGGCAGTCTGTGGAAAAGTATACCCTTATATATAAGGTGTTTTTTCTGTCATTTGTTTTACTCTGCTGATTGAATAAATCTTTTGTTCATCAGCAATTTATCTTCTGATTGGTCTAGGAGTGATGGTAGGGGATCATGAACTTTAGTTTTGAGATGACACCCATATAGCACCTTGAACCTGGCACCCCAGATGCTGCATTTGAAGAAATCTGAAGAAATTGGGTCTCAGATTAAGTGAATTGCCTTTGATTGTATGACCAACAAGTGTCAAGGGCAGGATGTAAACCCAGGACTTCTGGCTCCAATACTTTTACTTATATTTCATGCTGCCTTTCATAACTGTAGCATGGCTCATGTTTTTCTTTTCCCTTATCTTTGGCTCACTTCCTTTTTTTTAGTTTTTAAAAATATTTAATATTTTAAAATATATTATTTATGTTGAGCCCAAATTCTCTTTATTCCACCACCACCACCACCACTGAGATGGTAAGGAATATGTTATCAATTATACATGTGAAATCATGCAAAACAAACTTTCATATTAGCTATATCGTACACAAGAAAAGCAAGAAAAATAAAGTGAGAAAACTAGATTTTAATTTGTATTCAGAGTTCGTCAGTTATTTTTCTGGAGGTAGATAGCATTTTTCATTACAAATCCTTTAGAGTTTTCTTGGATCATTGTATTAATCAGATCAGCTAAGTCTTTCTTAGTTGATTATCATTACAGTGTTCCTGTTACTGTGTAGAATGATCTCCTAGTTCTGTTCACTTTACTTTGCATCTTTCATATAACTCTTCCTATGTTTTTCTAAAGCCATCTTTCCTGTAATTTCTTATAGCACAATAGTACTCCATCACAATTATGTACCACAACATGTTTAGCCATTCTCCAACTGATTGACATCCCCTTAATTTCCAATTCTTTGCCATCCCCCAAAAGTTGCTGTTCTTGTACATGTACATTCTTTTCTTTTTTCTTTGATGTCCTTTGGGTACAGATCCAAATATCTGTTCAGTTATAGTCTTTTCATCAGGAATGACTGGAATTCCCTTATTTCATTAAATGTCTATCCCCCAAAGGATTATATTCAGCTTTGCAGATTAGATTATTCTTAGTTGTAATCCTAGATCCTTTGCCTTTTGGGTTGCTGCCTTTTATCATATCTGGCCCCATCCTTTTTTTAGATCACTTTTTTAGTCCCCTTGGACATTCAAAGCAACCTTTGAGAATTTAACTACTTTAAGCCAAAAGTTGTGAGCTACTGTTGCTTAGTTCCCAAAGGATAAATCCAGGTCATACTGTGTATTGATTAGGACCTTTGTCACTACCTATAGAGAGATATGAAGACTGAATTTCTGATATAGAAAGAAAACTAGTACTGTCAATTATCATGGATTATAGGTATGAAGCCTTTGGAGATATAATCATAACATGGAAGGCTGTGCCTAGCCAATTCAACATTACTTCAGTTAATCAAACATCACAATTACCAGTCAAATTCTCTGGAGAAAAATGCTAGTGGTTTATGTAGGGGGGAAAAAGGAACAAAAATTTAAACAGGAATGTGACTACAAATTAAAGTTTTAAAAGTTCAAGAAACTCTCTATGTCTCCCCTTAATGTCTATAATTAAAACAATTTTAAAGCAAAAATGTTTACTATGCTTCTTCTGTTTCTATTTTACTCTTTAGGAGGAATTTAAAGAGAGTACTGAGTCTAATTATACAGCAACCATAATATTGAATTCTGGAGCTAGGGAGTCCCAATCTCTAAACATAATAAGCCTTTCTTTACTTTAGCAATGACTTTTTGCACCTACAACTTTGAATTCTTTGGTGTTTAGGGCAGTATATTCCCTTGATGCAATTGTTGGGCATAACATAGTCTTCTTATTGATTGTAGAATTTATACAACTGCAGGTTCCTGAGACATATGTGAACACTGTTCTTTGATTTAGTTTATTTCCAAACTTTCCAAGTGAAATGGAAAGGTAGGTTATAGCAGACAGGATTTGGGAAAAGGGAGATCTGGTCTAGGCGAGGGCATCCTAAGTGGCACTCAGCCATTTCCTGGTGGTTCACAGAACACTATTCTAATCTAGAGATAAAGGAAAGTAATGGTAGTAGGCTTCTTGCCAGCCCTCTTCTGCTTCTCTTGATATTGCCTTCTCTTCATAGCCCACCTCTTGTAAAGTCTTTCTATTGACTTGATGTCATTGAAATTTGTCTGACCTGCTAGGAAGTAGTCAATCCCAGATCTGGTAAAAGAGGAAGTTCTAAGAGAGAGAGAAGGAAAAGAGATCCTAGTAAAAAAAAAAGTTGAGAGGGTTTGAAATAAGGTTAATTGGAGGTAAGGAAAAATGAAAACTAGAGCGATTCAGAAGAAATAATTACATTCTGGTTGAATGAATAATAGGCAAATAGAAACTGAAGAGAGAAAAGATAATCTAGTTTAATCCTGAGAGAACATGAAACTGAGAAATACAGCATAAGCAATTATTAAGTATCTACTATATTCCAGGGCAGAAAAAAAAGAGTTGAAGAAGTATATTCAGAAATAAATCAAGGATAACCAAAGATATCGATGTGTTTAAGAAAATGGTATGGTGGTTGGAAGATTATTACTGTGTCAATAGAGAGCGGTAAGAAGGACAGTATGCTAATCCAATGGAATTACATTCAAGTAGCATTTATTAATGTTTAAACCACTGCACTAGCATGGTGCCCAGGATACAAGCTCAAAAAACAAAACAGAATTTACCTGCAAGGAGATAATATTCTATTGGAGAAATAAAAGCTCATATTAATGAATCAATCATTAATCATTTATTAAATGCCTACTATGTTCTAGGTATAAGCATTAGGGATGTAATGACAGAAGTGAGGAAGTCACTTCACTCAAGGATCTTGCATTCATTTTCAAGCAAATGCATTAGGAAGTAAACTCTGTAATAATACAAGAGGCTTCTGGCCAGTGTAATAATGAAGCTATAACTTTGAAGAGGGGTAAGATGATAGTAGCAGAAGACTTGGAATATGAGGGAGAGTGTTGGCAAGGAATAATGGAAGGGATAATTCAAGGCTCTTTTGAAAAGACCCAAAAGAAAATAGAAAGTAGGGTAAAAGAAGCAACTAGAATAGGGGCCTTGAGAACAGAATACTAAATTGAAGCTTGGGGAAAGTGGAGGCAAGGAACTGCTTTATTTTCATACAATTCGCAGTTAATTAATGAGCCAATTCAGGACTCATTGCCCTTTGACAAATTAACCATGGAAATTAACAAATAACTTTTGCCTGGAGGAAACCATTTACTTTTTCTATTCACCCAGAATAGTCATTCACCTGTTCTGTTCACCTGAATAGCTGCAATAGTTAACTGAAACAGTTTGGTAGGGGATTTTTATTAACAGGATGAGATGTATACTATAGGATAAGAATAAAAATCGTGTTATTTTCTTCATAGAAAATGGCATAAGGAGACTACTTCATAACTAACTTTGTTTTAGGAGTCTGACTCCCCACCCTAACTTTCTGTCCCCTTTACACTTCATTCTCTGACCTCCCCCTCCTCCCCTCCCCAATCCTTCCTTCATATACCATGGGACAGAAAATCCTGTTTGCTCCCAAAACAAAAGTTGAATTAGTTTGGTATTTGGGTAGATCCAGCTATGAGAACATCCTGTATGTGGAGAGAGAAATACAGATAGTAGCTCTTGTTTCATGGTACATATCCTGTCTCTCAAAAGTGAACAAGGTTTAACTTCCATTGCCATAATTTCAGACATTTCAAAAGAAAACATCAAATGTAGACTAATTTGATATTTAAATAAAGCACAGATGTGAGGAATGGGCTTGGATTAAGGACAGAGGGATTGATTGCCAAAATCTGTGATGTGACATAAACTGGAATATCAGGTCCTTTCACTTCAGAAGACTTTTTTTATAAGCCACCATCATTTCCTTCCTGAGAGCTGACAATTTTCCTTTGGTCAACTTAAGACAAAGTCACAGGGGAGCCAAACTTTCTGTGATTGTTGGGATCAGCAAGGTATTACTCAGGCTATTAAGATTCAGAACTGAAAGAGGTGGATAGACATGACTATGGACCTATTTGGGAGAAAGGAAGGGATGATTAGTCAAAAAGTCTGATCTTTTGAAGCAGTTAAGAGTCTCTGGGAAGTAGATCAGGTACCTTACTTTGTAATCCCTTAACTCTTCATGGACAACTAAAGGGGATCCCCTCCTGGGCTTTGTCCTTACACATGATACAGGTAAGTGAAGTAACTAAGTATAGCCAGAGGTTCCTGTAGCTAGGTAGCTTAGTGACAAATGTCTAAATAGCATAGGCTAAAGGGAGGCGTTGCCTTAGGGCACCAATATTGGGGGTGGGTGGGCAATTCTATCCTGCCTTGGGGATTATAGTTGTCCAATCTACAAGAAAAACCACTGAAGCGGAGCTCTGCATCAATGGCACTATATTAAAGTGTCCATGGTTCACTTTAATGAAGTGAATCCTAGACCTTTTGCACTATCTGAGATACCCACTTCTGACATGGCCTAATTTTTTATAAGATGTGATTCATTTAATGCTTCAGCATTCTAGAGGGGCTACACAAAGTAGAGTAACCAATTAACCATTGGTTAATAGATTTTGCTTCACAGGCCAAAAAAAATTATACCATCCAGAAAGGTATGCCAGTAGGAGGATCATGGGTTGGGGGAAGCAAGGGGTGTCTCCACTGATTAAGTGGTCATAAGATGGTCACGTACTCATGTTGGACAAGAGAAAAAGGTCTAGAGGTACTAAATAAGTTGAGGACTTTTCATATAATTGATTCACCTCCACCACTTTGGGCTTGGTCACCACAAGGAAAAACAAAGATGGAGGGCCTCTAGTTAGTTTCCTATGATTAAACAAGTGAATTTCCAATCTGTAATTCATAGCTGTGAGGGCTAATATATAGAACATATAATTACAACCTCTTTGGAGTCATATCAAACTGGTTAATGCTGATTGGACTAGAATAGAGGTCCTAATGAAGCATATGAGGGTCTATCTACCTGTGGAGTTCTGCTTCTATACCACCCCACTTTACAGGCTTGTTCTCATATTCCCACAATCCCTTTCAAGGTAATTGTCAAGAGTAAGGGGGATGGGAGGGAAGTACTGACAGTTTGCCTACATCAAGAGTGAGAGTGCCCATTGTCCTCATTTGCCACTCAACCAAATTTGCCCCAGGTGCAGTTTGGGCTAGTTTGTTTCTTTTGGTGATAGAAGAGATCTGGTGGCTAGTATCTACAACCCAGATTCAAGAGTGGGAGTCCAAAGGTAGGATTTCACTTTTCAGAGCTAGGGAGCTTAAACCATGGTCCTAATCCCAGAGACACTAGGTTGATCACAATAGGAAGCTGAAGCAGCAGCTCTCAAATGGTGCCAGAGACCACTAACTTGGGTCTAAAATACATATGATGAGGTGCAGGCTCAGAGAGCCTCTTGAGCTCTTCTCAAATCTTCCTAAGTAAGGCATTTGCCTGAGGCCATGGGCTTTACTTGTGGCTCTGCCCAACTCTTTAGCCCTCCTTTGTCTAGCAATTTCCCACCCTTGATTCTCCTGGCCTAGCCCACCATTGTCTCTCAGCTCCAGTGAGCCTCCAGCAACTTCCCACCCTTAATCACTCCTTACTGGAGTCTGACCTCATCTGACTCCTGAAGACTACCCAAACTCTTCCTCTAGACCACCCAAGATTCCTTCCACAGTCTTTCTGTATATAAGACCCCATCTTCCCTCCATGTGGTGTGAGAGTGCCATAGAATGACCTAGCACAGACTTACTCTGTGTTGGATGATTCTGGCCTGCTTGCCCAATGCAAGCTTTACAGATACCTAGGCTCCTTAAGAGTCTACCCAATATGGTGAACTTTTAATAAACTTTGCTTTTCTTTGGCTGAGAGAAGACTTGAGTTAAATTCATTTGGCAGGACCTGTTGTGTTGGTATTTTGGGGTCTCGAGCACCCCTGACCCTACAACACATAGGAACTTGGTCATAGGATTTAGAGCTAGAGTGAACCTAATTAGTTCAGTCCCTTCATTTTCCAGGTTAAGAAATTGAAGATGAGAAGTGTACAGTGTATGGTGTGTGTGTGTTGTCAAGGAAAGTAGTGAGGGGGAGTTGGATCACAAGGAAAAGCAAAGGCAAGAGAGTGGTTATTAAAGCCCCAGCTGTGTGGACCAGCCATGCTGACCATGCTGAGCTGCTAAATAATGGCTTCCTAAAGCTTTTTATGTTTCCTTTTTAAGGACCATATTAATCTGCCGGTCTAGGACATGGCTAAGTGACCTCAGTTTTAGGAACTAAGGGATTTCAGGACAGAAAGATCAGTCATCACTTAACCATTCAATTAATCAACATGTATAAATCAGATCCTTCCCTCTTTTGATAGAAGAGAATGAAGAGGTTACCCATAAAGAGGGTTAGGGTTGCCTGACACTCCAAAATACCAACATACTGGGTCCTGCAGAAAGAATTCTACTCAAGTCTTCTCAGCAAAGAAAGGTAAAGTTCATTTTAAGTTAATTAAAAGTTTGCCATATGTGGTAGACTCTTAAGGAGTCAGTTTATGCTATGTCATTCTATGGGCTCTGTAACAGCAATCAATTTAGTAGATACTTAGCACTTAGTAACTTAGGACTAAGTATGGAAGGTGTGAGCCCTGTCTGGAAGGTATGAGCCCTGTCCACTGTTGAGAAGGTGTGAACTCCCCTGTTGACATGGAAGAAGGCTATTGGCTGAGACAAGAGGCCAGTGCTGTATATAAAGAAGAATTCTAGAGACAGAGAGAGAATTGGAATTTTCCTGTGGAGAAAGCAGGATTGTCTCAGCATCTGAGAGCTGAAGAAATGAGTTGGTATTTTCTTGAGAGAGTTTCTCTCCCAGCATCTGGATGCTGACAGACCTGAGATGGAGTTTTCCTGAGACTAAAATTTGGTGAAGGCTACCCAGAAGGCCAATATTCCTTCTGGGTCCTAGGGCCAGCTGAACTGCTGGAAGACTGAAGAAGCACAACCAGGATAAGAGTTTGTTTGTTCATGGCCTGGCTGATCCTTGAGTTCCAGGCAAGAGAAGTGGTGAAAGGTTTGAGATATGCTGGATTCTGTGAACTTCAGCGTGTGCCAGGGAATGCCCTGAGGACTGGACAAGGACCTGGGAGCTGTCTACCTCTGAGGACTGGATGAGAACCTGGCATCTGTCTGCCTCTGAGTCCAGGTGACTGTTTGGCCGATTCAAGAGGGAGCTGGAACCATGGAAGGGGATCCAGGGAATCAGAGAGACCACCCAGAGTCAAGATGAAGGAAAGGCCTCCCCTTGGATGAAACTGAGGATTGCTGGACACCAAGGGGTGAAGCATTTGTGTGGTTTTCTAATGATTGTGTTTAATGATTGATTGAGTTGATGTATGGTTGCCCCATGAGTGGAAGACTGAATATTGTACTGTACCTTGATATGTTGTGAATATTATGATGTGATGTATTGTGAATGTTTGCCTTGATTTGTAATGATATAAACAGTGTTCACTATTACTATGTAATCCGAACCTTAAAAGCTGTTCACAGTAGCATTCTTTTGAGAATCTGCTGGTGCATGGGGTTACATGCTCTCACAAAGCAAGTTTGTGCTAGGGCATTCTGTGGTGCTCTTACACCACATGGAGGGAAGATGGGGTCTTATATACAGAGGAATCTATCCATGGACTAGACGAAGTTTGGGGAGGGCCTTCAGGAGGAGTTAATGAGATCAATGCAAGGGTGGATTGATATTATGGACAATGGAGGGCCAGGCTAGTAACAGAGGTTTGGACCCAATCACAATGAAGTACTTGTGGCCTCTGCAAATGCCTCATCAAGTGGGAAGATTCAATCAGAATTCAAGGGGTTTCCCAGCGCCTATACCTCAAAGATTTAAAGAGAGCTTAAGCGGAGTCCCAGAGCCTACATCTCATCAAGAGGAGTTCAAAAGAACAGAAAAGAGCACTAGGTACCTGAGTAGCACCCACCAACTTTGCAGAAAAGGAAGAGTGAATAAAATCCTAAGTAAACTGCAAATTTTAGATACTTCCCAGAGTTGAATCTTCAAGTAGGGGGGAGAGAAAACAAATAGAAACAATTCTTTTTGTCTTGCCCACTTGTGGACTTTGTAATGTGCTTCATGAAGTCTTTTTATTTTTTTTTTTGTCTTGGACAGAAAAAAAAGGGTGGTAACTTTCATTCATCCAAATACTGTTGCTATTATGAGGTCAGCAGCCTTCAGCTTTTCATGTTTCATTTTATTAGTTCACCTAGGAGTGATGATGCTCTTGGGGACTGAGTCACACCAACCAAATTCACAAAAGACTAAACCAAAATGAAATTGTATTTATTTATATTGGGAAATAGAACTGTCAAGCTGACCAGAGTACTAATTGAGATGATCCTAGGTCATTCTCTTCCTTGTCAGAAAGTCAAATCTGAGCTCCTATTGTCTATTTAGAAAAATTAATTTAAGGTGGAAGGATTGCTAGGTGAAACTATGGAAAAGGAACATGTTAATGAGTAATGTCATCAAGCTATGTCTGACACACCTTCCTTCACTATAGGCTGCATTTAAGTGGAGGGGAATCCTTGTGTTTGACTACTCAAGGAACTCTCTCTTCTTGACTATAGAAAGAGTCCTGGGTGTGGCCTGGAGTCAAATGATCTTCATTCAGATCTAAGCTCTGTTATTACCTTCATGACCTTGTTTCCTCATCCAAAAAATGAGGTTAGATTGGCTAACTTCTAAAGTCCTTCCCAGTTTTGAATATCTGAATACAAAATGATAAAAGCAAAATCATTAAGACACCATTGCTCTTGAATAATAGTGTCAAGGAAAAGAGTCCATCCAATGGAAAATGTTCTAGCAGGAAAACAGTTTTATGCTGGCTGATTATGTGCTTGGTGCTTATATACACACAGGAATACTGCTTTTGTGCTATTCTGTTCTCAGAAGAATCTAGCCTCATAAAGAGGATAGAAGGAGGAAGAAAGAATGGCCATAAGAGGGAACAGAGGTGAAATTTGTGCTCTATGAGCCTATGTGAACTTGACTTAATTTGTGTTTAGGGCCTCTGGTCTCCTAAATGTCCTTTCCTTGTCTGTTTTCTCTCTCTTATCCCCAGGCTTGAAAAACTCACTCTGATTTTTCATCTTTGCTCATTGCTTAAAAACTTGTTTTCTGGAAAGACTTCGTTATTTGTTTTTACATCTGATTAGTCATTTATACCTTACTTTGAATTTCAGCAAATATGATCTCTCACCCAGGGCTTTTTTAGGTTTTTGTCTCTAATTATGGAATAAAAGGATGTATCTGCTGTGAAAGGAAGTTTAGGTGTCAGAAAGTAGTGGAGAAGAGGTTTTGGGGAAGTCCTTCTTTAAGCCTTATAGTAACACCATATATAGGGACCACTTATTTCGTGTACTAGAAAAGTCAAGTCTTCCTCGTCAGGTCAAGACAGAAACTTGGTTCCTTTGCCTTCCCTTACTGGAGATTCTATTGCCAGTCCAGGTGTGAAAAGCTAGATAGAGTCCTATGGGATGCAGATGCCAGTAAAATAGAAATATATGAAACCTTAGAAGGAGTGATAAAAAAAAATCTTTAGGGTGCTCTAAAATCCTTTGAAGAAGTACTGTGTATAATATAAGACATCATCAGTGTTAGTAATCTTCTAATTCAAAACTACAGTCCTCAGTATTCTTCACATAAAATGCCTTTTATAAACTAGATTTAAAGCACAACAATTGTGAAACCTGATTGGGTCTGTCAGGAAAAAAACCAGAAATACTTTTTACTCTATAATAAATGGCATCTCTGTTGTGGGTTCTCTTACAGTGTTGCTTAAAAAAAGATACTAGTTTTATTGAAGCTCAACATGACTAAAATAGGACTCATATTTTACCCAAACCTACCTTTCCTAAACTTGTTTATTTCTGTAGAAAGTACTGCCATCCTTCTAGTCACACAAGTTGGCAACCTCAATGTCATGGTCTTACAACTTTTCAGATTCTCTCACTCAAACAAAAAACCCCAAGACAAAACAATTAATTGCTAAGTCTTGCCTACTTCCCCACCATTATTCACAGGGCAACCCTTTAGACCTGAGGGCTAGTTCAGGTTCTTTTCTCTGGCCTGAACTATTGCTATTAGTCTTCTAATGTGTTTCCTTGCCTTAAGCTTTTCTGATCTCCAGTCTATTCTTGATACAAGTTGCAAAAGGGATTTTCCTAAGTACAGTCCCTACTCCCCTCCACCCCCATAATCTTCAGTGGCTCTCTATTATCTTTAGAATGAAATATAAACTGAGCCCTTCACAACCTGCCTCTAATCTATTTTTTCAGTCTTATATTCCTCCCTCCAAGTACTCATCCAAAGCAGCCTTAGGATTCACTATCTCCTTTCCCTATGTCTATGCAAAGGCTTCCCCTCCTCCCACTTCCGCCTGTAACTTCCCATGCTTGGAATACTCTTCTGTCTCCACCTTTTATAAAGCCCCTCAATGGGCTTACATTCTAATGGGGGAGGGGAAACAATTCGTAAAAGGGAGCTCAAAAGTAAGAGGGGATGGAGGAGGAAAGGAATTACCTCACGGTTCTTAGAAACCCTAGTTTCCTTTAAGTTCAGTTTGAATGCCAACAAATTTGCTTGACCTTTTTGATACTGGCAGCTGCTAGGGTCTCCTTCCCTCCCCCAATGTATTTTGTATTTATTTACATATCGAAATCTTCTCTGTCTGGGGCAAGCTCCTTAAGGGAAGGGATTTATATCTTCAGCCTTCCACAAAGTCCCAGCACAATAGGAACTCAATCCATGTGTGATAGATTGATGGATTGTAGTTTTACCTGTATTTTGAGGGGGAAGGGGTTGCATTTATTTTTTCTTCTTCAGTTTTTAAAATGATTAACCTGAAGTGTATTTTATAGGTTAAGTTAAACAATTGTGCCATTTATTATACAGTTAATTTAAATTGTGTTTAATATGATCTTTTGTAGTACAATGATGTTGATCTAATATCTTTTTCAGGGCAAGACACAAGTTGCTGGAACTAATTGCAATATTGAATTTGTTATTAAAAGCGACAGGTTTATTCAGGCAGAGAGAGAAAAGCAGGAGAGCATTAGGATCTGTGCAGAGTACAATATGAACAACATCAGTTAAAAAAATAATCAGCCCTGATTTTGCATCAGGGCTAACATAACATAGTACATAGTAATAGGTTAATGAGTCCAACTTTGTTAGGAGGCCGAGTACTATTTGACAGAGTTGTTTAGTCATTTTCAGTTGTATCTAACTCTTCACGACCACAGCTGGGGTTTTCTGGGCAAAGATTCTGGAGCGGTCTGCCATTTCCTTCAATTCATTTTTAGGGATGAGGAAACTGAGGCAAAGAAGGTTAAGTGACTTGCCCAAGGTCACACAGCTAATAAGTGTCTTAGGCCAGATATGAACTCAGGAAGATGGTGTCTTTCTGATTCCATGTCTGGTACTCTTTCTACTGTGCAACTCATTTTAAAAAAATTTAAAAATTAAATTTATCTCTATCAATTCTATTCTTTTTATTTATATATTTGTATTTAAGCTTAAATAGTACTGAAATATTATATCTATAGCTATATAGAGATCCATATCTTGGTATATTCTGCAATATGTATACCATATACTTCAATGAATCTCTAATACAATTGATGCGGACTTTCCTTCTAGAGATGCAGATCACCAACCATCCATGTTTCTTCCACCTAAGTGACTCATGTTCCTCACATAAATCCTCCATTTAGCATTTTCTTCCAACAAAGTTGGAATTAATACTTGACTAATCTGTTCTCTTTCACATTTTTTACGTTTTACATTTCCCACCACCAAACTTTTCCAAGAATACATCTGGGCAAGATTTTAAAATGATCTTTCCAGGATGAAAGCGATAACATAGTAATAAAAATACTAAATGACTATTGATCTCATAAACTTGGGGCATACTCTCCCACTAATATATATACTATCTGTGTGAAGAGCTGACATGCATAGCGCTTGTGAGTGGAAGTATATATGTAAGGAATATATGGCCATGGCACATATGGAAGGACCTATGGAGGGAACATGTATTGTCACCACACATATGGAAGATGTAACGGAAAACTTCCTAGTAGACTATCCAAAGTGGAATAGCTTGTCTGGAATTCTCCCTCCCTGAAAGTTTTCAAAGCTAGATCATCCTTTTTAGGATAGATGATTTTCTTTCAAATACAACTTGAATAAGGTGGTCTCTCTGAGGTGTCTTCTTCTGCTGCTTGTCTGAATCAGATTACTCAGTGAGAGATTTCTAATATTTGGAGATTTTAAACATGTCCCTCTTGGTCCTTTACATCTCCTTATAGGCTATCAAAAATGAATATTACTTTGTTTATGGGAAAGAAGCATGATATAATGTGATGAACTCTACAATCTACTAGGTGTGTAACCATAGGCAAGTCACATAACATCTTGGGTTCAATTTCCTCATTTGTTTCAATTTCCACAGGGCTGCCTAGTACAAAAGAAAGTACTTTGGACTCAAGAGTCAGAGGACTTGAGTTTAAACCCCATTAAATCGGTGAAATCTCTTTCCCCCTTTCCTAAAGGGTTTAGTTTTTTCATTTGTAAAATGAGGTCCTTGACCTAGTTGGCTGAAATTCGTTCCATCCCTAAATTTATGATCCTATGAATTTTGATAACCTTATTTCATGTTATTGTTGTGAAGAATATATTTTATAAACTGAAATCACCACAGAAATGATGTATTAAAATAATCACCCTCCTGACTCTATAATCCTTGAAGCTTAGTTATTTATATAACTTCTGTTGATTCAACCTTTTCTCAAACTTAGGACTTAATATTGGCCTTAAGGGAAATATAGGGAATTTGATGTCAAAGCTCACTAATTCAGCACTGATTTTTGTGTTGCTATTATTCCTTCTCTGACAAAGGCCTGCCTACCTTTAGTGACTGATTTCTTAGTACTTCAGTGTCACCCAAAATTGGGTACTTCCTTTGGATCTCAGTCTCTTTCCCTGAAGGGCAACTAGGTGGCATAGTGGATAGAGCACTGGGCTTGGAATTAGGAAGAACTCTTCCTGAGTTCAAATCTGGCCTCAGACACTTAACTAAATTACCTGTGTGACCCTGGGCAAGTCATTTAACCCTGTTTGCTTCAGTTTCCTCATCTATAAAATAAACTGGAGAAGAAAATAGCAAAGTCCTTCAGTATCTTTGCCAAGAAAACCCCAAATATAATCTTGAAGAGTCAGATATGACTGAAAAAAATGACTAAATAACTTCATCTCCGTAACTGGCTTTTCTGTTTCTAAACCTGGAGCCTAATAGATTCTTAATAAATATTTATTGATTGATTAAACCCCAGCCCTCCAGTCTACTTATAATTGCCAACTTCATATCCCATTCGTCTTACTGTTGAGGTGCAGGGTCTGGGGAAACTCCTTGAAGTCTGATTAAATCTTCCCACTTGAGGAGGCATTTGCAAACGCCATAAGTTTTTCATTGTGGCTGGGCCCAAACATCTGTTACTACTCTAGCCTTCCATTGTCCATCTACTTCCCACCCTTGAGCCTATCAAAATATCAATCCAACCTTGCATTGACCTCATTAACTCCTCCTGGAGACCCTCCCCAAACTCATTACTGGAGTCTGACCTCATTGACTTCTCCTGAAGACCCTCCCCAAACTCCTCCTCTAGACTACCCCTAGATTCCTCTGTACATAAGACTCCATCTTCCCCCTATGTGGTATGGGAGTGCCATAGAATGTCTTAGCACAGACTTGCTGTGTGAGTGCACCATAGGATGACCTAGCATAGACTTACTCTGTCCTGCTTGCCCAATACAAGCATCACAGATATCTAGGCTCCTTAAGAGTCTACTCCATATGGCAAACTTTCAACAAATTTTACTTTTCTTTGGCTGAGAAAAGACTTGAGTCATTCTTTTGGCAGGACCCAGTGTTGGTATTTTGGGGTCTTCAGAGCAAACCTAACCCTCTTTATAGGTAACCTCTTCACTACCTTCCCCCTTTCCTTTATCCCTTTCCTTCAGGTTTGGAACTCTATTGTCTCATAACAGACAATAAACAATCAAATCTGCTTTCCCTTTGTTTGAAACAACACCTTGGTTCTTGGATTCTCCTTACATCTTAAAAACAGAATTAATATACTGCTTTTCATGTTGAGCTAATCAGTTTTCTAATCTTATATCACCATGTGAATAACAGACAGCTGACTGGCCTCCTGTCTTTATTTCTGGATTTTATTTTATTTTTTGCTTTTTGGAGGGCAGGGCAATTTAGGGTTAAGTGACTTGCCCAAGGTCACACTGATGAGGTGTAGGCTCTGGGACCCCCCTCCCTTTTGAGCTTTCCTTGAATCTTTTGAGGTACATACTCTGGGAAACCTCTTCAAGTCTAATTGTCATTAACTCCACCTGAAGTCCCTCCCCAAACTCATTTCTGGAGTCAGACCTTATTGGCTCCTCCTGAAGACCCTTCCCCGGCTCCTCCTCTGAACCACCCCTAGACTCCTCTGTATATAAGACCCGGTCTTCCCTACATCTTTGTGAGAGTGACCATGGAATGGCTTGGTAGAGACTTCCGGTGTAAATTCCCTAGCAGAGACTTGGGCTAGGTGAGAGCGCCTTAGGGTAGCTTAGCAGAGACTTACTCTGTAAAAGTCTATCCCATATCTTTCAATAAACTTTACTTTTTCTTTGGCTAAGAAGACTTGAGTGGAATTCTTTCAGGCTAAGAAGACTTGAGTGGAATTCTTTCAGAAGGACCCGGCGTGTTGGTATTTTGGTGTCTCGGGCAAACCCTAACCCTCTTTGGGCACCTCTTCAACACAGCTATTAAGTGTTATATTAACTGTCTGAGGTCAGATCTCAACCCAGGTCCTCCTGACTCCAAGGCCAGTGCTCTACTCACTGCACCACCTAGCCGCCCCTCTGGATTTCTTTAATAAGAAGTCCTTTGGTTTCCATGTGACATTGTAGCTTTGCCTACACTTCGAGTCCTGACCTTGCCCAAGTCATACCTACATGGCAATCAACTTTCAGTTAAAACATTTCTGATTTGTGATAAGACTTTAAGGTTTATGAACTACATTTCTGGCAACCAATCTATGTAATTGCTAATAAACACGTTGTTTTCCAAACTTTACAGATGAGAAAACTGTTAGAGACATTAAGAGGTCTTACTGTGTTCACACAGTTGATACTTGTCAAATCTAGGCTTAGACCTTACTTCTCTCGATCCAGTTCTAGTGTTTTTTCTAGTATATCACACTTTCTTTAAAAATTTATGTTTGTTATTTTGCTAAAGGATCATATTTTTATCAACTAGTTGGCCCATGTGTCTCCAGTCAAAGTTCACTCAGTAGCAGCTATCAAAATTTTAAACACAGTGAGTGTCTGGGAGGAAACTATACCCCTCTTCAAAAGCTTTCAAAGGCATATTCATATGCATTGACTATCACCTTCTGTTTCTCTTTTTATTTAAAAATGTGTGTTTGAGTTTAGCTTCAAGCTGAGTATATATTTTTAAAAGAATTTAATCTTTGTTTTTCTTTCAAGTAACAATTTTTATTGACTGAACTACAGAACAGTTAACTTCGCCTATATTTTAGAAGTTTCTGAGCTGTACAAACATCTTTTTCTAAAAGTTTTTTTTTTTAAATGAGGGAATTGAAGAATGCCTAAATATATTAGTGCTGATTCATCTGTGAGCTCTGGGGCCCGTGCAACTCCAAAGGTCTATGAATCAGTTTTAATATAATATTGACTCTATGAATCAGACTTTAAGCAAGT
Source organism: Pseudocheirus occidentalis (assembly GCA_028646575.1). Lineage (NCBI taxonomy): Eukaryota > Metazoa > Chordata > Mammalia > Diprotodontia > Pseudocheiridae > Pseudocheirus > Pseudocheirus occidentalis. The sequence goes on along the minus strand of CM053593.1, from coordinate 311,050,664 downwards.
TTTTTTTTGTTTCAATGTTTTCAAAATTATTATTAAAAAAGCATGAGGTTTATATTTTCTTACAATTTAATAAATGTGTATTCGAAAGGGCTAGCTGGTAGAATGAATTGAGGCAAAAATATTTCTAATGAGAGAAATAAGCTAGTATATCAGATTTACAAATTTTTCAAAGCTTTTGCTTACTATATGCTATTGATTTTGTGGGTTTATTTTTTAGCTAGCAATTTGTTGAAACTATTAATTGCCACCATTAGTTTCTTAGCTAATTCCCTAGCATCTTCTCAGGAAACTGCCATGTTACTAGCAAATAGGGATAATTTTGTCTTCTCTTTGCCTTCTCTTTGACTTGAAATTCTTTTTTTTCTATTTCTAGAATCATTGCAAATAATAACAGGGAAAGGTAGCATCTTTGATTTACACCTCTTTTTTTAGGAAAGCTTCTAGTATATTCCTATTTCATATATTACTTTTGATTTTAGAGAGAGGCTTTATGATAATGTTTTTTAAAAATCCCTCCATCCCCATGCTTTGTACTTTTGTCGTTGTTGTTTAAGTATTGGGGAGTGTTGTACTTTGTCAAAGGCTTTTTCTTTGAGACAACCGTGCGGTTTTCTATGTTTTTTTTTGTTTTAAACATGCTTAATTATGTTGACTGTCATCATTGACTCCTTCCTATAACTCCAACTCAGTCAGAATAATTGATTTCTGAGAGGTTTTATTTTGTTTTTCCTTTTTTCTTAAATGTTATGTCAACCACAACATTTTTTTCTTTTTAATTCAACAAGCATTTTTAAGTGCTTGTTTTTAAGGCACTGAACAGAAGGTACTGGGAATTCAAAGAATACTGAACCTGAAGCTAAAATAGTTTGACCACAGGAGAAATCAGGACTCATTGGAAAATACCCTGATGTTAGGAAAGATTGAAGGCAAAAGAAGGGACAGCAAAGGATGAGATGGAGAGTAATGGAAGTAATGAATATGGTCTTGGATAGGCTTTGAGAAATATTAGATGATAGAAAGGCCTGGCATGCTGTGGTTCATAGGGTGACAAAGAGTTAGACAAGAATGAACAACAAAAACAATCCATCCTCAAAATACCCTCCTTGATATACCCATCTCTTCTGTGAAGATAGAAATGGAAACATTTGACAACCAATTGGATATATGGGTTGAATGTGAGTGAGGAGTCCAGAATGATGCTGAGTGAATGCTAATGTCATCCTACAAAAGTGTGTGTGTGTGTGAGTGTGTGTGTGCGTGTGTGTGTATTTGTTGTCAGCTATGTAAATAGGTAGTACTGGATGCTATACAGCTGGGCTAAAAGACCTAGTGTCTGCCTTCAAGGAGTTTGCAATATAATTGGGGAGACAAGGCTAACAAACATTAATCAATCAGCAAAAAGTACAAAATAGTATATAATTAAGAGCACTGGATTTGCCATCAAAGGACATTAGTTGAAATCCAACTTACTATCTGTGGGATCTTGGGCAAATCACTTTAATGTTCTGGACCTCACTTTCCTCATCTGAAAAATGGATTGGACAAAATGACTTCCAATATCCTTTAAGTTCTGGAACTATCATGCTGGTGTTGTATGTAGAATTGTATATACTAAAAGCTTCATCAGCAGTCAGAGGAGTAAGAGATAAATGAAGGAAAGATAATCAGGAAAAACGCCCTGGAAGATGAGACATGATCTGGCATTTAAAAGATGGATGGCAGTTACAATGATGAAAGAAAAAGTTTTCTAATTGGGAAAGCAACACGAACAAAGGCACAGGGTGCATGTCTGTTCATAAGGCAGTAAGGACATTATGATAATTAGATTGGAAAGTTTGGGGTGGAAAGTAAAAGAGAATCATGCTGAGTAGTGTGATACTGGGTGATCCAAGATCATGGATGGCATTGAAAGGCAAGCAGAGGA
>CM053593.1:311026617-311048240 GCA_028646575.1 Pseudocheirus occidentalis | reverse complement strand
ATATATATATATACTTTTATACATTATTTCAAACTTATTTCCATACTTCAAAGTTCCATGATTTCAAAGATGTAGACATTTTCTCTACAAAGTCAGATTGCCATCCCTCTAACCTCATACATGATATTCCAGACTTGCTGGAACAACAACAAAAAGTTCTGTGCTTGGGGGTACATATTCTAGTAGTAAGCCTGTCTGGATTTGGCTCCAGTATATTTGTCCTTAGATGGCAAGCACGCAGTCTCTCAATAATAAATCTATATTCAGAACCCTCTTGGAGCTCATACTCCACTGATACAACTTTCCAGAATCCTAAATTGAAGTGGAGACATCAGCAATATTCTTTTATTAGATGTACACAGAAACATTAAACCATTTTACTTAGCTTCCATTAGAAATTACATACTCAATGGTAACCTTTTAAAAGGACTCAAATGAGACGAAATATACTAAATGCTTTGTCTCCTGGAAACACTATATAAAATGTCAGTTGTCACTACTATTATTACTAATTCCATGGTACTCATTATAGCTTCATCCCAGACATGAGTGTGTTAGTAATATTAAGGATTTGAAGACTGTCATTTGATAATGTACTTTTGAGTTTTGTCCCCTAATAAAAACACAAATACTTTCTAAAGCCTAAAAAAAAAAAGACTATTGAAAGGTCTCATTGTGGGAATGTGTGTGTGCGTGTGCATGTATATGTACACACACATATTGTCAACCAATATAGACAACCACAAAATCATACACTTTTAGCATATGAAGAAATCTTAGAACTCATCTTGTTTAATCCTTATTCAAAGCATGAAACTTGTTTACAGTATTTCCAGTAAGTAGTCATCCATAAAGTTCCCCAAAATTTTAGGTGACAGGGTATTCAGTACTTTCCTCTTCTCCCCCTCTTTTCATATTTGGACAGTTCTAATTATTAGAGATGTCTAAACCTGCCCCTGTAACTTTTTATCATGTTCTGCCCAACAGGGGAAAGGAAAGCAAGTCATATCCCTCTTCAACCAGAAAACTCTTAAAAACCTGAAGTCAGAACTCTGACCAACACAATGACCCACCATAATTCCAGAGGGTTCATGAAATATTCTTTTGTCAGAGAGATAATGGACACAGAGAAAGAGGGAGAAGGAGAGGGAGGAAGTAAGGGAGAAAAGGAAGGAGAGGGGGAGAGGGAGAGGAGAGAGATGTATATGTACACACCTGCACAATACTTAGATAGATAGATAGATGATAGACAGACAGACAGATAGACAGATAGACAGACAGACAGACAGGCAGGCAGGCAGACAGGCAGACAGACAGACAGACAGACAGGTAGGTAGGTAGGTAGATAGATAGATAGATAGATAGATAGATAGATAGATAGATAGACAGACAGACAGACAGACAGAGACAGGCAGGTAGGTAGGTAGATAGACAGGTAGATAGATAGATGATAGACAGATAATGTCTATAGACAGACAGATAGATGGATGGATGGATAAAATATAGATAGAAATAGAGATTATGGTCAAAGGAGGAACTTTTTTTTTTACTTCATATGTTTGTGACATGGGTTTTGTTTTTCTTGCCTTCTCATCTGGGGAAGGGGAGTGTCATTTGATAAATATAAGTTAAGAGAGTAATAGTTTAAAACACAGCAGAATTAACATATTTATGTGTGTAACATATATATGTGTGTATTTATACATACAGACACATAAAATGCATTCCTCTTTTCTCACAATTGGTGTGCTTTCTCATTCCTACTAGTTCATTCATGACACACCAAGAATCTGCAGTGCTTGTACTTTCATCTCCAAATGTCTTTTTTGCCATTCAAAGATCATCTCATATACCACGTTTCCTTTGGACCTTCCCTGATCTTCCATCTTTCGTGTGATTCACCTTTCTTAAAATTCCTTTACTCCCTTGTTTGAATCATTCTTGTGGTAGTTATCACATATTACATTACAGTTATTTTTGTACCTGTCTCTTTCTTCTGCTGAAATGTAAACACTTGGAAGGCAAGTTATCATGCCTAATTCATCTTTTTATTTCCACCAGCCCCTAACACTGTGCCTTTATATAAAAGATGCACAAGAGATGTCTGTTATATGAAATCATTGCAAATGATGTTATATTAAGAAAGTAGTTTAAAAATTCCAAAGAACTTTACCTATTTGTCCAAGTTGTCTGACCTCAGCCCTTTTCCTAACTCTGTAATGTTGAGTGGCTAATAGATACCATGAGCCTGGTGAACACACAGACTGGAGCCGCTAGGACCAAACAGATTGTATCAGCCTCAATGTACGTAGTACTTGATTTGAAGAATTCATAGAGGTGTGGAGCGTTGGGGAAAGACTTGTAATATATTATTCCCAGATTGGTTTCTTTGGCTCTGCATCTATATCCTTTGGCTCACCTCTCTATAAAAACATCACCATTTGCTCTTAACTGGTTCAGCCATCTGGGAGTGAATAATAGTCTGGATAGAGTCTACCATCTAGGAATCACTTGTTGATTAGGGATGTGGTCTCATTTCCCAGAGCAGACAATGAGAGAGCCAAAATGCATGGCTTGTATTTTTGTTCTATTAGCATGTCCATTGATGGATTTTACAAATTGCCCAATAAACTCTGTAATTAGTTCAGTTTAAGATGGATCACACTATTTCTCTGTCCTTCAATAGCTAGAAAAAGACTACTATACCTTTATCTTATGACGTGATTTAATTTTCAATATTGGGAAACAGGAGAGGAGAGTTGTGATGAAATGCCTTGCCCAAGATCACACATAGAAAATAATAGGAAGGGGCAGCTAGATGGCACAGTGAATAGAGCACCAGCCCTGGAATCAGGAGGACCTGAGTTCAAATCTGACCTCAGATACTTTTATTTTATTTTATTTTATTTATTTATTTTTGCTTTTTTTGGAGGGCAGTTGGGGTTAAGTGACTTGCCCAAGGTCACACGGCTAGTTTTTTGTGTTAAGTGTCTGAGGCCGGATTTGAACTCAGGTACTCCTGACTCCAGGGCTGGTGCTCTATTCAGTGCACCACCTAGCCGCCCCTTGACCTCAGATACTTAACACAAAAACTAGACGTGTGACCTTGGGCAAGTCACTTCACCCCAACTGCCCTCCAAAAAAAAAAGAAAATAATAGGAAAAGCATATTTCGATTCCATCACCAAGACTATGTTGTTAATACTGAGTTACATCGTGATTAATTAAAGAATTAATTAATTTTTACTAATTAAGATGTTTTTAAGTGATCATAATATTTGTCATTCCAACTATTTTGTCATCAAAAGGCATCAAGAATATGCTAAGATAACTTTGTAAACAAGAAGGGAAAAAAGTATATTTATGAAAATTATCACTCTTTTCCTGATCAAAACAAAGAACAGTACAGCATAATATACACATACTCTTTTGTCAGTGAAGATATTTACACATACACAGAATTCTATGTAGATCTTGTACAGCTTTATTGCAGGTGAGTTAATGAGCTCAGCTTAGCAGGTCAAAGCCACCCCAGTGTGAAGTCAGCTACTAAATGCATCCATAGTATGTTAATAAGAAGGCAGATTAAAGGCAATACATGTAAAAGCCATGTTACTATTTATTGTAGGAGATAGTGAGAGATGTTTTACCTGAGCCATCTGCTTTGACATACATTTCAGCGGTCTCCTTCAAGATATGGTATGTCACTTCATATTGTTCAAAGAATTTACTATTTTCTATAAAAGACTAGAAAAGAAGCAATCAGTTAGAAGGCAAAGGGAAATTAGTACAAGACAAAGGTATATTTCTACCAAAAATTCAACACAGATTTTAATCTGCCACCTGTTTCTTCAAAGCAGGAAGGTGGCTCATTTTCCCTATAATTTTGGGATCCTTCATCAATTCTCATCAAATAGTTCCATTACTATAATTAAAGAGTCTCTTGCGTTTATTAGCTATTTCCACCTTGTTATTTTTTTCCTAACAGTTGACTCTAATGTTCTAAGAAAAGAAATCCTTTCTTTCAATACTCTTGGGCTTACTCTTGGAAGAGATGAAGGATCCCTAGAGAGAATAGCCCCAGCATTTTCACGACATTCAATTAAAATGTACATTTTGAAGCCTTCTGCTGGGAAGCAGCAGTGGGATTCCTTTGCATTCTGAACATTCTTTATTCCAAAGTGACTGCTCTATGGGTAGTTCAATTTATAAACAAAATGGTACAGTGCTCAAACATTTCCCTTATAGAAAAAAAAAACGCCTGTTTTCATATGTAGAAAATACATCAAAATAACACTTCATTATTTCCACACAGTGACATATTTAAATGATCTAGCACAAAGCCCTTAGACACAAAGTAATTCATAGCATTAGGCCTTTTTTGGAATATTAAAATCAAGAAAAAAATGCTTTTTCTAGATATGTAAAAAAAAGTTACATTATAAACATCAATGAATCAAAAGCATAAGCTTGAAAACAAAACACCAAAGCATAATATTAATGAATTGCCTAAATGTAATTTATATTGCGTTCTTGGAAACATGAAATGAGTCCTCACTCATAGTCCAATAAAATAGAAAAATTAGACAACTATGTAGATATTCAAGACAAAACTAATTTTGCCAATGGAAGAAAAGGCTTTTTGGCAGATATTTTGGGAGAGAAGGGAAGAAGGGATATTTGTTGTGTAAAGAGTACAGAAAACTTCAGTTGCCAATGTGCTGACTTTTCACAGTTTCCATTATTTAAAAATTAAAAGAAAAAACTTCGAATGAACATTACAAAAGTAGTACTGAAGATCAGACTGAGGGCTTAGTACATTATTTGTAGATATAAAATTTCTTTATAACAATTCCATAGGAAGAAGCATTCAGACAACTATTGATGAATATTTCAAAATGACCATAGGATTCATGCCCAATATGCCATTTTTAGAAGAACAAATAAATAATTTATCCTCAAACATGACTTTGTTCATTTTCATGGATAAGAGTATGTAGTGACCATTTTCCATAGCAACTACAATGTTCTTTATCATTGACGTTGAAATAAATATATCATATTCTCATTAGTTTTAACATCATTGATGGTCCTAGAAAAGTACAAAAAAAGTTTTTAAAAAACCCAATGTGTTTTAGTAATCTAAATGTAGATAAAACCAAATAAGGCTTGAACAAGTAAGCAAATTTCTATCTAAAACTCAAGCATACCAATGCCAAGAATTGGAAAGACCTAGTGCAGGTTGCAGAAAAAATAATTTATATTTTCCTTGAAGCAGTTCTTATTCTAAAACTTCCTTTACCAGCAGAATTCTCATATATTATATGTATTGAATTTTATTTTATTTTAAATCTAAACTATAAAGAAGACATTAGTCCTATGATTTTTACATCAAATAGTAATATTAATGTCTGGTACTTAGCTAGGCTAAATAAACAGGACAATAATTGTTTAATAATCCAAATAAAGTCAAACAAATTGAGGTCCTGTAAAAAAAAAATAAATGGGCTAGAGTATTTTAAAGATTGAATAAAGATGAGTAAGAAGGAATTGTTCATTTTCAGATTACTAGTAGGTTGAGGCACTCAAGAAAAATATATTTAAATATAATGTAGTGAACAGAAATATAATGTAATTAACAGTTAGGAGACCTAGGGACATGGAGATGAGGGAATGAGGAGGTATTCATCAGAATCATCAGCTTATTAATTTTATGACTACAGCTACATTACTTAACATTTCTAAGTCTCAACTTCTATATCTGTAAAATGTGGACATTAATATTTTATTAACTATCTCACAGGATTATTGTGAGGAAAGTGTTCCATAAGGCCTAAAACACTATAAAATGTTTATTATTACATCATGAAAATATGTAATATGTGAAAGAAGAGACATGGAATAACTGACAGAGAATGAGAGTTGGAGTCAGAAAGACCAATCAAGTATTGCCTCAGACACCTCAGATAGTCAAACACCTTGTTTGACTTCCTATGAGGAAGTCACTTCAACTCTCAGAGTCTCATACAACTCTCTAAGGAAATGAGTTCCAAAAGAGATCCTGGTACATTATCTCAGGGCTTTTCCACACCAGGAATTCCTCTTACAGATGAAATAACTGGTTTGAAGCAAAAACATGGCATTATTATATATCGCTATAGTAGTAGTAATAGTTATTTATGTATTGTGGATATAAGAATTGATCTATGTAATGAATTAACTTTAGTCTAAATCTATGATCTTCCCCTTACAAGCTACATAACTTTGGATGAGGCATTTCAAAACTCTGAAAGTCAGGCCAATCACATCATTTACAGCAAGAATCTCATATACTTTTTTCCCCCTAAGGGAAGAACTTCATAGACCTAAAAGCACTTCCTAAATTTGAGATGATGATTCTCATTCTTGCAAAGATGAAAAGCCTTATTTTTGACTTTTCCTTTTCGCCATGTAACGAATTGAATGTAGGCAGATTGTGTATGCGTTATTTTACCTTCTTCTTAGATTCTTTTGTCTTAGATATGCAACTTCAAGGTGAATCATTTGGGAACCAAAGTATATTATCAGCCAAGATTATTTTAATTGGATAATTGCCTGGATCATTCTTCCAACAAAGATTTGGGACCATGAATTATGCTATCAGGAAAGATTTTGGGTAAAGGAGTTCTGTAAAGAAGGTGCTTCAAAAAAAACATTCTAACTCTAATACCACAGAATTTACTATTTTAGTCAATGTGACTAGATCTTTTCTGCCTTCAGGTAAAAAGAAAAATATACAAAGTTTTGTGAAAGAAGAGACATGGAATAACTGACAGAGAATGAGAGTTGGAGAGGATGCAAACTGGGGGGGGGGCAGGGATAGAGTGCTTTTATGCAAAGGCACTGAGTCTAGAAATGAAATCTCTTATGAATACCAACAATGAAGCTCTGTGGAAGACAGACTGAAGATTTGATATAGGGAAACTAATTAGGAAGTTGTTGAAATGATATACAGAGAAATGTGATGAAAACCTGAACTAAGATAGTTCTGTGAGTGAAGAGAAGTGAATTTGTTGTTCATCCTTCATTTTCAAAAAGAACCAATTACTTCATAAGGTGATGTCTTGACTTGCATGTGAACTGAATTAAAGTGAGGTGGAATCATCAGCCTCATTCTCTCTTCTAGAGACATTGAAGTCCAGTGAAGAGAGATGGTGAATATGCAATTGATGACTTTTTGGATATAGGAAGTGAGAGAAAATGAAGGGCTGGGGAAAAGTCACAGTGCAAACTTCACTGATTAGAAGAATGGTAGTGCCCTAGATAGAAACAGGAAAGTTTGAATATAATGTTCCAATTTGATTGACACCAAACCAGAGTAAATACAAGCAATACTGCCAAGAGGAATGAAAACCATAGCTTCTGAAATTCATTAGAGTAAATATTATTGGCAGCAGAACCCAACCCCATAAATACTGAAGAAGCACCTACCAATCACTTATCAAGCATTAGTACTAATATAGCTCTGTCTCTGTCCTAGGTATTTACTCCAGGGAAATAGACTACATGGCCCTTGACTGCAAAATAGCTTACAATCTAGTTTTGAGATTATGTGTACTTAATAAAGTCAAGGTAAGTGAAACCGTACTATGAAGTCCTTATTTCTTTACAATTGTACTAGTTATTACATTTTGCATCAGAAGAGGGCTCAGTATAAACAAATATTTAGCAATTAATACCTGTAGCTTCAAATATTTGCATTAAAGATGCAAATATGACCCTACTCATAATATTTTAAGAAAAAATATATGTATGTATAAATATACACATACGTGTATATTTTAAAGTCAATGCACCATTGCTAATGGCTGTGCCTTGAACATAACAGAATATTACTGAGCTATTAAAAAAGACATATAGTTAAACAGATTCAGAAAAATCAGGGAAGAACTGTATTACTTAATGAAGAATTAAATGAGAAGAACCAAGAAAGCAATTTTTAGAATAAGAACAATACTAAAAAGGGAAATACTTCTTAACTATTAAAAATACTGATCAATATAATGACTAGCTATGGTTCTAAAGGACCCATGAAGAACTATGCTACTCATCTGCTAAGGTCTTAGTAGGTAAGGACTGTGTATTCAATTCCCCACAGTGACTAGAACATATAACTGTATTAGTAATACAGCTAGGACCCAATTAGTATGAACAATGAATCTTCTTAATCATTCAAATTTTTTGGTGTACATTTTCACATGGGACTACTTGAGGAGATTCATTGTTTGTACTAGTCAAGAACTCACCATATGTGAGAGATGATGAATTCAAGAGCCTGAATGAGACATATTTTTGGACATGAACAATGTGGGGATTTGTTTTATTTGGCTACGAATATTTGTTACACGGGTTTCATTCTTTTCTTTCAAAGTGAAAGGAGGGTGGGGAAATGAGGAAAGGAAAGAGAAAAAAATAAACCCTGATTAACTGAATAATAAAATGAAAAAAAAAGAATGACTGCATGTTTAAGGGATGATGCTCCAGTAAAGCAAAAGAGAAGTTACGAAGACGGTGGGCTCTAATACATAAGCTAATATTTTGCTTCTCTGCAAGAATGGTCAAATATGTGAAAATACCAAATGGATTTGGTGGGACAATTTGAAGTGGGACAATTTACATGGATACAGTAAGGCATATTCAGTGCTTCTGACTTTTCAATGAAATCTCCTTCTGGATCACTGCACAAAGCAAGTACAGAACTTGAAACAATCTAGTGAGTCAACAGAACAAAGATTCATGCAGGCAAGATTTTATAATTCTTTAGCAACCCCTACTATGAGGGGAAAAATTGTTACAAGATGACTGAGCTCCCTGAACCACTGTGTATTTATGAAGTTCTACATTTAAAATAATCATTTTGAGCATCAGAAAGCATTTGAAAATTAGCAACTTATTAAACCTCATATGAACTTTGAGGTGTAGGTAGCAAGCATTATCTTTTAAAGTAATTAATAATTCACCATTTATATAACCTGTATGCCAAGGAGTTCAAAGAACATTATTAACATTATTATACTGCTACATTAATAATAGCTAGCGTTTATGTTAATATGGTAGAAGATTCATATTATCTGTTTGAGTTTGATTATCCCTAAGTACCTGCAACAAAGCAGAAAGTTGCAAAATTACTTAATGAATTCACAGCTTACTATTACAGATGAATGAATCTGCATATATGTGTGTCTATATGTACACAAACACACATTACAAATATATGTGTATATATACATACATGTATGAGTGTATATACTTTATATATATGTGTATGTGTGGTGTGGTGTGGTGTGTGTGTGTGTGTGTGTGTGTGTATCTCAATGCTAATTGCTTTAGTGGCACAATAGATAAAGTCCTGCATGAAGAGTCAAGAAGACCTGAGTTCAAATTCTGACTTGAATACTTATTAGCAGTGTGACCCTGAGCAAGTCACTTAACTTCTCTGTGCTTCAGCTTCCATGACTATAAAATGAAGATAATAACAGCACCTACCTGACAGGGTTGTTGTAAAGATCAAATAAATTAATATATGTAAAAGCACTTTGCAAACTTTAAAGCACTATAAAAATTAATTATTATTATTATTTTGAATGATCCAAAACAAAGTTAGATAGGTGAAAATTTGTACTTTAAGGTTAATGTTCCCTAGCCAATTTTAAACAACTATATATGAATATTGAAATATAACCATTTACATTTCACCAATATTTAAAGTAGATGCTATTCATTTATTACTTAAGAGGTAAAATGAATATATGGCAAAATAGTGAGATAGAGCAGAATAAAGATGTGGAAAAATGGTAAAACTTTTCTAAGATAAAGCAGTTAAGAGTGCTCATTTTGATTTGTATCCCAGCAAGACAGCACCAGAGTAAAGGGACTTAATATGGCTACATGAATGCTTACAGGAAAACAAAATAAGCATGCATTTATTTAGATCCCACACATTTATAATTGGTATGCTTTAAACTGAAATGTCCTGTCTAGAATTGAAATGCATTAACAAGAAAAGCTTTGCTTAGAAAAAAATTGTTAAATAAATTAATGGCATGAATTAATTGACAAGGACAGAGCAGGTTTAAGTTACTTAGAAGAAAAGATTATCTTCAGAAGATATGACCTTAATTATATGCAAATGATGAACTAATTCAAAATTAGTCTAATCTGTCCATTAAAAGAAATCTGACAGGATCTACATTGTGAACTCCTTATTAGCAATTAGTCCTAGTTACTTTACATCCTTGGGATGGAGGGAAGAATCTGTATTTGTAATTTCATTCATGTAGGAAACTCCTTTGGGGCAGCTAGACAGCAGTGAATAGAATACAGGGCCTGGAGTCAGGATGTTGTTGCTCAGTTGTTTCAGTCATATCAGATTCTTTGTGACTCCATTTGGGGTTTTGTTGGCAGAGAAAATGGACTGTTTTGCCATTTCCCTCTCCAGCTCATTTTACAGATAAATAAAATGAGCGGTCAAATTTGAACTCAGGCCTTCCTGACTCCAGGCCCAGAATTCCTAGCTAATGGGAGTCAGGATGACCTGAATTCAAATCTGGTGACTCCAGGCAAATAACCTTTCAGGGTCCCAGGAAACTCACTATGACTTTTACTTGCAGAGCAGGGAATGGCTTCAATTGGTAAAAGGAGTTTCCTCCATGGGAATTCTCTCTATCAATGAAATCACAGGTCCTATCTTAAAAAAAATTCAGATAATACAAAACTGCAGATAATAAGAATAATTATAATTTGTAACTTAGACAATCATTAAAATTTTACACCAATTTTTCAGTTGAGGGATGGGGAGAAAACAAGCATATAAGTGCCTACAATGTGCTAAACATTTTACAAATATTTTCTCATTTGATCCTTATAACAATCATGGGATGTAGGTGCTATAATTATTCTTATTTTACAGTAGGGGGACTAAGCCAGACAAAAGCTAAATGACTGACCCAAGGTCCCATAACTAGTAAGTGCCTAAGGCCAGATTTGAACTCAGGTCTTCCTCATTACAGGTCCAATACTCTATTCACTATACCACTTAGCTTTCTAACGATAAGGAAACTGAATTCATGACTTTCCCACAAAAGTAATAAATCTCCTAATCTTCTTTTACTTCAGTTAATATTAAATTTTCTTTGGCCTTCCTTGATGGATGCAGACTACCATTGGGGTGATAGAATACGGCCCAACATTAAATGTTAGCTACAGTTTACCCTCAAAGTGAATCATCTCCCTGAAGACATGTGAAGACTGGATTTGTATAGCACTTAAGTGTGTCTAGGGAGATGTGGTCATGACCTGTAAGTATAATCTACAATGAGCTGGAAAGACAATATATAGGCACTGTAGACAACTTGTGCAATATCCAGGCAGGTCACACACCCCCGCCCCACCCTGGGGGATAAACTTGTCAAAGAAAAATCATGCATCCTGAAGCCATCAATTTCACATGATTACAAAGAGTTAACAAATAAGTGTTCCACTTTAAAATAATCTGAAAGGTCATAGAGTAACACTAATCTAATGAATATTTCATGATGCTTTCCTTTCTCCATTTATTTTAATTTCAAAAATGAAATTCATAAGTTTTCAGCATTTCATTTGAAAGAAACAGGACTTACAATGTAATTCTGCAGAAGTAGCTCCACTGTCTCCCTTCTTCCGTATTTGATGATCCATGACTTTAACTTCGACTCTGCTAAGACTAACAGTGACAACAGCCGGTACTTTAATTCCAGAAATTCCATTTTCATTAGGTGGAGTTCCGAGGCAGATGAAACAAAATTAAACCTAGAAATGAAATGTGTTCCACTTAGAGAATGTTACCATTAGTAACAGAGTGATGCTTGTTAACCTGTTAGGTGTGAGCTCTGTGTAATATGAAACATAACGCAATGATTTAAGGTTCCTTTTAACTCTGGCTGCTTTACTAGCCTGAGGACTGGTTTAGAAAAAGCATTCTTTTTCTAGTTCTGTGCATTTAAAGGCATAAATCATCAATTCAAATCTTTGGCTTAGTTATTTCCCCTGCCAACTCATCCTTCATCTGTTTCCTTTTTCAACATTACATAATGTTCCTTACAGTTCTGAAAAACAATATTCCCTATGAAAAAAAAAGTCATTCCCCTATTTTTCAAAGACATTTAATTTTCTTCTTTTCCATTATTGATAAATCAGAACTAGCTGTCTTGGCACAGGGATCAGGAAACTGTGGGATGCTACTGGCTCCTCTGTTTATTCACCAAAAGCAAGTCATGGTTTGGAAAATGTGTGCTGAAAAATGCCAAGCAACAAGCAGTCACTATGCATTCTAAAGGAGAGAGCTCAATGTAAAGCCAGAGATTTTCCTTACCTTTCAGCCATGTCCTCTAACTGTTCAGGTGGAACAGGGACACCATTAACAGATCTGGTCCGGTGGATCTCATGGAATGCCTTTCTGTGGCCATCTATGTTTTTAAGTAGATCCTGGCATGATTTTTAAAAGAAAGAGAGGAAAGAAATACTGCTCACAGGAGGCCAACTAAAAAGCATGATGTTAAGCCTGCAACGATGAGTCAATGTATTCAACAATTTGGTCCTGCTGCCACATTTGTAGGCAGTTTAATTCTGATCACAGGCTCTGAGCTTTTACAGAGGCTCAAGCACTTACATGTAAGACATTATGCTGGAGCGGAATCTAATCATTATGGCATCTTTTAAACACACATGACACTTGCACAACAATATCATTCTGAGATTTTAAAGAAACATGAGCATGGTTTTGATTACTCAAAAAGAAAATTTAACTGATTCCACAAATAATATGCTGATTTCCCCATGATTTTCCTGGGATATCCAGCTCTGAAAAACCAAAACATAAAATGACTGCAACTAAGTTTAACCCTTTAATACTAATAGAGTCTGCTACTAATTGGTCACTACCTAATGGCAATAATAAATTCTCCCACAAAACATCATGTGTAAGTTGAAAACAAATTCAGGTTCTGACTTTCAACTCCACAATGGTAGCATCTGATGATTTTCCTGGTCATCAGTTTCATATCTCTTTGGTTTCTAACACTTGTCTCAACTTTGTTGTCCTCTGACCCTTACCTTTGTGGTTCATCCAGGAATGAGGAAAAAGAACCAGGTGATGGAGAGGGAGCGAAATAAATACATCTTACTTTTTAGTTTTTTGGCTGCCCTAAGCCCCCTGCTAGGTCTATGGCTATTTGTTAACAACTGAAAGACAATATGAACTATCAAAAATATAAATACACATGAATGTATTGAGGGTCTGGGCAACAAGAGAGTCTAGTCCTAGGAACATACACGTGAATGTCTAACAAGTCTACATCTGGACATGGGTAATGGAGGATCCAACCCCACTTAAAGCATCTCAAGATATTTCTGGAACTATTTCCCATCTTTTAAACCAATTGTTAATCCATAATTGGTTGTGCATGCAAAAAAACCCCAAGAAAGGGTAACTTGTTCTCTTTCCTCCCCAGTTATGTTCCAGTATGGTGGTAAGGACTACTTTAAACCTCTGAGTTGGAGGGGAGGTAGTAGCAAGAGAGGAAGCAGCAGCAGAGGCCTCCTGCTGCCAGTTGCCTAACATTTAACCTGGGACAAGGCTGGTGAGCACAAGACCTGGTTATTGCTTCTCTGTTAAGACTATTCTCATGTTGTTGAGTAAAGTGTGCTGAAGAATTCTCCAGATCTAGGGAGCTTCAAAAGGTGGGAAGTCTGTTCTAGAGTTTGGTGACAGCCTAAATGATCTGTCACCAAGACAAGCTCCTAGAGGTCCAGGGGCAAGAATACATGCTAGAATTTGCCACTAGTCAAGTCTAGTGATTGCAACCTACTTGACCAGAATAGCAGTGGAGCAACAGTGGCCAAGAGAGAGTCTCTTATACATTGGCTATGTCATATTCAGAAATCAGTTTGATAGGGAGAATACTGTGTTAAGTTTTAGCTTGATTTCTCAAGGACCAAAATGGTATAGGAAAGGAGATGCCTCCAGTTCAGGGAGGTATGTTTGCAGTATTCATGCTTTATCTTCTCAGTAATTGCTCTCTGCCAAAGATAACTGATCATAATTAGTTAAATAATAGATGCCAATTGTTGGATTTATCAATGTTAGAGGGGAAATAGCAATTGTAATTAGCAATCAATATTGGGGATAATGTACCAGAAATGAGACTAGTACCTATTACATTATAACTCCATTCTCTAAAACCCCAAAAAGAAGACAGAATCTGGTTCTGGGAACCTGACTCGTTAGTAAGAGTGGGAGTTGGAATAAGGACCTCCACAGCATCTAACTAGCTGCCAGTGAGAGTGGGAGTCTGTACAAGTACAATAAGTACAGAGTTTATAAGGACTGCAGGCATAAATTTGCCACTCAAGATAGTATTTGGGAATTTTCATGCTGTGAAAAAATTTAAAACCTAAGAAAGAGTGAAGCTTAATAATCAAGTAAAAAGTTGATGGTTTCCTAAAAGAAAGATCTCATGGGATATGCTTATATTTTTAGTTCTCATTTCTTTCCCCTCTGCTCAAACCAATATGGTATAACAGAAATATCACAGGATGTTGTCCCAGGACCTTATGTTTTTGTTCAAGCTTTGCCACTAACTTGCTGTACAACCTTTAATCTGTCTGGGCCTCAGTTTCCTCGAATAAAAATGACAGTTTTGGAGAAGAAAACCTCTACATTCCCTTCCAGTTCTAAGAATCAATAGTGATTGATGCTATGTTTCCCCATATAAAATATCCTAAAACATAAAATATTGTGATATGAAATCATCTCTCTCTTCATATGTGTGTGTGTGTGTGTATTCTAATTTGCCCTATTGACAAATATTTGTTAAGTTCCCTACTAGCCTTGCAATCAGTTTGGACAAATCTCCCCTTACCTGAAATGCCCTCCCTCCTCACTTCCACCTGTTAGATTTATAAATCCCCTCAAGGGTCAGCTCAGGTGTCATCTCCCATAAGAAATCTTTCATGATTCCATTATAGTTCTTTGACCTAAAATTACCATATATTTTAAAATATGTTATATATTTATTTGACTAAGTACATGGTCTCCCTCTCTCCCATCTCTTGATGGGCATGGATTGTTTTATTATCATTTTTATATGCCCAGCATCTAGCACAGGGCCATACAATACTAGGTGCTTAATAACTGCATATAGAATTGAATGGATGTTCATAGGATCAGTATTATGAATTACCTTGAGCTGAACAAAGAGTTATTAAAGGCAATGTCTTAGACCTGCGACACAGTGCCTGGTATATAGTAGGTACTTAATAAATGCTTCTTCCCTTGCTACAGTGTTAATAAGAAATATCCTTAATACATGATGCACTAGAAGAAATCCCAACCATTCTTGTTTCTTTATCTCTAATAATTCTGGCTCACCTGCAAATGTTACACTTGGGGCTAAGGAACTAAGAGAGAAGCCTCCTAAAATGTTAAGAGGCTGTTTAAAATTGCTACCAATTATCACAGTACTGTCTTCTATCTGAATCGAGACTTGGAATCAGTACAATTGTGAGTGAATATGGAGGAGGAGGAAATATATGCTTACAAGAATGTCACTGATGGTTAAATAATCAAACTAAAGCCTGGAATGCCCTTATTTTCCTTTTCCTTCTCAGAAGTTTTCCATTGTCAAATTTTTACAAGATCCTTAAGAAGAATCAACTTTTGTAGCATCAAAGTATCACTTTAAAAGGTATACTAAGGGGTCTAATGCACTTGTATAGTATCTGCATATAATGTTCTTTATATATTGTGCCCCAAAGATTCAAAGGTGTTTTACTTATGTTAATCTAAAAAAATGATATAGTTTTGGAAAAGGTAGAATCTTTTGAAGGGTAAGCAAAATTTAAAAGATAAACATAACCTAATGTTTCTGAATGAACTTCCAAAGTTTCCTAACAAAATGTCACAGACACATCGTTTTTCCACCCTGAAGGAATAACTTTGCTAACACTTCTAAATTTTGATACAGAGTGAACATGTTATTTTCTCCTACAGGAACTTCATCTTGGAAATAGAGGGGGGAAGAAGGATAGCAAGAACTTTATATAAGGGATGCCATTGCAAAAGAAAAAATGCACACAATAAAGCAGATGTAAATCAATTATATTTTAAACAAAGCACATTTTTCTAAAAAGGAAGAATCAAGCTAATATTGGTTATTTATTATGGTAACTCATCAATCAAAAAGCACTTATTAAGCATCTACTACATTCTAGGCATTGTGCCAGGTGATAAAGATACAAAGAAAATAATGAAATAGTTCTTGCCCTCAAAGAGCATGCATTCTCTTCTTGCTTACAAATCATCATTGATAACATGTTGTAGTATACATTTCAAATACTTTTCCTTTTCTAAAAAAATTATGTCAAACATTTCTTTTTCTTTTTTTTATTTTGAGTTCTGAATTCTCTTTTTCCTTCTCATTCCTCCTTCACTCATTGTGAAGGCAAGAGATGTCATGAGAAGTATACATGTGAAATAGTTTTTAAAAACATTTGTGTAATAACCATATTTCCAAAAAATAAATAAAATAAAGTGAAAAAAATTATGCTTCAATATGCATGCAGATTCCATCAGTTCTTTCTCTGTTTCTCTGGAGGTAGATAGCATTTTTCACAATAAGCCTTTTGGAATTGTCTTGGATTATTGTGTTGCTAAGAATTGTTAAATAATTCACAGTTGATCATCATAAAATACTGCTGTTACTGTGTACAATGTTCTCTTGGTTCTGTTCACTTCACTTTGCATCAGTTCACACAAGTCTTTCTGGATTTTTCTGAAGCCATCCTACTCTCTTAAAGTATAATAGCATTCTATCACAATCACATACCTCAACTTGTTCAGTCATTCCTCAATTGATGGGCAATTCCTTAATTATCAATTCTTTGCTACCACAAAAAGAGTTGTCATAAATATTTCTGTACCTATAGGTCCTTTTCCTTTTTCTTTGATCAAAACTTACTGTATATTTTCTCCCCAGTTTTCAGTTTTCCTTCTAATCTTGGGTGCATTGGTTTTATTTGTATAAATCCTTTTCAATTTAACGTAGTAAAATTAAGAGTCAGTGGACAGAGTGCTGAGCCTGAAATCAGGAAGACTTATGTTCCAGAATACAAATCTGGCCTCAGACATTTGTTGATTTTGTGGCTACGTCATTTAGGCCTATTTGTCTTAATTTTCTCATTTGTAAAATGAACTGGAGAAAGAAATGACAAACCATTCCAGAATCTGTACCAAGAAAACCTCAAATGGAGTCATAAAGAGTCAGACATAACTGAAAAATGAATGAACAATCATTTTACATCCCATGATCCTCTCTATTACTTGATCATAAATTCTTCTCCTTACTCATCTAACAGGTAAATTTTCCATCTTCCCCTAAATTTGTTTATGATATCATTCTTTATGTACCCATTTTGACATTATCTTGGTATATGGTGTGAAATGTTGGACTATATCTAGTTTTAACCATACTACTTTCCAGTTTTCCCAACAATTTTAATCAAATAGTGAGTTCTTATCCCCAAAGCATGGACCTTGTGTTTCTCAGACATTAGATTACTATGGTAATTTGCTATTGTACGTCATGTACCTAATCTATTCCTCTGATCCATCATTCTATTTCTTAGATAGTACCAGAATATTTTGATGATTCTTTACTTTTGTGCTTCCAAGTGAATTTTATTATTTTTTAACTTCCAAAAAATATTTTTGACAATCTGATTGGCATAACACTATGGCACTGATGAAGTAAATTCATTTAGGTAAAATTGTTCTTTTTATTATATTGGCTTGGCCTCACGAGCAACTAATATTTCTCCAGTTGTTTATATCTGACTTTATCTGTGTGAATACTATTTTGCAATTGTTTTCATACAGTTCCTGGGTTGTCTTGGCACGTAGACTCCCAAGTACTTTATACTGTCTGAAGTTAATTTATGTGGAATTTCTCTTTCTATCTCTTCTTGCTGGATTTTGTTGGTAATGTATGGAAATGTTCATTTTTTATAAGGGTTTATTTTATATCCCACAATTTCACTGAGAGTGCTAACTATTTCATTTAGTTTTTTAAGGTGATTCTCTAGGTATATTGTTTGCAAAGTGATATTTTTCCTCATCACCTATTTAAATTACTGCAATTTATTTTTCTTCTCTTATTGCTATAGTTAGCTTTTCTAGTACAATTTGCTTCATCCCTTATTGGGAAGGCCTACAACTAATTTCTGTTATAAATAATGCTTGTTGATCATTTTAGATAGATACTATTTATTTTAAGAAAGCTAAATTTATTCCTATGTTTGCTAGTGTTTTTTAAATAGGAATCCATACTATATTTTGTCAAAATATTTTTCTGCATTTATTGAGATAATAATAGGATTTTTATGGTCAATTTTGCTGACAGTTTTCCTAATATTGAACCAATCCTGCATAAATCCTACCTGATTCTGAATGCTATCTACCTCCAGAAAAAGAACTGATGGATTCTGAATGCAGAATCAAACAAGACTAGGAGGGAAGTAGAAAACCAGGAAAGAATTTTTACAATCAATGTCTCCGAAAAAGACCTCATTTCCAAAATATATAGAGAAGTGAGTCAAATGTACAAGAATATAAGTCATTTCCTCAAATGATGAATGGTTAATGGGTATGAACAGAAAGTTTTCAGAGGAAGAAATTAAAGCTATCTATAGTCATATGAAAAAATGATGTAAATCATTATTGATTAGAGAGATGCAAATCAAAACAACTCTGAAGTACCACATCACAGCCATCAGACTGGCTAACATGGCTAAACAGGAAAATGATAAATATTGGAGAAGATGTGGGAAAGTTGGAATATGATTTCATTGTTGGTGGGGCTGTGAACTGATCCAACCAGTCTGGAGAGCAATTTGGAACTATGCCCAAAGGAGTATAAAAATATGCATGCCCTTTGCCCCAGCAATTCCACTTCTAGGGTTGTATCCCAATTAGATCATAGAAATAGGAAAAGAGCACACATGTACAGAAATATTTATAGCAGGTCTTTTTGCTGTAGCCAAGAACTGGAAATTGATTGTCCATCAATTAAGGAATGGCTATAAACAAGTTGTGGTATATGAATATAATGGAGTACTATTGTGCTATAAGAAATGATGAACAGCCAGACTTCAGAGAAACCTGAAAAGACTTATATTAACTGATGCTGAGTAAGGGGAGTAGAACCAGGAAAACACTGTATTCAGTAAAAGGCAGAGTATGCAAGGATTGATTTTGATAGACAACCATTCTCAGCAATGCAAGGACCTAAAACAATTCCAATGGACCCACGATAGAAAATGCCAGCCACATCCAGAGAAAGAACTATGGAATCAGAATGCAGAGTGAAGCAGATTATTTTCTTATTTGTTTCATTTTATTTTTTTTCCTTTCTCATGGTTTTTCCCATTTGTTATCATTCTTCTATGTTATGTGACTAATGTGAAAATTTATTTAATAAGAATGTTATGTGTAGAGCCCATCTTGGGGAGGGAGGGAAGGAGGAGGGGGAGAAAATTTAAAACTTATGGAAGTGAATGCTGAAAACTAAAAATAAATAATTTAATTTTTTAAAATGGAACTGGAAAGTTAATTACTGGCAGAGAACAGTGGAAGGATGACACTGTCCTTGGAGTCCCAAGGCAACAGTATTAGAGAAAGGCACCTCCAATTCTTGAAGGGTACCCCCAGAACCATGAGAAAGAGATATAACCAGACTTGGTCTGGACTAGTTAGGCTGGAGCATTCACTATACAGGTCAAATGCTTTTCAAAATAATAAATAAATACAGCAATATCTTGTATTCTCTAAATATCCTGAAATATCTATAACTATATCAAGGATATCTTTAATAAAAGTGGAACTAGAAGCCTTTGATGAGTTATTATCTGATAAAAAAGTAATAGCTCATCAAAGGCTTCTAGCTCCACTTTCATTAAAGATATCCTTGATATAGATAATTAAAATAAATATTTTATAGTTATGAAAAAGCAGAGTATACATTTATAATTATTGTTATTTTTTAATCACCCTGGGGAGGGGAGGGACAATAACAGCTATATCAGTTTTTGTCCCCAATTATTGATATCTTCCTCTGTTTTAGATATCTTAAAAATTCAACACTTTTGTTTATGATGGAAAGTGCTATCCACATCCAGACAAAGAATTACAGAGTCTGAATGCAGATTGAAGCACATTATTTGCTCTCTTTTTGTTTTGTTTTGTTGCTTCTTTCTCATAGTTCATTTCATTGGTTCTAATTCTTCTTTGCAACATGACTAATGTGAAAATATGTTTAATTAGAATGTGTGTGTAGAGCCTATATCCGATCGCATGCCCTCTCGGGGAGAGTGGAGGGGAATGTGGGGAGATAATTTGGAACTCAAAAGCTTGTGGAACTGAACGCTGCAAATTAAAAATTAATTAATTAATTAAAAAATGTAAAAAAACAAAAAATAAAAAACTTTTAATATTGTATCACAAAATGTATAGATTTGTATTTCCTCTGTGAGTAATTGTACATATTGGCTCCTCTGCCTTCTTTAGTGATATTTCCACTTTCTTAAATGGCACACCAGAGACATTAGATCCTAAATGTGGAAGTTCCACTATAAGCAATTATGAAAACAGCCCATTATGAAAATGACCTAATCTACTCTGCTTTTCATCTTATCTTAAAAAAACAAATTCATGGGGTGATATGATTTAGTTGAGTCTTAGAGTAATTTTTCTGAATACTTTATCTGCCATCATCCTTCACTATTTTGAGAAGATATTGCTGTACTCTTCTAATATGCAATTATTTGGATAATAATTTAACATTAGAGAAATCAGTTTTTATTGCAAACAATACTGTATTGGGATACTATTTGTCTCCATTATTTTATGAGCTCCTTGACAGGCAGAACTTTCTTTTGCCTCCTCCAGTATCACCAGTGCTTAACATAGTGCAAGACTTTTCTAGTTTGATAGAATTTCATGGAATAATTTTCAAGAATGCCATGTTGGGGGCGGAGCCAAGATGGCAGCATAGAAGCAGCAAAGCACCACAGCTCCCACACAAACACGCTAAAAAACTCATAAAATGGGACTCAAAACAGATTTTCAAGCTCCAAAACTCTCCAAAAGACAGAAAGTACATCTGTTGCTACAGGCAGCGCAGCAGGCAGGGCTCTTCTCAGCAGTCTGGGACCCCCAGCCGAAACCCTGGCCAGGTCAAGTCCTGGGGCATCGGGCGGGGAACTGTGTCTATAGGAGAGCAGATCTGCTGCACTGGAGGCACAATTACCACATCTATCAGGCCAGAAGAAAAAAAGGCTAAGAGAAAGGTCAGAGGATTTTGCTAACTAGGGAGGAGAAGAGCAGGTCCGGCCAAATTGCTCCCAGGGCAAGGAGGCAGCAGGAGGCAGCTGTACCAGCAGGAACGTCTGAGAGCCGCAGTGGCCCCCACTGGGCTGCTTCAGAGCCCTCGGCCTGCAGATAGCAGGGGGGCTGACACAATCCATTGGGGCCAAGGGCTCCTGCATTGAGTAGCC
>CM053593.1:311002726-311014118 GCA_028646575.1 Pseudocheirus occidentalis | reverse complement strand
TTTCTGATTTCTATGCAAACTGACATCCTAATGCTTCCCACAACTTCACTATAACACAGTAGAAAGATGGATGACTCACTGACTATGAAGGCAGAAAATCTGAGTTCAAATTCCATTTCTGGCATGATAAAGGTCCTTAGGAAGATCACCACCTCCCTGGGCCTTTTTCCAAAGCTGCAAAATGAGGTCACTGGACTAGATGGCCTCTGAGGTCCCTTCTAGCTCTAGATCTGTGATCCCACAAATTCCCATTTCTGTGCCTTTTTAGAATCTTTCCCTCATGCCTGAAATATATATATATGTATCCCCTTCGAGTTTCACATTGGCTACCATTTGTTGTGCAGTCTTTCCTGTCTTCCCCATTCATCAGCACTCTCCTTCTTTAATTACTTTGTACCTCTTTATATATTTGTTGTCTTCTTTTAGTAGGACCTAAGTTTCTTAAAGTATTGAGGGTACCTCTGAGCTGTTATCCCAACTGTGGCCTTGGATAACTTATTGTTACAGCTTTATGCCTCAGTTTCTCATCTATTAAATGAAGATGTGATTTTTAAAAACTCCGTTTCTCATATGATCCTTTCCAAAAGGAAATTACTTTCTTGCCTTGTTTGCCAAATATCTACTACAATACCTTTCCCATAGTATCATTTAATGTTCACTGTATTAAATCAGAAATTTAAATATATGTGTAATTCCTCTCCTTCAAAAGGCGTCCAGTGTCAGTAATAAGGAACCAAGTCATCCTGATTTAGAACACAATGACACATACACAGGGTCACAATACTGCACAATTAATCTCAGAGTACAATAGGCAACAACCTGTCCCCTGCTCTGCACAACATACTTCTGAGTACAGAGCCAGGTGGATCGCTTGTGAATTAGTTAAAGTTTATCCCAAAACTGTAGAGAACTAGCCACCAAGAAGGGAATACCTTCTGGATTCCCAGAGAGGAGGAAGTAGTTGGTGTGTGTGTGTGTGTGTGTGTGTGTGTGTGTGTGTGTGTTTCAAAGAAATGCTCTGAGATGAAGACAAGCTTCAGGCAAACTTCACAGATGAGAGGCAGGTACATGACCATGAGAAGAGATTTACACCAAACTTAATCCTTACTCAACACCATGGAATCCACATTGAGGAGAAATTCTATGAATGTGATCATTATAGGAAAGCTTGCACTGTTTACTCCATTCTGATAGACCTTCAAATAATCAATCCTATGAAAAAGCCCACGTAATGAGTATGATTCATGTGGGAAAGCCTTCAGTACACATGAACATCTACACATGGGAGAAAAATCCAGTGAGTGTGAGCAGTGTAGGAAAGTCTTTAGTTTGTGACCTACCTTTATTGTATATCACAGAACCTATAATGGAGAAAGAAACCCTATCAGTGTGAGGTGTGTGGGAAAGTCTTTGGTATAAGGACGCAACTAATTGTACACCAGGAATCTGCAGTGAAAAGAAACACAATGAACATCACCAGTGTGGCAAAATCTTTAGTCTGATCTCAGAACATATAAAATGTGCAGGAGAGAAATGTTATGATTGTCATTGTGTGGGCAAGTTTCTAGTGTGGCCTCAATGATAAACTATCATAGAATTCACACTGAAAAGAAAACCAATGAATGCAGAAAAGATTTTTTTATATGGAAGCCAGGTTTTAATAATCACCAAGAAATTTTTTCTGGAGAAAAGTCTTGTTGCTGTG
Organism: Pseudocheirus occidentalis; assembly: GCA_028646575.1. NCBI lineage: Eukaryota > Metazoa > Chordata > Mammalia > Diprotodontia > Pseudocheiridae > Pseudocheirus > Pseudocheirus occidentalis. Next base: position 311,012,413 of record CM053593.1, on the reverse strand, counting down.
ATCAGTATGAAAAAGCCTTTACTCAGATTTCAGCTTTTATTTTCTATCAGAGAATCCTCACTGAAGAGAAACTTTCTCTTTTTTTAATTTTTTGCTTTTTTTTTGGAGGGCAATTGGGGTTAAGTGACTTGCCCAAGGTCACACAGCTAATAAGTGTGTCAAGTGTCTGAGGCCAGATTTGAACTCAGGTCTTCCTGAATCCAGGGACAGAGCTCCATTCACTGTGCTGCTCCAAGAAAGCTTTGTTTTAAACCTTAAAGCATTACATGCATGCTAGCTATTATTACTAAGAATGACCTATTTCTCTATTTCAAATTCCTTCGAGATTGGGAGCATGAATTTGTTTGGAATTTATATGGAATTTTCAGATTTGAAAAGCGTTAGTTCATTTTATCTTATTTAATCTTATTAATCAACAAGTGTGATGTTCCCCTTTTATGGGAACTTGAACCTTACTAATATAAATAAAGACACAAAGGTGAAGAATCTCATCAGTAAAATGCATGATTAATTTTGGACTTTTTTTTTAGCATCAAGGAATTATTGAGGAAAATCTAATCAATACAACAGTACCAGTTGATTGATTGGTACTCATTGTTTTTTAAGATATTAGAGAAGTAAAACTGGAAAGAAAGGAAAAAAGGGAACAATTGAAAAATAAAGATTCTGTCAATGACTTTTATCCTTTTAATTTTACAACAATTTCTGACTAACTTCACTAATGCAAGGTAGCACTTTCAGCACTTTAGACACACAATCTAGATAATTCCAACTTCATAATGTGTTCTCCCTCTTTAAAGATGAGCAGAACCCTTTATCTATCTCACTTTTGCTCCTATCAACCCCTGACCTTGTAGAATAGTTATTTATGTAACTATTCCCATTCCCAGTAGGATTTAAGATCTTTGAAGCTATCATGTTTTTGTCTTTCTTTATTTTTAAATTTAAGATTATATCCCTTGCCTAATAGAATCTCATCTCAATGAAGCTATTTTTTATATTTGTATCACCAGCGCCTAGCACAATTCCTTATATATAACAAGTATTTAATAAGTATGTTTTTAATTGCATTCACTTCTGGGCACCACAGTTTTAAAAGGGCACTGGCAAACTAGAGGCTATCCAGACATGCCAGAATATTGAAGATATTCAAGACAATGGCATATAATGATGTAAGGAATGGTCTACTACTAGACTGTATATGCCCTATTCAACAGAAGTGACTCATTGTTTGATCACTGATTGACTTACCTATATACTGGAAAGTGCCTATGAACTAGAACATTCCTATATACACAGTATGATTTTAGTCACCTACATTTAAGCAATGAATGCAATGTTCAAATCAGCATAATTGATTTAATAAAGTTTATCAAATCTAGATTTTTAAGTTTAGCAAACCTTTCTACTCTTTTAAAATTCCCTTATTGTTAATAAGAGGTTCAGGGAGAGCTCATAGTTCAGACCACCCTCTTGTTAACTGCCCATAAGATCCCCCTCCCACTCATTCCCTATATATCTTCTCAACAACAACAATCAAATAGGAAAGCAGAGATCCAGAGATCTAGGCTTTCAATCTGAGTATGCATCCTACTGTATACTGTAATGGTAATTAATTTAAATTTGAAGACCCCTTTTTTTGTTATGTTAAGTGGGCAAGTACTTAGCCCTTAGGAACTAAGGGTTAAATACCTCTGTGAAAGAAACAGAAGGTGTGAACTGTATATCCTGTTGCTGACATAACAGGAAGGTGTTGGCTGAGACAGGAAGCAATTGTGTGTGTGTGTGTGTGTGTGTGTGTATTTAAGAAGAACCCAGAGAAGAGACAGGCAGAACCAAGAATTTTTACTCCTGGTGGAGGAAGCAGAATTGTCCCAGCATCTGGGAGCTGGGCTGCTACTGGACTGAGAACTGAGTTGGAGTTTTCTATGAGACCAGAATCTGGTGAAAGCTGCTGCTGCTGCTGAGAAGGCTTCCTGAAAGGCTGAGATTTCTTCTGAGTCCTAAGGCCAGCTGAACTGCTGGAGGACTGAAGAAGCATGATAGGGATAAGCCTTTGTTTGTTTGTGGTTTGGTTGATCCTTGAGTTCCCAGGAACGGAAGTTGTAAAGGTTTTGAAATGTGTTGGACCCTGTGAACTTCAGGGTCTGCCCAGAGGACTGGACAAGGACCTGGGAGCTATCTGCCTCTGAATCCAGGTGACTGTTTGGTGGAAACTGGGACCACGGAAGGGGATCCAGAAAATCTGAGAGACCACCCCAAGTCAAAATGATGAAAAGGTCTCTCCTTGGATATTGAATGTGTGAAGAAATTGAAGTTTACTAGATGCCGAGGGGTGGAGGGCTTGTGTGATTTTCTAATGATTGTATTTAGTGATTAATGATACTTAGTAATTGTGAATCCGGATAAGTGACTAATTCAGTTAATCTATGATTGCCCCATGAGTGGAAGACTGACTTGTATTGTGAAATGATTGAATGATTAAGTGAGGAGGGTTTCCCCCTTAGGGAAACCAGGTGATTATTCTTTTGTTCTTTGTTCTAAATACTGTGACAACTTTGGTGGAAACTATGTGGCCATTATAATGTTAAGCTTTTGTGAACACTATATTGTGATTTTCTGTGATAAGATGTAATGTTGTGAATATTATAATGTACCTTGATTTTCTGAGAAAGTTTGCCTTGATTTGTAATGGAATAAATGGAGTGTTCACCATACTGTGAAATCAGAACCTTAAAAGCTGTTCACAGCAGCATTCTTTTGGGAAGCTGCTTGTGCATGGCATTATATATACCTGTACCACCATCTATGCTCCCTGTGGGACTGTATGTCTGGGAAGCAGCAGACTTATGTGCTTGTGAGTAATGAACAGTTATCTTTTGAATGCTTATGTCCCTTTTAGGGTAGATGCTCTCACACAATCTCCTCAGGAAGGATCAACAGAACAAACTGGGGATGGGGGTGGGGAAGTTTTTAAGCTGAAGAAGAGAAATATTAAAGGGAACATAATAGCTATCTAAGTATTTGAAGGGTCTGAATATGAAAAAGGGATTAGTCACGTTCTGCTTTTCCCTAGTGACCACAAAGCTTTAGGAAGATGGAATTAGTCCCAATGTAATTAAAACTTCCTAATGAACTGCCCCCAAAGTATGTAATGGGCTTCCCCAAAAGGGCTTCAAGCAAAGGCTGGAATGTGTTGGGAATATAGTGGAGGGGATCGATGGTCAGGTATGGGCTGGTTCAAATATCCTTTGAGATACTTCCCAACTCTGATATTCTGAATAGAATACTCCAGGTCAAAGTGAGTAACATCATTCCACCAGAACATAGCCAATGAAGAGCAAATCCAGTGATCACCACTTTCTTTTAGAAATAATAGAAAGGGGGCAGTTAGGTGGTGAATTGAATAGAGTACCAACCCTGGAGTCAGGAGGATCTGAGTTCAAATACAGCCTGAGACACTTGACATTTACTAGTTGTGTGATCTTGGGCAAGTCACTTAACCCTAATTGCCTTGCTTTCCCCCCTCCAAAAAAAAAGAAATAATAGGAAAACTTTCCTGATTACAACAACCCTGTAGAATCACATTTTTGTTTTGTCATTTTTAAAAGACAGTGAAGGTGGGAGGCACAATTTGGAGAATGCTACTAAATTATATAGACTATCCAAAACATTGGCCTTTGTACTAGCATCTAAATAGCCTGTAGTTATTAATTAGTGTTGTTCAACCTCTATTTGCACTTGTAATCCTCCTTGTACCACAGCTGTATTGATTGAAAGTACAAGATAGCATGCTTTAAGATTAGAGTAGATCCAATTTGTCTTGTTTTTTTTATTTCAATTTATTCCTAATTCAAAGAAATATTTGAAAGTGATAGGATTTCACACATATACACACATGCATACTGAGCATCTAGTTTACTTCTCTAAAAATGAGATGACATAGGTTAAAAAAAAATGCCTTGTAAACCTTAAAGCATTACATGCATGCCAGCTACTATTACTAAGAATGACCTATTTCTCTATTTCAAATTCCTTCCAGAATGGGAACATGAAGGTAAAAGATTAAAAAATCTAAATTTACTTTTAGATAACTAAACATTTTTATTTCTAAATATTTACTAAATATTGTAAGAAAATGAGCTTTTACTATCTAGTAACATTTATGAAAGAAAATTCTTCAGTGAAATTTTCACTATAAATTTTTATTTTTAAGACCAAAATACTCTGGAAAATATTCTGGAAAACAGACAACAAAAAGACAACGAAATCTGAATAACTGAAAACATTTTACCATAAAATTCTGCTAAAGTCATATAAACCAAGGGCTTTAAATTTGAGCAGTTTTCAGAAGTAAATAAAAAATGAAATTGATCTAAATCATTTGCATATAAGAAATTCAAATTGCAGGAACTCCTATAAATATACTGTAAATAGGGAAAACAGAAAAAAAGATAAAAGAGTATTATGCATTTAAATAAATCACTATAATAATAATAATGATACAATGTTTCCATACTTCTTTTCCCACCTTAACAAATCCCAAACCAGATTCCCTCACTAATTATAACAGCATCTTTCTGAAAGTAAGGTGTGTTCTTCTGGATGCTATATTGCCTCTTTGTAATGGCAAACAAAGTAGTACTTTGCGCCTTGTTTCAGCTATTCAAGTACCTTTGAACCTTGCCTGTGATTATATCAAGTTTTTGTTGGAAACAGTATACATTGTGTTGTCCTTAATAGGCCTAAGGGAGTTTGAAGATCTTCCCTGCCCTTCATAGTTCTAACTTCATCACATGGAGACCACTATAGGTGGAACTTGCTTAAAGAGCAGAACAGGAAGGAGTAGTGAATATAAAAGCTTGAGCACAGCCAAGACAGAGCAGAGCTAAGACAGAGGATGTTTGTCAATTGAAAAGTTGCCTTCTCTCTCCCAACTCTGCTGTGAAGTAGGATGAGGGGCCATATCCTACTTACCACTTAAAGTTTGAGTTATTCGAAAATGTGTCTTTTTTATCTGCTGATCTTCAAGAATGTGATGTTCTCATTCATTATACTACCTAATCAATTCCAGAGTATAATAGAAATTATTACAAAGGTGCCCTGGAATTCACTTCCCTAGCCTCAGCTAAAGCAATAGGATATATATTGTGGGTACACCAGCACACATCTCCAAATAATCCAAAAAGAGGTTCTTCTTTTCCTTCATTTTTAGAGTCTTATTAGTACAAAATATTTTTTTTAATTATTATTACCTTGGTTCACCTTCTCATGCAACATCAGTTATCTGCATGGTATATTCATTTCAGTTATTTTCTTCTGCAATTCATCAGACAGAAATTTCAGGAAATATTACAGATATCAATACTGGTTTTTTTCTTCAAAATTTTTACTTGTAGCACTTTTATCATGTTCTGATACTGTTTACTACAGCCAAAAAAAGGATAAGATCATTTTGGGATATATAGATAAACTGACTCAAACTCTAAACAATAGATACTGACAGAATTATTTCAATGCGAGGACTTTTTAAAAAGTAAAATATATAGTATGAAACCATTTGTAAAATGATTTGATTTTTTTGCCTAAATATTTAGCTATTACACCCTCCATGATAGACTACCTATTTCATAGCTTTAAAAAATTCTTATGCTATTTAATTGGAGGTCAAGCAAAAGGTATATCTTTCAAAGTTTTGTATAAAATAACTATGCAAAATCTCAAAAAGGAAAAGAAAAAATTCCCAGTCTGAATCTCCTTCTAGTTTCATAGATTAAAATCCTTTGCCCATCCCTACAACCCATCCTTATTCCCTACTCATCAGACTGAGTAAAAGAAAATTGCTCTTTTGTCAGGAATACTGTCTCTAAGGTAATCAATCAAAGCAGACTCCTGTATATCTCTGAAAGCTGCCCAGAAAGCATTCAGTTCTGAGGCCCAACAGTGGCAAAACCAACAGAGTATTCTGCAGTGTAATGTAAGATACAGAGTTATCAGTGGCCATTAACCTTCTTGGCCCAGCTTGCCATCCTAAACAATGTCACTTGGTGACAGGTACATTCACCTAGAGGATACTACATCATTGTAAGAACTCTGGGAAGATTGACACTTTCCTTGGACACTTTGCTTTGAATAGGCTAATGTAATTAAATAGGCTCGTGTAATTTATGTGGTCTGATTTTTCAAACCACCTTTCTAAATTTCATTCTTGAAATACAGTTTCCTTTTTTTAAAATTTAGAATAGAAAATGTTCATTTTTCCTATGCACATCTTCCCCATCTGCTGGTTGTAGAATGGTATCTACCTGGAATAAAAGTGCTCCAGTTCAGAAATATAAAGGACAGCTACCTGCCAAATGCAATAATTCCAAGAAACGACACTGGAGGTTATCAGTCCTCTCATTTCATGCTATTGGTTCATTTAAGAATGTGAATAATTAGTCAGTCACAAATATCTAGAATAACATGCTGTTATGGGAATCTGAAGATCTTCCCTGCCCCTAGACCCTTTGATAGGCTTAAGTGGCTCTGAAAACCTTCCCTGATTTGAAAGTATACTCTGCCCCCTAATAGGCTGAATGTGGTCATGTGGAGCCTGTGGCGGGAGGCTTGTTTTTGGGGAATGCCCATGCCTTGTTACTTTGTAATCGGACAGTGGGTCAAGAGGGCTGTGACATTCTCTGGCCCAGGAGAAGGTTATATATATATGCCCTGATGTGAGGTTTTGCTTTGGGGCTCACTTTAAGAAGAGTTGTGTGATTTGGCCAGGTGAGACTCTGGGAAGCCATTGAGCCCCCTGGCTTTGAAAAACCCAGATGTTGATGCTTCCCTCTCTGGGGTCTTGAATAGGTAATGGATGTGATGGTCGGATGGTTGGAAGCCCGTCTGCTGATCTGTTTCTTGGTCTGCTTGTAACTTCTCCTTGTAATTTGTATTCTCTGAAGTTCAGGGTGCTGACTTTTTCCCCTGAACTAGGTAAATGATATATGTTTGATTGATTAAAATGAGACTGTTAACCCATTTTGAGTTGCTTTCCTTTAGAAAAGCAGATCTAAGAACCTGCGCTAGCAGCCATACTGGGTATGCTAGGGTGCTTGCTGATACACATGCTGAGCTTACATTTCCTAGGAAAGCTTAGGAAACCAGCTTTGAGGAGAGCTGCTCTCTAGTTCTCCTCATTTTTATCCTTGTTGAAATTCAAGTAAATGGAAGAAGCTCATGGTTGCTGGCAGAAAACTTTTGTTAGGCACACACCAAATTCTCACTAGTTACTATTACACAGAAGACAAAGCTACCATATCCACACAGTTCCTCTTCTGCCTTTGACAAGCCCCAGATGAAATCACTTTGAGGAGTGCTGGTTTTAGAAAGTACAGTAGCAGAATCTAATTGTGCATCAATCTATATATAAGTGGAGAGTACAACAAGTAACTTCTGTCTTGTAATGGGAAATCTAATGATCATGTTATTGACTTAGTACAGGTAATGAAGGTCTTTCTTAAGGAGAAAAAAAGTGTAAAGAAGCTTTATTTATCTGATTTCATCTTCCCCTTATACCCAATTTATATATATATATATATATATATATATATATATATATTTATATTACATATAAAGATATCATTATTACATATGTTTTCCTATATTAGTATATATCTATAGAAGCATGTGAATGTATACAATTATGCAAACACACAGACACATAAACAAATGGGGTGTGTATAGGCAGGATGAGGTGCAGCAGGATGAAGTACAAAGACTGATGGACTTGAAGTCAGGAGACCTGGCTTTATAACTTAGCTTTGGCATGGACTTCTAGTTATATGATCAGGAACAAGTCACTTAACCTCAGCCTGCCTCTTTTTCTTATTGGTAATGTTGTACACAAATCCCGGGTCACTATACCCCACCTGACTTGTGGCCCACCATTAAGCCCCTTCTATATCTCTGTCTCTGTCCCTGTTTTATATTTTAGCTTGAAACTGCTTAAGGTATGTCTGGGCATATTGCTCAAGGCATTCCCTGACTCTGTTCCCCCTGATCAGTATTTCATAGTTTCTCCTTGAATCATTATAGTGTACCAGGCTCATTATGGTGCAAGGACCTTATCTAAGTACCACCCTGTCCTACCCCGCTGACCAAGCAGGGCCTTCACCTCCCTTGCCCAGAACACCAGTTCTGGGGAATTCCAGCCCCCTCTGACTACAACCTGGGGAATTCCAGTTCCCCTAATACAATGACCCTCCACCCTGTGCTCTCCACCAAGTTCTATGAAAGACCCCCTGTACCCTTGTCCCATACCCCCGAGTCATGTGCCGTATGCCCCTGAATCACACAGAATTGACCAATGGCTGATCTTCGCTTCTGTATGTCAGCTTTTGCTAACTCCCCTCCCTATTATAATTTTGTGGTTTTGGCCTATATAAACAAGGTCTGAAGATCCAGAAACCAATGCCAGTTTGAGTGAGAACTCTGGCTGTCCTGCGCTTGATTAATAAATCCACATCCAAATTTTATCATGAACCCAGGTCTCGGCTCATTCTTATTTCTCTGCACAACAGTAAAATAAAGGTAATAATACCGATACTACACACGTGACTAGGTTTATATGGGAAAAGGGTGATGTGGGAAGGGAATAAACATTTATATGGGGCTTACTAAGTTCTAGTCCCTGTGCTCAGCACTTTGTAGATGTTCTCTCATGTGATCTTCTCAACAGTATATGAGCTAAGTGCTATTATTATCATTTTATAGTTGAGGAAAATGAGGCAAAAGAGATCAAGTGTCTTGCCCAGGGGCACACAGCTAATAAACTTCTAAGGCCGGATTTGAACTCAAGTCTTCCTGACTCCAGGGCCAGCCTCTGCCCCCCTGTGCTGCCTGTTGTACTTTGTGAACCTTAAAAAGCCCTAACAAGAATTCTTCTTCATCTAAGTTAGTGAACATAAATTCCTCCCACACCCTTATTCTTCCTACTTTTTCATTCTTTCCACAGATTTCCATCTTCACTTTTTTCTTCCTGTGTTTGTCTTTTTTGTCTTCCTCAGAACTTATTACGCTTGTCCCTGAAATAGACTAAAGCAGGACATTCTCATCTTTTGCTTTTCATTATTATTTTATAATCTTTACCACTCATCTCTTTTTAGTGTTAATAATTTTTCTTTTTCTTTTGCCTTTTAATTTTCATTTTACCCCATCATAAGAATAGATCCTTCAGGCCTCGGTGTGTATTTTTTCAATTTGTACAATCTATATTGCACACAACCACATACATGCACACACATGTACATGCAAATGCATGCATAATAGGGAAAAGAATTTTCTGTATTTATTATCTGTTCACTATTAATAGAAAATTATTTTTAACATGCTTTTGTGCCTGGCTTTGGTTTTCAATATTTCTGGAGATGATTTGTCATGTGGTAGTCTTTACCAAGCTTGTGGTGTTTTCCCTTCTGGCAGACTGGGCAATGGCATGCTGTTTGAGGGCCCTAATGACCTGACCAAAACCCAGTTTTATTTATTTTTTTTATTTGTTTTCTTGTTTACATCATTAATTTTCATAAGATTTTTGAATTACAAATTTTCTCCCCATCTTTCCCCTACCCCAACCCCAAAACAGCAATCCCACTGTAAAGCCCCTCCCCTGATCTGCTCTCTTACTTTCTGGTAGGGCAGGGAGAGTCT
>CM053593.1:310980884-311002226 GCA_028646575.1 Pseudocheirus occidentalis | reverse complement strand
AGGCATTCTTCTCCTCATTGGTTTTCTGGGCCTCTTTTGCCATTTGAGTTAATCTATTTTTTTAAAGTGTTGTTTTCTCCAGTCAGGTTGTTGACTCTCTTTTCATGATTTTCTCACATCATTCTCATTTCTCTTCCCAATTTTTCCTTCACTTCTCTTATTTGTTTTTCAAAGTCTTTTTTCAGCTGATCTATAGCTGCTAGGAATTCTTCAAGTGTCTTGGAAGCATTTGGTGTGGGACTTCTGACTGTGTTGTCTTTCTCCCATTCCATGCTTTGATCTTTTTTGTCCACAAAAAATGATTGTAGAGTTTTATTGCTGTTCTTATTTTGCTTCCTTTTCCTCATGTTGGCCAGTCAATTAATTGGTTGGGTTTTTTTAGCTCTGTGAAGCTCTGCTTCCAGGGGGGAAAGCTCTGTTCCAAATCACTGGGGTTTTCCCAGCTGCCGGAGCTATTAGGGGAGTGTTACAAGTCCTGCCAGCTTTGGCTTGCTGAAAGTGCACCCCAGGACCACCACCCAAGACTACGATCTGGATCCAGGCTGTTCAATGCAGGAGCACTTGGCCCTGATCAATTGATTCAGCCCCCCTGCGGAGCCCGCAGACCAGGGGCTCTGAAGCAGCCCAGTGGGGGCCTCTGCCAGTTCCAGCAGTTCCCTTCCCCCACTGCTCCCTTGCCCTGGGGGCAGATTGGCCAAACTGCTTTTCCTCCCCCAAATTAAGTTTCAAAGTTTAACTTTCACTGACCATCTCTGATCCTGGTTTGCTGGATTTGAAGATCCCCTCAGGTGCTTTACATCTTCTCTGAAGTAGACTCACACTATGGCTTGGGAGGCTCGGCTCCTCCTGGCCGCTCTGGGGCCTAGCCAAGTTTCGGTTTTCGGGCTGGGCTGGTCTTGGCCCCTGGCCTGCCAGCCTGCTGGATAAGCCCCTCCTGCTGAGCTTCCCATCTCCAATCCCTGTTTTTCACGCTTTGGTAGATGTGGAGGTGCTGGTGGCTGTAGATCTCTCCTGCAGAGTGTCTGCAGCTAGGCTCAGCTCAGCTTGGCTCCTTCCCACCACCCTGGACCTGGCCACAGTCTCAGCTTCAAGTTGGGCTGGCGTCAGCTCCCAGTCCACCATGATGAGCCCCTGCTGCGGAGCTGCCTTCAGCGAGAAATGTGTTTTCTGTATTTTTGTGAGTCTGAGAGTCCTAGACTTTGTCTATGGTCATATTTTATGGGTGTTTAGGGTGGTTGTGTAAGAGCTTCAGAGCCTTGCTGCTTCTACGCCACCATCTTGGCTCCGCACTCTCCAAAATCCAGTTTTATTAGAGGTTGAAGATGATTATCTGTAAAGTTCATTACTTGAATGATTTATCTGTTGGGGGTGCCCCCAAATCACTGAACAAGTGAGTTCATTTATACTCATTGTTTTGTTATCTGAGAATTTTTGATAGAGTTCTTGACCTGTGGTCAGGAAGACCAAAGGTCAAACCTAAGCTCAGATACTCATTAGTTTGTAAATCTTGATAGATCATGGGCTCTTCTATGGTTTCTTCTCCATTAACGTATAAGCTTGTCCATAATTTGTTTAGTCATTCCTGACTCTTCAGGAACCCATTTTTATGGCATTTTCTTGGCAGAGATACTAGAATGGATTATAATTTCCTTCTCCAAGGTTCCCATTGTATGTTGAGTAAATAGAGGCAAACACTTTAAATGACATGACCAGGGTCACACAGTAAGTGTCTGATACTGAAATGGAATTCAGGTTCCCCTGAGTCCAAGCTCTGTACTCTGTCCACTGCACTAGGTATCTCCCAGGCTGTTTGTGAGGATAATAGGAGATCATATTTGTAAACTACTTTGAAAATTATACAATGTTATGTAAATGCTAGCTATTTTTATCATCATCATTCCTTTAAATGCTGTTTACTGCACTACTGAAGGCCATTGCCATACTACATGGTAGTAGTCTGTGTACTATAAAGTTGACCTATCTAGTTCACTGCAGCTCATTCATATATCATTTTTCTTTATCCCCTACAATTTGGGATTTCCTAGATACATTTTAAAGAGTCAGGTTAATTAAATCTTTCAGTACCACTCTCACAATACTCAAGATGTGCTCCTCAATACTATCTATTAAGAGCATCAGATGTTCAAGGGCTACATTGCATTTGCTCTCCCTGTAGTCAAGAGATCTTAGCTCTATCCAAAGAAGCTTCAAAAACTACAGGTAGCCTAAAAATTAAACTTGCTTTCTTGAAAAGTATTGAGTTCCCTCTCATTAGTAATATTTTTATTGGAATGACCATTGTTGAGAATGGGAGAGTAGCAGATTCTTTACTCAGACTGGAGAAGATTTTAACATCTATTTTCATTTCATCATTCTATAATTGCCAAAATATTTTATTCCATTCACCTTAACACAATCAACTAATTCATTAAATGGTCATTTAGTAAGAAATAAGTGCAATGAACACAGGTGTGAGAATCTGCTTAAATGGATGAAACCCTTCAAAAAAAACAGAAAACAAAGCTGCAATTTTAACAGTAGCCAGGTTCCTATTATTTCCCAAATTATTTCTTTTTTTAATGAATTTTTTATTTTTTAATTTATTTTCTTGTTTACATCATTCATTTCCAAGAGATTTTGCATTTAAGGTGATAAGACTGGGACAATGATTGTCATTTAAAGCAATAAATTAATTTGTTAAAAACTTATTCCAAATGATTTTCTTCATAGTGCTGAAAGGCAGTTCTTATTTTCTATTATCTCTCCAGCAAATATGAATGTTTTAACTTTTAAATGACTTTCCCCCCATTTTAGAAATAGAAAACATGGTGAAGGGACATATACCAGTGATGTTCCAGATATCAGAAGGGAAAGGCTGCTGAATAATTCATTAAATCTCTCATTAATAGTCAATATTGGTGAGTCATTTATTTTTACTAATTGTATTTTAATCTAGTCAGGAATTTATTTTTCACTAATAATGATATTTGATTTTTGTGTAACAAATGGATATTATTTTTAAGAATTTTTTTTACCTATTTGCACTCACAAATTATTCCTTTGTTAGTGTATTTGCTAAAATCTTTAAATCTGATGTGTTTCCTTTCCCTCCATAGCAAGAATTGTAGCAACACCTGTTCACCAGAAAAGCACCGGTCTGTTAAATCTTCAATGATGTTTACAGAAAGATTCTGATAAGGGAGGATTTAAAGAAATATTTACAGAAAATTTTTGTTTGGTGCTAACAGGTAAAAGAAATGTGTGTGTGTGTGTGTACATACATACACACATAGGTATAGATGGACAAAGTACAAATGCAAGACTCAATACTATGTCTACTCTTTTCAATATAGGGAGCTAAACCCAGAGCACTATCCTCTCATGATGGGTCCTTGCTCTCACCTCTAGGTTATCACTCTAACCATACTCCCTTCTAGATTTCCCCCAATGGTAGTAAAGGGGGGAGTAATCATCAGTACAAGTAGTTGTGATTTTCTAAGAATCTTGAACTGCTTTTTTTCTTTATCTGTCACAGTGCAGCACAATAATCCCTGAACATGATACTCTAGAAACAGAGTTGATGCATTACTTCCTAATGGAAAGTCTAACTAAAGAGTAATCATTCTGCTCTAGGGACAAATGCCTCAGTCTCTAAGTCTGCAGCCAGGTTGCACAGTGGACAGTGCTGGGTCTGGAGGCAGGACAGCCTGAGTTAAAATATAAGCTCAGACACTTCCCAGCTGAGTTACCCTCTGCAAGTCACTTAACTTTTCTTCATCTTATTTTCCTCAACTAAAATGGGGATAACATTACTGTGCTCTCAGGGTCATTGTGGGGATCAAATACACAATATACTTGAAGTACTTAGCACAATGACCTTCTTGTATTTGGCACTATATGAATTCCTATTCCCTTCTTCCACTTCTGTGTCCAAGAGTCATCATAAACATGTGCCTTCCTTAGGGGAAGTATCTCCTCATGAGAGTGGGGCACTTAATATTAGTGAACCACTTCAGGCTATATAATGCTGGTTGCTCTTGATGTAGAACCCAATCTAATAATCAGCTCTCAATAACTCATTGTGATTTCTTATAATCCTTTGTATCAAGTTTAAAATGAACAGTTTTATATTCTAAATGGTGCCCTGATTTCATTTTTCCCTTCCACACTCCCCCATGCCATTTTTCTTGTGCTGAGATATGAAATAGAAATCTCATTTCCTTCTGAGAACCAAGCTGTGATTCCCCCCCACCCCAATCCTAGGTCCATCCTTACCCTCTCTCTCTGATCAGATATCTTCTTAATATATACAAATTTTCTCTAAGGTGATTAATTAATTAAAGAGTCATTCTGTAAACATGGCCAATATTTATTGCTCTACCTTCTATTCCTCTAATACTTCATTTCCTTGTCTGAGGGTCACATTCTTTGAAATGTAGACCCCTCTATGAGCTAACATGAATGCCTAGATTGTGTTGATTGATCTTAAGATCTTTATATAAAAAAGATACTAAAATTTTTAAATAAAATGAGATTTGTTCTTAAAATTATTTTTTCTATTTTTCAGAATTCTTGAAAAAAATCTAAAATAAACTGATTATTTTTTGAGTTCTACATCAATCTAGCAAAAAAAATCAATATCAAATTTAAAAAATGTTCTAGTGAAGTTGTGATTAATTTGTTTCTCATGTTTAAAAATGGTATTTGCATTGTAAATATTAGTTTAGAGATCTTTGCCTAAATATTTCATTCAAATCAGGAAAACCCTCTGGTTTTATATGTTATATATACTTTCTTTTAATAAATGCATTGAAAAAAGAAGTGCTTTCTGGTTTTTGATACTCCTTGATCCCTGCCTTTTTAGAAGCATAGCAAGAGAAAATTGATAAATAAAAAATTGTACTGTCAGGGTCCACTTAGAAACTATCCATAAGTTGTGAACGTAAATAAAATTATCCCTTCTAAAAAGGAAAGTGACATAGTTCATGCTCATAAAATCAATTTTGTTTTCTTTTGTTTTGGGTTGATATTGTTTTTATTTTTTTATTTCAGCTTCTAAAAGACAGTCTTCATTGGAGAATCATTAGAAATTTCCCACAATAGTTTTACAGTTTCCAAAGCATGTATATGCATTAGAATAAAGTCACTTTTGATCTCGGATCTTGGCTCTATGGATGGAGCTCTGGTATATGTAACTCTCACTGGATTCTGGATTTGGGAAGATGTAGATAGGTGTATTACTTTACAGGAGCACAACTTTATTCCATGGGCACTCATAAATCTCCAATGCCATTAGCAGCCTCATAGAGAAGGTAGATCCAGAGATACAATTTTTTTTTGTCTAAATGAATGTAACTAATAAAATGTAGACAATAAAGACTTTTGTTTTCACTGCCAATAATTTCCTGTGTTTGATTCAATGAATCAGTTTAATGTTTCATAGCCATTCATGAAAAGTAAATTCAGAAAAATGTAGATATTTAGAGAACTGACTAAAGCGTAATGACTCATAGACTGGCATTTACGTGTAAATAGCATATTCAATCATAAGTCTAGATTTTGGATTAATTCAAGTGTAGCCACTATAACCAATATACCTGGATTCAAAAGTAGAGGCTAAATCACAAATATCACATTCTACCACTGAATTGCTAATTTCACAAGCATTGGTGAATTTGACTCAGTATGTATGTCTTTGACTTGCATTGGATGTAACTGTGGCCAGCCCATGAATATTTACTATTGAACACCAATTATGTGTACAGCAATGTGCTAATAATATAAAAAGAAGGATGAAATGCCATTCCTGCCTTCAAGTAGCATCCTAGTTGTGGATCTAAGACATATGTACATAAAATGATAAAGAGGCCATAAAGCTACAATAACCTAGCAGAGGCTACAGATGAGGAGAGAGACATCATCATGGGCTAGATGGTCAAGGGAGACTTTGCAGAAGAAATTAAGATTTGAATTGGACCTTGAAATTATAGATATAATAATTAATAGTTTCATTGCTAGAGAAGATGAGAAAGTGTGGAAAGTGAATAACAAATGGCAGGAATCACAGGGGATACTGCAGGTATAATTGTTGGACAAACTGGATAAAAACAGAATGTGACTGTCTAGAATATTATTGTAAGATGAATTTAGAAAAGTGGGGAGTTTGGGACATAATTGTTGAAGACCTAAATACCTGAATAAGGAGGTAGAACTTTAGTTTTTAGACAGGATATGAAGAAACCATTTGACATCTTTTGAGCAATGAAACTGATATTTTAGTAACATAATCTAGCAATAATTTGAAGAAATTAATCAGAAAGGGGAAATGACTTGAATCATCAAGACTAATAAGGATGCTATTGCAATAATGTAATTGTAAAAGCATGTGCACCTGGGTTTCTGTGCTGACAACAGAATGGAAAGGAAGAGCGATATATTTGAGAGGTACAAGACGAGAGTAAGACTTGGTAACTGATTGGATATGGGGAGTCATAGAAACACAATTGCAAATAAATTCTTAAGAAGTAGGAAATATTAGGGGCCACTAGGTGGTACAGTGACTAGAGCACCAGCCCTGGAGTCAGGAGGACCTGAGCTTAAATCCAGCCTTCTGACACTTAACACAAAAACTAGCTCTGTGACCTTGAGCAAGTCACTTTACCCCAATTGCCCTACCTTCCCTCTTCCAAAAAAGAACAACAACGATAACAAAAAAATGTAAGAAATATGTCTATTCCCTCTTTTCTTTTCTTCTCTTACTCTTTCTAAAGTCCACTACTACATGCCTGGGAAAATGCCATACCACACAAGAGAAGCCAATCAACTGGCCCCTTGTGGGACTAGGAGAAAATTGGCTGTGGCACAGAACAGACACACTCAGCGATCTTATTAAAAAGACTATCTGAAAGGTACAATGTCAGAAACAATCCAAAATGAAAAAAAATAGCCATTTCTAAAAAATATTGTCTCCAAATGAGTTCTATGTTCAATGAACCATTTAATTCAATGTTAACATTTATATTTTCCCTAAAATTTAAGCCACTCAGACTGCTGATTGCTCGGTGAATAGAGCACTGGACCCGAAGTAAATAGGGAAGACCTGAGTTCAAATTAAGTCTTAGATACATTTTATCTTGGTGATCCTGGCCTAGTCACTTCACCTCTATTTGACTGATAAAAGGATCCATTGGATCTATCAGAGAAGAAATGGCTAATCATTCTAGTATCTGCCAAGAAAACTCAATGGATAGCAGTTTTCCGTGGTTTTCTGTGGGCTCATGAAAAGTCAGACTATGCAACAGCAAAAATTGAAGTCTATTGCCTTTTATTAGATCTGCTCTGGAGATTTGAATCATAGTATACTTTCCAATAAATATTATGTACTTAATTAAACTCATATCTATAAAATACCTTAAGATTTGCATAGAATGTTACATATTTGATGTCTTTTGAAATTCAGAAAAACATCTCCAGTACAAACTACAGCTATTTGTCACCCCATTTTACATATAGGGAATCAGAGATTTAGAAAAATTAAGTAATTTGCCCTTCGTTACATAGTTATATGTAAGCCAGGTCTTCTTGACCATATATGTTATGCTAGCTCTCTAATTATAGCTATTAAATTGCCATGAAATTGACCTTTGGAGATGAAAAGGACTTCAGAAATTTTCTAATCCAGATTTCTTTATTTTATAGATGAATATGGAACTCAGAGCAGTGAAATAACTTGCCCAAAGGTACACAGAGGGTAAGTAGCAGAAGAAGGATGATGTATTGGTAGATTTGTAATAAGAAGTTCTATATTCAAATGTCAGCTAAGACATTCACTGCTTGTTTGATCTTGGACAAGTTCCTTATTCTCTTAGTAACATGAGAAGATTCAGGATCTAACTAATTCTTTGATATGGGAGAGCACAGGGGCTACTTGACAGAAAGGGCAGAACTCAGAGCTCATACTCAATGATAGTCTTCATACCTTGTGAAGTTTAAGAATAAGTGCTATGCTAAACCAGAGTCTATCATGGAGCTAATTTTTAAGAGAAAAAAAATAAAAACCTTCAATATGCTTTCCATTGCATAAAATATGGATTTGAATTTAGTCATTCTAGAGGGATGTCTTGGATTTATGCAACATTGAAAGGAACATTATCAGCTTTAGATAATGTCTTTCCTGCAGAATACTCTGCTTCAGGGGTGGCTAGGTGGTGCAGTGAATAGAGCACCTACCCTGGAGTCAGGAGCACCTGAGTTCAAATCCGACCTCAGACACTTAACACAAAAAACTAGCTGTGTGACCTTGGGCAAGTCACTTAACCCCAACTGCCCTCCAAAAAGAAAAAAAAAGAATACTCTGCTTCATACTCTGTGATTCATACTCATAGCAAAGGTATGAATACGGTATTTAATGCTTGTTCTGAATAACTTTATAGTTTCCCAGAAACATTGAGGCCAAACTTAGACAGGAACTTCTTAAAATACAAATGAAATTAATTAAAGAGAGAATTTTGGGAAATCTCAGAAGGCACAGAATTTATAGGCCCCAACAATATTCTTCTTTCATTTTTCTCCCCTCCTCCTCCCAGAGATTAGCCTCTGAAACCCAAATCACTGTGGCTCTCATTGATTGACCAAAAATATGTCTCAACGCAAGACTCAGAAATTCTGAGCATCTTCCCCTTTGAGATTTCTTCTTCTTCTTCACTAGGTAAAAGACATCATTCTTTGCTTCATTTTCCAGGTAACTATCCTTAATCACTGAAGGCATATTGCCTCGGACAAATTGAGACCTGGGAAAGACCTTAACTTAAAAAGTTCAAGGTCTCCTACTGCATCTGGAGTCATCTGGAGTCATCCTGATCTATTTCTCATCACTGAACCTAAATGAAGCTAGTGATTTTGAATGGTCCTCCCTAATTCAAATCCAATTAAGTTGCAAGTCATGGCATCAATTCCTTATATCATGGTTCTCTTAAAGAATGAAGGACAAGCAACAACTTGTGATTAATAAGAGCTGCCCCACTGAGAACTCAACTGGTCAACTCCAGTTGGGCTACACAGTTTCTTCCTTCCTTTCTTCCTTCCTTCCTTCCTTTCTTCCTTCCTTCCTTCCTTCCTTCCT
Organism: Pseudocheirus occidentalis; assembly: GCA_028646575.1. Taxonomy (NCBI): domain Eukaryota; kingdom Metazoa; phylum Chordata; class Mammalia; order Diprotodontia; family Pseudocheiridae; genus Pseudocheirus; species Pseudocheirus occidentalis. Next base: position 310,993,105 of record CM053593.1, on the reverse strand, counting down.
TCCTTCCTTCCTTCCTTCTTTCTTCCTTTCTTCCTTCCTTCTTTCCTTCTTTTTTTCTCCCTTTCCTTCTCCTTCTCCTGTCCTGTGATGACAAGCAAAATAGTAATTTAGCTCTTAGTTTCAGCTATTGAAGTGCCTTTGAGCCTTGCCTTTGATTGTGTGAAGTCTTTGTTGGAAACAGTATACATTGTGTTGTCCTTAATAGACCTAAGGGAGTTTGGAGACCTTCCCTGCCCTTAATAGACCTAACATCATCACATGAAGCCCACAATGAGAGGAGCTTGCCAAAGAAGTGGAACAAGAAGGTCAGAACAGGAAGGGTGGAACAGGAAGGAGCAGAGCATATAAAAGTTCAAACACAAGCTGAGGTCAAGCCGAGCTAAGAGAAGCAATGTTTGGGATGTCGGCATTCTGTCTGTTGTTCGGTTTGTGTTACTTTTTCAGACAGAAGCACTCTGTCAAATTGTCTTACTTTGTCAGAGAGAAGAATTCTGTCTGTTGAACTATGTTACTTTGTCAGAAGGAAGTACTCTGTTGATTTGTGCTGATTTCCCAAGGCAGAAAGTGAATTGTGATGACAATGCCAACAGTATATGTTAATATTGTTGCAACTCTGTTAAGCTTAATGTGTGTAAATGCTGTTGTGGCTCTGTTAAGATTTTTTTTTCCTAGAAATACAAACTGTGAAGAGCTTGGGGTGGAGCATTCCCCCTGAGCTACTATCAGAGAGCTGCTTACCTGTGAATCCAGGCCACAGTTTGTTGAATGCAGGAAAGAGGTGGGAGTGTGGAAGAGAAGCCATGGATTTTGGAAGTCAGCCTCAAGTTAAGATGAAAGGACCTTTACTTGAGTACTCAGTGCTGACTGATGATATTGTAACTTACTTGTAACTTAGGGATGAATGGTCTTTGTACTTTCCACTTCCCCTTAACAATGATTGACTTAAGGGTGATCACTCCTTAAGGATGATTAGCTTAAGGATGATTGGAAGGCAACCTCTAGTTCAGATGAGAGATTTCACTTGGGTACTTGATATTGATTGATGAGATTGTGACTTACTGAATGATATGTTTTGTTTAAGACTATGTGGCCACCTTAGTGATAAATTGTTATGTTAGATTGTTGTGAATGTTTTGTTTTAATTTATTGCTGAATAGAAAGTTCACTATACTATGAGATTAGATCCTTAAAATTGTTCATAGCAGCAGTTCTCAGGAGAGTTATTCTTGATTAGCTTTATGGCCTCCTTCCTCCTCCTCCTTCTCTTCCTCTTCCTCCTCCTCCTCCTCTTCTTCCTCCTTCTCCTCCTCTTCCTTTCCTTTTTCTTCCTCCTCCTTCCTTTCCCTCTGTCTATGTAGTGTATCATGCCCTTACCTGTGAGTGCTCTGCTCAAAGGAATGTAAATTTTGATATCTGAAATATGATGAGATACCATGTGGTTTAAGGGCTAGTTTTATTTCTTAAATACCATGCTTTAAACCCAAATCACTCTGACTCATTGATGGATCAATGACAGGTGCCAACCTAAGCCTCATTTGGTTACTGTTTGGACCCTGATGGCTCAGAATGAATGAAAATAGCAATTGTTTCTGTTTTGGTCAGAAACACTGAAGGTTTTCCCCTCCAAGACTGATTATGGGTTTATCTTAGGTTTATTTTACAGGCAATCTTGCATAGTGGATAGACAGTTGATTATCAAGCCAGAAAAAAAAAACTGGGTTCATTTACAATCTCTAATACTGTTTATGTGATCTTGGGCAAATCACTTTACTTCTCGGTGCCCTAGGCTGCTATATGTTTATATAACTATATATTGTAAAAAAAAAAAATAGGGGGACAGTTAGGTGGCACAGTTAACAGAGCACTGGCCCTGGAGTCAGAAGGACCTGAGTTTAAATCCAGACTCAGACACTTAACCCGTACTAGCCATGTGACCTTGGGCAAGTCACTTAACCCCAATTGCCCTCCAAAAGCATATATATATTTTATTTATCTTAAGGATTCTCAGAGTTTCTCTCCACCCATCCACCCAAGTCAGTCCCTTTGACTTTAAAATTCTTCAGAAGAACATTACTAATAATGAGATTGCATGGAATCTTCTTATCCTGGTCAAACTCTATCCAGTCTTGAACTTATTTTATCTTACTCATGCTTCAATGGATTCTTCTGCTTACAAAACCTAAAACTGGGTGTGGTCTGGTATGATGATGGGTTGGTCTGATAGAACAGGTATTTCCTCTGTTAGGAGGCAGAATGATGGCAGAATGATATCAGCCCCTGCTGAAAAGGTATTTACCTCTGTATCCCCAAATCCCAAAGGGAGCCAGGTCTGAACTGGCCCCCTTAGAAGGGCTTAGTTCTAGACTGTAATTCCCATGCAATGTATGTCAAGGCAGCTTGTGAGAGAAATAAAAATATGAACACATACACACCCTAGTTTCATTGGTCTCTTTCTTGAAACAAACTCTTTTTGGGGGAGATGACTCTCTCTCTCTCTCTCTCTCTCTCTCTCTCTCTCTCTCTCCTCTCTCTCTTTCCCTCTCTCTCTCTGTATGTGTGTGCATGTATACATACACAAATACATACACATGCATATATGTATGTATATACATGTATAAGTTATATGGTTATGGTTATAGCTATAGTTATAAATTTAGATATAATTATTATGGTTATGGTTGCATAGTTATATGTAGTTTTATTTTTATAGTTATATGGTTATATATACACACATAATATACATATAATATTACACAATTATGGGTGTATGTGTTATATAAATATATATGAATGTGAATATGAATATGAACATATGAAGTGGAAACATGCATTTTAAAGGAAGTTCCTCAATGTGAGTGTTCCCTATATTAATAAAATCATAGATCCAGTCTCAGTTCCTATACTATTCTTTTGCATATATTTCATTAAATTTCTGATATGTCATCTATTCTATTTACATATTTCCTTTTTTGTCAAATACCAGATATTTTGGTAATTATATCTCTGTATTGTGTTCATAAAGATAAGATCTTTCATCATTTTTTTTCTCAGCATGCATCTTAACAGTCTTACTGGTTTCTTTGTTTAATAAAAATTTCATTATTGTTTTGTCTAGTTCATAAAGATACCCCGTGGTAGTTTGATAAGTGTTGCACTAAATATATACAATAATTTGGGAAGTATTTTCATTTTTGCTATAGTAATTCAACTCATTCATCAACACTGAATGTTGGGATGTACCACTTATAGTTGAATGGGTGGATCAGAGAAAAGCTAACAGAGAGAGAGCATCTGTTCTAGACTTTGAAAAAGGGATCAATTTTAACTGCCCAGGACATTGAGAGAAAAAGCATAGTTAAAATGGAAAGAATGCCATTTTTAGAGTTCAATGGAAGATATGAGTTCAAGTCTTAGCTCTGAGACATTAGTGATATCATCACAGTCAAGCCAATTAAATATTCTAACCTTCAGTTTCTTAATGTGTAAAACTAATAAAATAATGTTTGTATTACCTACCTCAAAGTTGTATTCCAAGTCAAGGGTTCTATATAACTTTAAGCCCTATATAAGTCTGAATTATTATGAAGCTTAAAGGGGAGTGTGAAAATTTGTGGATATATGAAAGGGCAGGATGAGCTTTATCAATCAGTCAACATGTATTTATTCACTATCTAACATGTGTTGAGTACAAACAGGAATAAAAAGACAAATGTCAAAGTCTGTCCTTGTGGACTTTATAACCTCATGAGGGAAGGCAATATGTATGTCTATATGCAAAATAGATTAAAGATAATTTTTGTGAGGGAAAGGCATTTGCAACTGACCAGAAATGGGAGGAAAAGGTTTCATGTAGAAAGTGGCTCTTGAGTGGAACCTTAGAGGAAACTAATCATTCTCAGATGTAGAGATTAAAGAAAGTATATTTGAAGCACTGGGAGACAAGTAGCACAAAAGCACAGAGATGATAAAAATAAGTTATTATTTGGTAGAACCATATGCTACATGAAAGAGAATAATGTGTAATATGACTGAAGAGGTAGGTTGGGTTAAAGATGTAGTAAGTTTTAAATGCCTAAAAGTGTAATTACTGGATCCACAATCCTGGAGGTAAGAGGGAGCCCCTGGAGTCTACTGAACAAGGGAAGTTGGTTGATGACAGGTTAGGATTTATGCTTTAGGAAAACCACTTTGGCAGTTCTGTTGAGGATGGATTGTAGTGGAGAAAGACTTGAGGCAGGGACATAATTAAAGGTAACTGTAACAGTGCAGGAGATTGCTAGTGAGGGAATGAATTGAGGTAGAGGTTGTAGGAGTAGAAGAAATACAGAAGCAGAAGATGTTGTAGAGGTAGTTATGAGAAAATTTGGTGACTGATTACAGATCAAGTAATGGTTAGTAGTACAAGTAGTAAGAGTTATTTGTACAAGTACAAGTAGTACAAGTACAAGAAATGGTTAGTAGTACAAGTACAAGAGCTGAGACTTGAATGGTCAAAAGGGAAAAGTATGTGAGAAGGCTAGAAAAATAGGTAGGAAACAGAATGTGGTGGATCTTGAATATCAGAATAAAGAGGTTATATTCCAACCTGTAAACAATGTAATTGTAATGTAATTATAATACACATAATAAGGATCTGAACAGGAGAATGATAAGAACAGACACCTGCATTAAGAAGCTGGGTTTTGTTTTGTTTTGTTTTGTTTTTCTGAAGGAGATTTCCATTTTCATGTTCAGGAGTCCTAGGCAGTTTTCTTGTATTTCCTCTTCCATTTTTGGTATTAAGATGTTTTTTTTCTTTTTCTTTTTTTTGACATTTCATATTCCTCTGAACCTATAACCCTTAGGTTGTCTCTACATATCTATCTTCAAAATCAGCATGTGTTGATTGGATGGAGAATATATTTTCTTTATCTTTTTTGTTTGTTTCTCTTCTTTAAGATTGTCCTTCACTCTTGCATATTGACCTTGCCAATCAATTGTTCTCTTTTCTCTTTTGTTTATTTCATGAGACTTGCCATCATAGATTCATATTTTTTCAATTCTGTTAATTATTTTTTGCTGTGAAAGTGGTAAATTATTTTTTCATAGTTCTTCCATCTCTTTTTAAGCCACTCTCTAAGTAGTGCTTTGTCATTCTATGTTCTCAAATTCCAGAGCCCTTGGTCTCATCAAGTGTTAGATCATTATCCATTATTTTACAGTATTTATTCATGGAAACCCAAATTTGTTTACTAGATTTGGAAGCTGTATTTCCTTCTGTTATTAATGTTTTTCCTGCTGATTCAGAAGCTTATGTTCAAGCTTTTTTAATTCACCAGCCTAGGTCTCAGTCCCAAATGACTTTTATGGTGGGACAGTACTGGCCCAGTTGAATGCTGGGCTCTTTCTCTCAGGCTCAGCAGCATGTCATGCAGCCTCCCCTCACTTCCCATGCTCATGATTTCTTCTCCCATTCCTTCTGTTCCTCAATTCTCTGACTCAGTACACTGCCACCCTAGTGCTACTGTATCTGACTTTGAGAATATCTCTCTATTCATTATACCATACTGCCTCTTAGTCTGTAATGGTTCTTTGCTTAGCAGAAACTACCTACCTTCTGTGACTACCTTCTTCTCTAAGTATGGCAGGTACAGATGAGGGACATGACAAAACTATTTTCAAAGAGCAACAAGGTAGGAAAAAAACAGTTATAGCTACAGGAATCTAGTGGTGAACATCTTTTGATGATCTGATGGGAACTGGAAGTACTGTCCTCCTTTGGTTTTTGAAGGGTTATGGTCCTGTGACCTTCTAACAGCTGAGACTTGCATGTCTAGGCAGTCAAGTAAAGCTTCTGGTCCTGCCTCTGACACATACTGACTGTAACCATGGACAACATACTTAAACTCTCGTGCCTTGGTCAACTCCTGTAGGTTATAAGTTAAAGAGAAGTTGCAGATTGGCACTGGTAGTGAGGTTCCCTTACTGTTACTTCTTATATCAATAATAACACAAATTCCGACAAAATAAATATTTTAAAGAGTTATCATAAACCAACTGTCAAATAGTTTTCACTATTTTCAGACCTTAGGGAAGTTTGATGACATAGCCAGTGCAGATCAAGATACAATTAGGAAAATAATATACATTTCATTCCCCCCTAGATGCTTCCCTCACATACCAATAAAACATACAAGCACGCATTGGATAAAAATAGCCAAGTGATGGAATCCTAATAAAGTTGCCCTCAGCCCCAGTATTCTAACTTCCTTATAGACCCCGCTGAATCTACCTAGACCCTCCCCCCCTAACTTCATATATGCCTCATTGCTCACTGGAACAACAGGTGTGTCCCTGAACTCTTAGTTCCCACAGAAACAGCAGGTGTTTCCATGTGATGGGAACCCAGTTACTGCCTCTACCTAGCAGCTGCCCTCAGACCTATTCCACATATTTAAACAGGTGTGTTGTATTCAGTCACAATCACATTATCCATCTAGCCCAAGACAGGACCATAATACCTACCTATCTTTCTTGACCAGACAGGACCACAATAGCTAGCTAATTAGAGGGTAGCATGACCAGATTGTTTAACCACTGAACCATAGATGGGACTGCTTCTTCTTTACCTAATTCCCTAACAAACTCCTCCTGCCTTTTAAATATTAATCACATTCCTATATTTTGTGTAAATTTATGTTATGAAATTGAATCTTTACCCTATAAAAATCCATCTTGCTTTCTCTGAAGTTGCTGGTTCCTCTTGGAACTTAGTCTGCTTCATGAGAAGCATCAGTCTCAATAAATGCCCATAGTTGGATTAGAGGTGGTCTGACTCTGAATTCTCTGAGATGGTTCTACCACAACACATCATGAAACCCCAACAGTTTTTTCGTGGGCAGAGGCCCAACCTCACAAGTCTCTGGCTTTGATCTCCCCTCCACATGGAGCAGAGTGTCTGATTTGGACCCCCTCTAATCCAAAGATAAAGCTATATCTTTCCCTTCTGTTAGCTGGAAGGTCCTTCAAGCACTTAGGAAGGCTTGACTGGATCACTTGGACCCTTGCAGCTGGCAAATTCCCTCTAGACAGAGGACGTTCTAGTTGAGAATTTTACAGGGAGTTCTTTATGAACTCAATTCTTTAACCTTTGGTGGGATGCCACTGAAATGATCAACATGGCTATAGGGGGAATATCCTTAGGCTTCCTGAAATTCAATCTCAACTCCCATCCTGGTCTTTATATAATCTGGAAGACTAAGAAAAATTATCACTATCTGTGCTTTCTGTTTGTATCTATCTGCTTTGTGTCTGTGTAAAAATCACTATCTGCCTCTTTGTAAGACTTAAAATGCAGTCAACCAGAAAAGAAAAATCTGTACCTGGGCTATAAAGATTGATGGTCTCTTAAAGAAAAGTTGTCTCTTTTCCTCTCTCTACTTCCTTGGACTCTGGCCTAGTTCTGGAGGTGGAGAGACAGACTGAAAAAGAGGAAAGAGAAATTTCTCCCCTAAGATCTGTCTAAGAGAAAAGGGGTCATTCCACTGATCAAAGAGCAGCAAGTTTCAAGGCTGAACTTTGGAATAGAACTAGCATTTAACCCTTTTCTGGGTCACAGAAATAGAACAGTGTAATATTGGGAATATAGATGCAGGTAACTGAATTCATTCTGGTAATATTTTAAGTGAAATGCTGTCTCTCCTAATCAGAATTTATTATATGATTTGGCATGAAGATAAATTGGGAAAATGCATAGATCTGAAAAACAGACACCTCAAGGACACAGCTTTGAGCTCTCCAGTATGCAGAAGAAGGGACTAGGTGGCCCTGGATCTTTTCCAGAGTCCCACTCACCTAGACTGGCACATTCAAAGCTCTCACTTTCAAAGAAGTTTTGAGTGGACACAGAACTGAGTTTACTTGAGTGAAAGTTCAAAAAAAACCCCTAAGATTCCCCTCCCTGTAGTCCTACTTCTGACCAGGCTAGGGCTATGGTATCTTCTCCCTGTGCTCCAGCTCTGACTCTACCGGGGCCACAGTGAAAAGTTAGAAACAATAAGATCCTCCTCCCCATGGTCCCAGCTCTTTCTAGGCCAGGGATACAGTACCTTCTCCCTGTCGTCCTGGCTCTGATGAATGAAAGGGAATTTGAGTTACCCTCCCCCACCTGGCAAAAGGAACAAGGGGAGAGGCACAGCAGCTACAGAGGGAGCCCCACTGACAACAGCCTTAGGCCCTTGGGCACCCTGAAGTTCATTCCTCTAGGCAAGCAGATGAACCTCTCCTCTCAAAACCCGAAGTCCATGCTCCCACACAACTAGAATCTGGAGTTCCTGCTCCAAGTTCCCTGAAGCCAAGCACCCCCTATCAGAAAACTTGTGGGTTCCTCAGGGACCCTCCTCCTTATTCACCAAAATAAATTCACTTCTTCAATGGTCCCTGGACCTTTAATTTAGGGGCTGGACTCTACAATCTCCCAGCACCCCCTGGTTCTTAGTCCTTCCCATCCAAGGTGTGGTGCCCTTTTTCCCCTTTCCTTATGAAACTGACCACCCCCACAACCAGACTCTGCAACTGTGGGGAGAGAAAAAAAGGAGAGGAGAAATGAGGTCAGAAGTCCACTAGCCTCTGCACTTGGTAAGCCCAATCCTCTCTTAATAATTTTTATATATGATTTGGAAATATAATTATTGTCATCTGAAATTTACTGTTTGTGTTATTGTATGTCTAAATTGCAATGAAATTCTCTTATATTGTAAAACTTGAGTGACCATTGTGAGCCAGAAATGGTGTTAGACAAAGCAACTTTTAATCTGAATTTAAGTGAAACTAAGACAGTGGGAAAAAATTGTTTAAAACAAGTTATGTTGTTTTATTAATTTCTGTTAATCCTGTCTTGACTGACTCTCACCTCTGAAAATTGTAAGATTGTTAACTAAGTTATTTGGAATTATTGTTACAATGTTAAAACCTAAAACTGATCCCACAGTTGCTCTAAGAGTAGACAGGGTAGACACTTCCTACTCCCCTCCTTTAGGAAGATGGGCAACGTTATATCCAAACTAGGGGTATTAGGAGTAACCAGATGCCACATGTGCCAGTTACCAGTTACTGGAATCCTAAAAGTAAAACACGGGAACCCCAAAATATATCCTGGGAAGGAAAAAAGAAAAATCAGTCAGAACAAAACAAATTAGATTAAGATTGAAAATATGGAATTTGCCACACAGAAAGTATATGGTTTTTTAATCAGTTCAGAGGAAGAATATCATAGGGTGGACAGACAGATTAGCCTCTTCTTTGGGGTCCCTACAGATTTCTCCTTATTTGTAAACTTGCCAGATCTCCAGAAACCAAGGTCATTTGCCCCGGAGAGGAAAGAAAAGAGCTTGTTTGGATTATGCAGCTCCTAAATAATGAACTTGGCTTAATGAGAAATGAAATCTCTTATGTATGTAAGTTATGGTAAATTTTTTGCTGCTTATTGGAACTCCATAAGAGTAAAAACAATTCCATCAAGCCCTAAGCTGTGATTGGTGAGACTTGCCATTTGAGGTAAAAGATGTTGGGACTGCAACAAGTTTTATTTTGAGTTTGAATTCAAATATAGTTGTCTTTATTAAATCAATATCTGAGAGAAATGCCACAATCTACTCAGGCAGAACCCTGCTTCTGGTGAAGGTTTGCTTCTGGGAAAAGCTGAGAGGACAATCAGCTTCAGTCTGAGATGGTACCCTCCTGGCTCAGTTTCTCCCTTGTCTTCCTTTGAAAAGGATTCTACCTAACTATTCCTGAGTCTGACTATGAGATGGAATTAAAGTGATTCTTATCTGAATTCAAACAAAGCTCAGGATGTTTTATCCTGTCATATCTGGCATGTCCCTACTTTTTCCTTTTTATGACAAATTTCTCTAAATAGAGCAAGTGGTGAGTAAAAGATATGAGTACATTGCAGGTATGTGAAATGTTGCTGTTTTCAGTCTGAAAGTGTAATCATTCCGTATCCCGAACAACTGGGTAAATTAATACATGGGTTTGTCATCTTATCTGCCAGCAAAGTCAAGTGCAAGGTTAAATCCTTGGAATAGAGCATGTTTTTCTGAATGATATAGGAACTAGACAAAGGGAAACAAGTTTGTGAAACAAAGGTACAAACACAAGGTTAATCATTATCTCAGACTAAGGCTGAGATACATCTGAGCTACTAAAATGTGTGTTAGATCTGAACTATTCAGTCTAGAATTATATTCTTTTCTACAATCTAAATAATTTAGTAAAAGGGTGCTTAGCCTAGTCAACTGCCTGTTACTAGATATATCTATCTTTCTCCTTACATCTTGGGACCTGCATATTGAACTTGCTTGTCAGATTTATGTCTCTCAGACTACAGGCCAATTCACCTACAGCTGACCACAAAGAGTGGATACTAGTTCATGTACTCACCCATTATCCCCTGGATGTAGCCTATATTTGGTGCCAGTCAACCTTCTCCCTGGGACCCACTGATACAGGACAGCTCCATGCCCCTTTTCAGCCTGAAGAAGCTGCAGAAGCAGAGACCTCCATCCCTTTTCCCAAATGAATTTGGGTCCCATGTCTTTGAGGGGGAATGATGGAATCCTAATAAAGCTGTCCTCAGTCCCAATATTCTAACTATATTACAGACTCCACTGTACCTACCAAGCCCCTAGCCCCCACCAATGTCCTAACTTCATATATGCCTCCCTGTTCATTGGAACAGCAGGTGTGTCCCTGAACTCTTAGTTCCCACAAAAACAGCAGGTGTTTCCATGTGATGGGAACCCAGTTACTGCCTCTACCTAGCAGTTGCCCCCAGATCCATCCTACATATTTGAACAGGTGTGTTCTTGTATTCAGTGACAACCACATCATCCATCTAGCCCAAGACAGGACCACAATACCTACCTGTCTTTCTTGACCAGACAGTACTACAATTGCTAGCTAATTAGAGGGTAGAATGCCCAGAATTTAACCACTGAACCACAGATGGGACCCTTCCTCCATTACCTAATTCTTTAACAAACTCCTTCTCCCTTTTTAATATTAATGGCATTCCTATATTTTATGTAAATTTCTGTTATGATCCATCTTGCTTTCTCTGAAGTTGCTGGTTGCATCAATCTCAATAAATTCCTATACTTGGATTAGAGGTACTCTGATGTTGAATTCTTTGAGATGGTTTCATCACAGCAATCATAAAACCCCAACAATTTTGGGTGAGCAGAACCTCCACCTCAACACAAAGAACCCAAACAATTGGAGCCATGCCTGCTTCATTATAGTTTGTATACTAATCACCTCCACACTCTGTCTTCTCTCTTTTGCTCCTAAGAAGTCCTATTAGCTTTGTTTTCTATAATATGAAGAAAAAATTCATTAAATACACTTACATATATCTGTATATATGTATATGTGTGCATATACACACATATATACATATACATATATACACATATATACATATGCATTTATACACACACACACATACATACTCCTGTGTATATATGTATGATTCTTCTCGTCTCATTCCTAGATGGGGCCAAATATGGAACCCACCTCAATAGGTGATCCATAGAGCACCAAATAGGACTTCCCATGCTAAGAAATAGCAGTAAGTTTTGGCTAGACAGTCCTATTTAAAGAAACTATAGAAGCATTATCAAGCATAGACAATATGACTATCCCCTCTCTAAGTCTTTAGTCACTCTGCTTCTACAGAATTGGTAAGGGCAGGTCTCAATATATCAACAATTGTTCTATTGCTTTTTGCAACATAAATATGCTAGTATATGCTTGTGTCTTGCACCTGATAAGACACTTACTCTCCCAGTACCACTCTGCAGCTCAAATGCCTCTTTTATTTTATCATGTTAACCTTCTGGCTGTCTTAACCTTCGGCCTCCTATCTCCTGACCTTGTCCTGTTGGTACTTAATCTTGAATCCTTTATACCTCTTTCTCTTACACATTCACTGGTGTTACTAAGCAAGTTGACTCCTCCCCCCAAATTCAATCTCTCTCATTGCTCCTACTATAGTCAGTCAGTCAATAAACATTTATTAAACATTATGTGCCAGGTATTTGTAATGGTAATCAATTTGTTGGATATTTAGGGCTAAGTGGATAGGATACTTAGGGCTAAGTAGGTCAGATACTTAGGGCTAAGTAGATCAGATACTTAGGGCTAAATAGATCAGTAACTTAGGGCTAAGTATAGAACTC
>CM053593.1:310965002-310980384 GCA_028646575.1 Pseudocheirus occidentalis | reverse complement strand
ACTGCATTAACTATGTGTATCAACTTTGTGACCACTATAATGACTTTGGCTTTCTGGTTTTGGGACTTGTCCTTCTGATTTTGGGACTCAGTGTTCTGGTTTCTGAATAAAGACCTTGGTTCTGCCTTCCATGTGGAGAGTTTGCTACATTTTGTGATCCAAAACTATACCAGCATATTCATAACCATCATGGGTGTTGTGAATATCTCATTATTGATACAAACAAGCTTTTCCATAACAGCATAATTTTTAAAAGTTGACTACGCATGAAACTGCAAATTTATTGTGTACAATTTGCTGTTCCTTTTTTTTTTTCGTAATTTAGTTTTTATTTCATTATCATAAACTTAACTCTGTTGTCTAGCCAGACTTGTGGAAGGAAAAAGGAAATGAAATCCAAAGAGAATTGCAGCAAGTGAGAGCATAAGGATTGCAGGTGGGGTTTGGAGGTGCTCTCTCCAGTTACAGAGGAATGGTTTGATAGTTAAGACAAACAAAACAAACAAACAAAAAAACTTATGAGAGCTGTCCAAGGTCAGCAGTAGTGATCTTTACTGGTCTTGCCATCCTGAGAACTGAAATGCTCCATGGCTTCCACAATGTTCATGCCTTCTTTCACTTGACCAAAGATAACATGCTTGCCATCCAACCAATCAGTCTTAGCAGTACAGATGAAAAACTGGGAGCCATTTGTGTTGGGTCCAGCATTTTCCATGGACAAGATGCAAGGACCAGTATGCTTCAGGATGAAGTTCTCATCAGCAAATTTCTCCCCCATAGATGGACTTACCACCAGTGCCATTATGGTGTGTGAAGTCACCACACTGGCACATGAACCCAGGAGTGATTCTGTGGAAGCAGGATCCCTTGTAACCAAATCCTTTCTCCCCAGTGCCCAGAGCATGGAAGTTTTCTGCTGTCTTTGGAACCTTGTCTGCAAAGAGCTGGAAAGTAATCTAGCCCAGGGGCTCGTTATCCACAGCAATGTTGAAGTACATGTTGGGGTTGGCCATGGCCACAGAAGCTTGGACTGGGCACAATGGCAGAGGAAGAGGCAGCAGGGATCATTGTCCGGTGGACAGAAGGAAGACAATGACTCCCAGTGGCAGAGTCTGCCTGTTCCTTTTAAATATATAATGGAATTATTGTGTAAATTTATTTTTTTCCCTCCCTTCTCCTTCCACCCTAGAGATGGGTACCATTAGACACAGTTTCTTAAATACATTTTAATGACATACAAAACATTTAGTAAAGGAGCAAGTTTGAGCTATGCAATTTAACTGGTAGTAGTAATGCTACCATTCTCAAAGAACTGACACTGCAATATATTATTTGGGATACCCTTAGGGGCCCAAACAGAAAGGTAACTGACTCCCTGCAATGACAAGAGTTTAAGAAAAGAGGGAAGAAAAGCAATAACTTATTTAGGACTGGTGGACAGATTAAGTAGAAAAACTGATATCTCCTTCTTAAAGGGAAGAAGTTAAGAAAATTGGGGACTTTGGATCAGGGATTTAGAATTGGAAATGACTGTATAGATAATTTAGTCTAACCTCTTAATTTTACAAATGAGGAAAGTGAAGCCTAGAGAGTTTAATTGACTTTATCTTGGTGAAATATACAGTAAGGAGCAGCACTATAATTTGAACATAGACATACTGTCCAGAATTAGGGAGGTGATGGACCTGTTGTACTCTCATCTTGAAAAGACCATATCTAGAAGACTGTCTTCCTTTTGAGTGTCACATTTCAGTAAGAAAACTGATAAAGATCAATAAACATTCAGATGAGGGTAACCAGAATGGGGAATGGCCTCAAGTTCATGCTGCGTGAGAATAAGCTGAAGAGACTGGAGATGGCTAGCTTGTGGAGAAAAGACAGCTATTTTCAAGTATCTGAAGGTTTGTCCAATCACTAAGAAAGTAGTTTCTGTTTGGCTCCAGAAGTCAGAAAGAAGAGCAATGAGTGGAAAGCTCGAGGATACAAACTTAGGTAGATGTTAAAAAATTATAAAAACAACAACAATGACTTCCTCTCTATCCAAAAGTGAAATAGCTCCCTTAAGGGATAATGGGTTTCCCTTCATGAGGTGTCTTCAAGCAAGAGCTGAGTGACCGTATATAGACTATGTTTTATCAGGGATTCTTTTCAAAATAGGGCCTCTTTCAGTTCTGAGATTCTGTGATTCCTTGAACCTAAAACCTGTTCTCTTTCCACCACTTTGATATGTTGCTGAAAATCACAAGAGTGACAAAAGAAAACACCTGAAAATGATTAGTACTTTACACCCAAAACAATCTGCATGAATAACATTAGTCTGTGCTTGTAATAACCTTAATTGTATGGAGCTGTGTTGGTGCTTCTTTCTCTGGTAACCCAATAGGTATGGATGTAATGGTCAGACAGTTGGAAGCCCTCTGCTGATCTGTTTCTCTGCTTGTAAGTTCTGCTTGTAATTTGTTTGTATTCTGTTTGTATTCTCCAAAGTTCAGGGTGCTGACTTTTCCCCCTGAACTAGGTAAATGATATGTGTTTGATTGATTAAAGTGAGACTGTTAACCCATTTTGAGTCGCTTTCCTTTAGAAATGCAGATCTAAGAACCTGTGCTAGCAGCCACCCTGTGCATGCTAGGGTATACTTGACAACTTTGTAGTTCTCTCACTTAATTAGAGATGGTATGTGATATGTTACCATTTTCTAATCATTTGATGAGTGATTGAAAATTGAAAAAAAGTTTATAAATGCTACATTGCCTTAAGTATAGAAGGGAAGATTTGTTTAGCTGAAGAGCACTGAGAACGAACTAACAGCAGAGAATTGGTTTTGTGCGGCAAAGATGTTCCTAACTGGATCACTGACAACAAAACCTGGAGTCCAGAGTTTAATGAAACATGCATATGAGTTTCTCCTCTATTTTGTGCTTCTCTACTATATTTATGTAAGTGTGCCCACTTTCTCTCACAAATACAGAGTGTATTGGTGGGAGGGGTCGGTTTGTGTAAATAGAAATGTATTGAAGGCTAAGTTGTATGTATTAGAATAAATAAAACCAATGTATTTGAAAGCTAAGTTGATAAATAGGGGAGTGTATTCCATTGATTAGGATTATCTCTTAGTTCCTGAAAGGATTTGGATGTTTCCCTGGGGTGGTAGGTAATCTGTCTCTGGGAACCTAAATTTGCCAATATGAGAGCAGTTTGGAGTGATATAGGCAGCTCAAGGAAACTGTACACATGTTCATGTGCACAGTCAGGATGTGACAATCCTATTCACTTTAACACATATACCCCACATAGATGAATGGATGGCCATCCCCTTCACCCACTATAGGAGTATGCCATCTCTTTCCATATCCAACTTACTGATAAAAAGTTATAAAAGCAAAGCACAGTGGAAAGAGTGCTGAACTGGGAGTCAGAAGATCGGAGTTTTGTTCTTTCTGTCATTTATAGTACTTGTGACCTTGGGCAAGTCACTTAATTTCTCTGAAAATGAAGGAGTTGGGGCAGCTAGGTGGCACAGTGAATAGAGTACTGACCCTGAAGTCAGGAGGACCTGAATTCAAATTCAGCCTCAGACACTTAACACAAAAAACTAGCCATGTGACCTTGTCACTTAACCCCAATTGTCCACCAAAAAAAGGAAAAAGAAAAATGAAGGAGTTGGATTAGATGAGATAGCCATAGTGTTACGCCTGAGATACGTGCCATAGGAAGACAATGTTTGGTTCTCACAAGAACCCTATGAGGTAAGTGCTACTATTATTACCATTTAATAGATGAGAATACAAGCAGAGCAATTAAATGAATTCCCAAGATTACACAACTAGTATATATCTAAGGCAGAATTCGAACTCAGATTTTCCTGACTTCAAACCCAGCGCACTATCTGCTGTGCTAACATAACTGTAAGAACGGTTAATACATAATCATTCTCCACCAAAGCCTGGAAATACTCTCAAATAAATACAACACAGTCCAAGGGAAAGTAGACGAAATCTTAGCATGTGTGGCAACAGAGGAATTCATTGGTTCCTAATTGGATGACTTCTTGGAGTCTTCTTCTTGGAGTCTTCATGACATCCACCTGAGATATAGCTCTTCATTGGTTTGAAACTTCAAGGTTTGAAGCCCTTGTAGAAGCTTGAAACTGCCTTTCTTCAATGCGTATCGTTTGTCTTCAGCTTCCTATACAGTTCTTGTCATTAGACACTGTTATTCCAGGGACATTCACATGATCACAAATAAGATGTCCAAATAGTCTAGGCTTTTAAACTTTACAAGGTCTTCTCCTCCCCTTGATAGTCTCCCTCAAGGACTTAGTTAGAAATGCTCTATCTACCCTCAGGCTAGTCTACTATAGGAATCCTGGAATCTGAAATAGCCTCCTGTTTTATCCACAACCCACCAACTATGACTGATTCTCTTCCTTCAGTTCCAAACTATGTCCAGCATAGTGTCAGCTCCTTTAATTTGACTGGAAGTATTTCATCCTTTAGGTCTTTTCCTGTAACTAGTTTATAATTCTAACTGATTAATAGATTTGATAGAGGTTTCTAGGAATTGTTTATATTCATTTTATACCTTTGATTGATTATATAAATCCATCAAAGAGATGTTACCACATTTTTAAAGTATAAGGACTATAGCATTTTAATAATTACCTTATCCGAGGTTATGAGTAATAATCATGCCTTTTAAAATTATCCTCTGTGTGCCTTGTTTTCCAAGTATGGAATTTGAACTACATGTTTTTCCTAAGATACTTTCTGACTCTACTATGCTATGCTTTTATAATGTGACTTAAAAAAAATTTTCCTATTTCCAAGGCTTTCCTCTCTGTTATTTCCAAGATAATAACTAGCTAATCTGTAGAATTAGTTTTGTTAGTGTTAGCCATCCCTCCTCCTTTGTAATATATGCACTTTAATAGTGGCCTTCTAGGAGTTTTGGAATAGTTTGTGAAGACTTCACAGAAGAATCATGGAGAATGTAATTTACTGAATATAGGCCAGTTTCTATGCCATGGAAATGTTAATTTTTCCCCAAATCCCTTGCTGATATTTTTCATATTTTTAGTTATTACAGATCTAACGTGAGAAAATAATTTTTAGCTTTCTGTCCTCCCAGAAGTTCAATGTTATTACATCCCATTTTTCTAGGATTTTGACATAACAATAATGAAAGAGATGGTTATGTAGTCTTTAATGCCTGAAGGCCTGCTAGATCAACATCCCGAGTTGGAAAAGAATGCTATATTCATCCTTTCAAAACCTCTTCTACCACTCTGTATAATGTGTGTCTGAAATGTATTCTTCCTCCTTGTTGGTGATACTATTGATGAAAATGGTTTTAAACTCAAAATGATTTGGAAAAAAAGAACTCTTAAATTAGTTGACTATTCATCTGAGCAAGGTGTCTAACTCTAAAATATCTGAATAATAATGCCCTTCTGTAAAAAACAAACAACAGATAAATTATATGCCTGAAGATATTATTTTCATACAAATTGAATTTTATTTTGTGTTTTAACTTAAACAAAAGTTCTTGATAGTGAAAGAGTAAGAACAGAGAAGAGGGAGTCAGAAGCACAATTGTGGGAAATAGGTTTCAGTGAACCTTAAGCAGAGCATTTTTATGAGCAACACAATAGCATTACATTTTGCACAATGGGCTATTTCTTTGTTTTTTTGCTTTTTGGGGGGCAGTTGGGGGTTAAGTGACTTGCCCAAGGTCACATGGCTAGTTTTTGTGTTAAGTGTCTGAGGCTGGATTTGAACTCAGGTCCTCCTGACTCCAGGGCTGGTGCTCTCTTCACTGCGTCACCTAGCCGCCCTGGGCTATTTCTTCAAGATTGAAAGTAATGTTTGTTGTTGTACCTCGAAAGAATCTATAAGAATCTTAACAAAAAATATCTATATTTTTCCATGAAAATTATTCTGCTTCACTACTGTCATTCATTGGAAGGAAACTCAACTAAGGGGAGGTAGCATCTTACAACAGAAGTGTGAAGGTGTGAAGGTGTGAAGGCAGAAGGTTTGGCTTCGAATCCCCATCTCTAGCACTTTTTTGCCCATGTGACCATGGTCAAGTTAATTAACTTCTCTGGGCTTCTGTTTCTTCATTTGTCAAATAAGCAGACTGAATTAGATGACCTTTTACCTCTAAGACTAGAATCATAATTAATACTGAGACAAAATTAACCCCAAACTGTGAACTATTTCTTTGGCTGGCAAAATAGGAAGAATGTTTCTACTACCTAACTCCGAGGATAGTAGTGAAGAAAGTGCTACCCATTCATGTATCATCTTGCCTTTTATATTATCATTTTTAATTTTTTTCCTTTCCTGTAGCCAAATGAAACCTCTTTTGAAGTTTTAGAATAAAATACTATAATATATTGACAGTACATTTCTTTAAACAATCTAGTTTTCTTCTGACTTTCTGGTCATCATTCTTTTTCCTATTTTCAAGAAACCACTAAAATTTAAAGATGTAACAATTTATTGCTTAAACAACTGTTTTTAATATTCATTCATTTCCCCCCCCTCCCAAAATCATTTCCTCTTTCTTGGTGTACATCCTAGGAGAAGAATTCCTGGAGAGGACACAGGAAAAAAAAAAGGAATGTCCTTAAAAGTAGATAATGAGCAGATCTATATTCATTGTATCTTTAGAAAAAAAATGTTTTTGCTTTATTTTTGGAGGGGGTAAGGTAGGGCAATTGGGGTTAAGTGACTTGACCAAGGTCACACAGCTAGTTTTAAGTGTCTGAGGCCAGATTTGAACTCCAGTCCTCCTAACTCCAAGGCCGGTGCTCTATTCATTGCACCACCTAGCCACCCCAGAAAAAGGATTTTTTTAACACTAGAAGGACCAAGTGAGTCAATTGATGCAAGACTTTTTTGTATTTTAAAAATAATTTTACTTTTCTGACTTTAATATTAAACATTTTAATTTCATATTAAAATATTTTATGTAAATTTTATTTAAGTGCTAAAATATACTAAAACATTTATAAAATTATGGTTATAATTTAAGGTAACTTGGCCATGGTTATATAGGGAAGCTAGTGGTAGAGATGGGGATTCAAAGTCAAACACTCTGCCTTCACACCAGTCTTTTCTATTTTAAGATGCTACCTCCCCTTCTTTGAATTTCTTTCCAATGAATGGCAGCTATGAAGCAAAAATGTTATATAGTTATAATTATATGGTTTATAATTTTATATAACTTTATATAGTTAAAATTCTATCTCTAAGAAAAACTTTAAATACAAGTAAAAACAAACAGATATTAAAATTATACTTTGAAATAATAATGTTTATCCCACTGTCTCTAGTACATACAAATGCACTTCACCAGTTGACACAGATTGATCCATTGAGATATTCATAAACTCCCATTCTTCTCACCCACAGACAGTCACAGGGGACAATGGCTACCTGCAAATCTAAAATCCCCAGGGTCACAAATCCCCACTCTTCAGTTGAACTTCTTTCACCCAAATCTGTAAATATGACCTACCATCTGCTTCAATTTAATCTGAGCCAGCTCTTGCTAAAGTGATTGTCAATCAATCAATAAACATTTATTAAGTACTTACTATAGGTAATAGATATGTTGGGGGTGGCTAGGTGGTGCAGTGAATAGAGCTCTGGCCCTGGAGTCAGGAGGACCAGAGTGCAAATCCAGCCTCAGACACTTAACACTTTCTAGCGATGTGACCTTGGGCAAATCACTTAACCCCAATTGCCCTGCCCTCCCCCCTCCAAAAAAAAATAGATATGTTCCAGAAAGCTATATGCATGTCCAAGCAAACTTATATAAGATCTCATTTTCATTTTCAAGGGGAAGGTCACTATTTCTTGATGACAAATCTTTTTATAAAGTGAAGACACCTTTTGCAGTCTCAATTATTTTCCTAATTGAGTTTTTCTTTAATAAGCATGAAACTTGGTATCTCGAAACAGGAATTCACAATTCTCTGAATATCTTTAGAACAGACAAGTATGAAACAGACTTTTAACTTGGCACATTATTTTTATTTTTTTGTAATTTTGGAAAGATTTCTGGGAATAAAGAGGTCACTGTTTGATTATCAAAGTTTTCCTTTTATTTCTTTGTTTCCCTGAACACTGAAAGCCAGGGGATGTTAATGTGGAGGTGATACCTGAAGGTGTGGAAAGAATAGCATCAAGTTTATTACACTTTTAAGAACTAAGAATATAAATACTGTTGCAGGCAAAGAGTAAGGACTGATGCAAGGTAATAAATAAATCAAGTGCTAATTAGAAGGTGTTGAAAAAAAACCCTTTCTATTTCACATTGAAGCTCATTAAGGCAATTTAAACAAAAAGTGGTAAAATTTTAGCATGAGAATTTTTTAAATGCAGTTAAAAAGTAAACTTAAGTAGGAAAGGTTTGTTTTAATGGCATAATGTGATTATTTTTAAAAATTTGAGAAAATTCTTTTCCAACACTAATCATCATAATACTTATAAAGAATTAATGAAATTTCATCTCTTTTCCCTTGCCTCACTGATATAAATGTGAGAAAAAGTCAGAAAGGATGAAGTATAGAGGGAGTAGGGCTCTCTCAAGGGGAAAAAAACAGAAAAGGGCAATTCATTCTAACAGAGATAGAAAGATATATAATAATTGGATTATAGAAAAGCAACTATCAACTTCCCCTTCCCCCATCCACCATAATGGGCTAGCACAATCAAAGAGTACATATGGCTTTGGGATGCTATGAAGGGGTGTTGTCCATGTACTTTCTCCTCCTCTCCTGTTTCAGTGGAAAAGATGGTTCTCCTTCTGGCCAAAGCACGCTTTTTTGAGCCTATTTCCTTATGTCTTCCTTGGAACCTCAATCCTTAGGTCATTCCCTCTTTTTTCTTCTTCTAGTGTTATCTGCTGTAATGGCAAAGAGAACTATCTGTCATTTTACTCTGCTCCATCTTTTTGTGATCTAGGTCAGTTCACCTTTGGAATAAGTCTTTCTCTTCAATTACGTCCTTGGCCCCTTGCTTCTGGAAACTGGTTTTCTTTCAAATTAGGTCATGGGTAATGGAACATACTTGTTTCAATTCCAGCCAGTTAGTTTTCTTCACTTTTTTTTAATACCCAGAGAATTTCCAGTTAATGTATCTCTCTACACTGGAATATTGTTAAACTAAACCAATAACTCTCTCCTTTGACTCTGAGCACTCAGTCAGAAATGTTGTTCTGGCAGATACGACAGTTTCAGTTTTCTCTTTCCAACTGTACTGTTTCCAGTCCTTCCCCTCCCCCACATGATCCATTCAAGAAATAGTTTATACAGTTTAGCCAATATTTCCAACTTAATAAAAACAATACTCTTTTAAACACACAAGAATAAGCATCTCCACAAATCCAGGAAAGTACCTTAGGATAGACAGAAAAAAGAAAGGATGATCAAAATGAACCAACCAAAGGCATTCTAGCAGCAGGCAGGCCATTTCTGGATGTAGAACTAAGGCCAAACTCATCCACATCATCCTGACATCAGTGAACCTCAGCTACTAGCAGCCTCTCTTCATGGAGGCAGTTTCTCTGCTTCTACTTCTATGGCCTTCTAGCTTCCTACTTCCATAAATCTAAAAGGTAGGAGATGCAAGCTTAGAAGTCAAGATCAATTACCTGTAATAGTGAAGGCAGTTATCCCCACCTCATTTCCTGATGGTATGCCAAGAATAGTCTTCCCTGGGGTCAGAAATTTTTCAAAGCCTTGAAAAATAAGGGTAAGCCAATCAGTAGTCCTGGCTCTTACCCAAACCTCAGAAGTCATGTTGTGAAGTCTGTGGCGTCATGCCTGGTGGAGTTTTTGCTTGTATAAGAAATGCCACAGATTGAATGAGATTTTTTTTTCTAGTCTTAGTATCCCTAACATATTTGGAAAGTGTGCAATTAAAATGCTTAGGTTCTGTGTTTTCTTGAGGTTAGTTCCACTTTCATTGTCTGTAAAAGGGAAGACTTACCTTAGGTTATAGTAGATTGAGGTAGAGAGGAAGACTTTTAAGTCAGGCACGGAACTAAGACTTGAGAGAGAATGTCTTGGGAGTCAGTAGATAATAGCTGCAAGAATTTGGATTGGACAATAAATTTGGATTGGGTAAACCTCAAAAAATGAAGGGTTCCTAAATGTTGACAGGATAGAGGTGGAAGGAAGATATAATCTGACATTTAAAGGCTTTTTTCACCACCTGCTTGAAACTCATCCTCTTTTCCAAATCTCATTCAATGTCCCCAACTGCCCAGTTATTGATTCCCATCCACCTAAATCCCCTAGTTTCTAAGCCAGATCTACCCCCACTCCTTTCATTGTGGGATGACTGCTCCACAATTAACAAACTTTTCCCTTAAACCTTTTCTTTTCTTGTTCATTTTATCTATTGGCACTGATTGAAACCTGGCTTCATCCTGATGATACCATATGCCTGGAAATCCTTCCACATATCCTTTCACTCATACCTCTTCAGTAGTGGAGCAATAGGAATAACCTTTGATCCCCATTGTGAGTGAATCTGAGAGTTGGAGGAACCTCAGCAGCCAACCTAGACATGGAAGAAATCTCCACTATAACATATTCAAGTCTAGTAACCTCATTAGTTCTCATATATTCAATTGTTATTTCTATGCTATGATGATTCTTAGATCTACCTATACAGCTTTAACCACTTTTCTGACTTCCAGTCTCTTATCTCCAATTGTCTTTTAGACATCTTGAATTAGATGTCTATATCTTAAACTCAGCATGTCCAAAACTGACTTTATTATCTTTCCCCAAAGCCCTTCCCAACTTCAAACTTCCCTGTTATGTAAAAGAAACCATCATCTTCCTAATCTCACAGGCTCATACTCTAAGAGTCATCCTTTGACTCCTTAGTTTCTCTCAGTCCCCTCCCCCATCACCAAATCCAATCTGTTGTCAAGGCCTATTGATTTTACCTCTGTAATATCTCTGATAGCTCCTCTCATCACCTCACTCTAAGACTTATTGCAATAGTATGCAACACTTGGTCTCCCTGCCTCAAATTTCTATCTATTCCAGTCTGTCCTCCACTCATCTATGAAATTAATCCCCACAATGTGCAGTTCTGTCAGCTTCCTCTTCACTAAACTCTTGCATTTCCCTAACATCTCTAAGATTATTTTTTTTTAAATCTTCTATTTGGTGTTCAAATCCCTTTACAATCCGCTCCTTCCTCCCTTTCCATTCTTTTTATATTCCCTCTCCCCCTGCCCGTGTGCCCCTGACACTGCTGCCCCTCAATGTTCCTTGAACAAGATACTTTGTCTTTCTACTCTTGACATTTTCACTGACTGTCCCCCATGTTTGTAATGGCCTTCCTCATCTCTACCTCCTGCTTCCTTGACTTCTTTCAAGTTCCAACTAAAAATTCATTTTCTACAAGAAGCTTTTCCCTAATCCCTCTTAATCCTAGTACTTTCCCTGTATCAATTGTCTCTGATTTATGTTGTAAATATCTTATTTGACTATGGTTGTGGGGGTTTTTATGTTGTCTCCAAATTACATGTCTTTTTTTCCTCTTCTGTGTATCCCCAAAGTTTAGCACAGTGCCTGGTACATAAGAAATGTTTAATTAAATGCTTATTTACTAATTGAATCTCTCTGGAAGTCTGATTCTGAAACCAGTGGACCCCAATCCAGAATAGTGTTTTTTTGGGGCAGTTAGGTGGCATAGTGAATAGAATACCAGCCCTGGAGTCAGGAGAACCAGAGTGCATATCCAGCCTCAGATACTTAACACTTTCTAGCTGTGTGACCTTGGGCAAGTCACTTAACCCCAATTGCCCTGCCTTCCCTCCTCCAAAAAGCAAAAAAAAAAAAAGTGTTTTTTTTAAATAATTGGAATAAATAAATCCTGAATTTCAATTAGAGGTAATGAAAATGAAGATATAGTTCTTTCCCATCTAAGTTCATAGACTCCCTGGTATCTATCTATGTCCAATTACTACAGGTTTAAAACCCCTGTTTCATGTGTTGTTGTGTTTGTCCTTGTTTTCAAAAAGGACCATGATATCAAGGCAATGATGACTTGACTTGTATTGACTTTTAAGTGAGTACAAAGTCAGTACCAGACTATTTTGATGATTGCCACTTAATAGTGCAATTTGAGATCTGAAATGCTAAGTCACCTTCCTTCACATATTTTTTCACTGATTCCCTTGATATTCTTGAGCATTTGTTCTTCCAGATGAATTTTGTTATTATTTTTCTAGATCTATAAAATAACTTTTTGCTAGTTTGAGTGGTACGGTACTGAATAAGTAAATTAATCTAAGTAAAATTGCAATTTATGTTATATTAGCTTGACATACCCATAAGTAATTGAAACTTTTCCATTTGTTTAGATCTAACTTTATTTGTGTGAAAAGTACATTGTAATTGTGTCTATATAGTTCCTGGGTTTGTCTCGGAAAGAAACTCCAAGTATTCTATATTGTCTACAGTTGTTTTAAATAGAATTTCTCTTTCTGTTTCTTGTTGCTGGATTTTGCTTGCAATATAAAAAAATACTGATCATCTATGTCATCTATTTCATATCCTGCAACTTTGCTAAAGTTTTTCCATTATTTCAGTTCATTTTAAAGTTGATTCTCTAGGATTCTCCAAGCATAACGTCATATCATCTGCAAAGACTGATAGTTTTGTTTCCTCATGAGCTATTCAAATTCCTTCAATTTATTTTTCTTCTCTTATTGCTATAGCTAACATTTCTAGTACAATATTGAAAAAATCGTAGTCATACGGGCCTCCAAACGTCACCCCTAATCTCATCGGTAAGATTTCTAGCCTGTTCCATTACAGATAATACTTGCTGATGGTTTTAGATAGATACTATTCATCATTTTTAGTAAAAAATACATTTTTATCTATGGTTTTTAGAGGTTTTAATTGAAATAGGTGTTATATTTTATTTTTTATATTTTTATTTTTTTAATCTATTGAGATAATCATACATTTTCTGTTGATATTTTTTATTGATATGGTCAATTATTCTTCTAGTCTTCCTAATATTGAATTTAGTCCTACGTTGCCATTATAAATCTCATCTAGTCATAGTGTATTATCTTTATGATATATTGCTGTGATTTCCTTGCTAGTATTTTATTTAGATTTTTTGCACCAATATTCATTAGGGAAATTGGCCTATAGTTTTCATTGTCTGTTCACACTCTTTTTGGCACAGGTATCAGCAAAATGTTTATGTTGCAAAAGGAATTTGCTAGGACTCCACCTGTTTTTCCAAATAATTTATATAATATTGGAAATAATTATTCTTTAAGTGTTTGATAGGATTCATTTGTGAATCCATTTGACTCTAGGGGTTTTTTCTTAGGAAGCTCAGTGATAGCTTGTTCACTTTTTTTCCTAAGGTGGGTTAAGTATTCTATTTCCTCATCTGTTAATCTGGGTAATTTATATTTTTGTAAATATTCATCTATTTTGCTTAGGTTGTTAGACTTACTAGCACATAATTGGGCAAAATAGCTTCTAATAATTGTTTTAATTTCCTCTTCCTTGAACTTGAATTCATCTTTTTCATTTTTGATTCTGGTAATTTGGTTTTCACCTTTCTTTTTTTAAATCAAATTTTAAAATGCTTTATCTATTTTATTCTATTTTTTTAAATAAAAACCAGCTCCTAATTTTATCAATGTTTTTCCCTCTTTCAGTTTTATTAGTCTCTTCTTTGATGTTTGGGATCTGGTGTTTAATTGGGGATTTTTAATGTATAGATTTTCTAGTGGTTTTTTTTTTTCAGTTACATGCCCAATTCATTGATTTTCCCTTTCTCTTTTTTATTGGCTTAAGCATTGAGAGATTTAAATTTTCTCCTACTAACTGCTTAGGCTACATTCCATAAAATTCTCATTGTTGTCTTTCTCTTTATTTAAATTATTAATTATTTCTATGGTCTGTTCTTTGATTTACTCATTCTTTAGAATTAGATTATTTAATTTCCAATTTATTTTAATCCATCTTCCCACAGTACTACATTGATTGTAATTTTATTTCATTATCATCTGAAAAGGATGTATTTAATATTTCTGCCTTTCTATACTTATTTGTGAGATTTTTATGCCTTAATACTTGGTCAATTTTTAGGTAGGTGTCATGTACAGCTGAGAAAAAGATATACCTCTTTCTATGCCCATGCAGTTTTCTCCAGAGGTCTATCATATCTAAGTTTTCTAAGATTCTATTCATTTCCTTAACTTCTTTCTTGTTTATTTTTTGGTTAGATTTATCTAGTTCTGAGAGGAAATTTGAAAGAACCTCTAGTATAGTTTTGCTATCTATTTTCTCTTATAACCCATTTTAATTTCTTTTAAAATTTGGATGTTATAGCATGTGATGTATATATGTTTAGCATAGTTATTATTTCATTGTTTATGGTACCTTTTAGCAAGATATGGTTTCCTTTCTTAGGTCTTTTAATTGAATTTATTTTTCCCTTTTATTTTTCTGAAATCATGATTGCTACACCTGTTTTGTTTTGTTTTTTTTTACTTCAACTAAAGCTTAAGATATTCTTTCCTAGCCTTTTGCCTTTACTCCTTGTGACTCTCTACTTCAAATGTGTCTCTTGTAAATAATATATTGTACGACTCTGGTTTTTAATCCACTTCCATTTTATGGGTGAGTTCATCCCATTCACATGCATAATTATGATTACCAACTGCGTATTTTGCTCCATTCTATTTTTCTCTATTTACTTTTCTCTATTTCCTTTCACTCTGTCCCTTCTCATCAATGTTTTGCTTCTGACCACTGCCTTCCTCAATCTGCCTTACCTCTTATCAGGCCCCTCCTTCTTTTGTCCCTTTCCCCTCCTACTTTCCTATATGGTAAAGTAGATACCTGAATGTGCTTGTCATTCCGTCTTTGACCAATTCCAACAACAATAAGGTTCAAGTGATGCCATTCTCCCACCTTTTCCCTCTACTTGGAATAAGTCTTTTGCACCTCTTAATGTGAGATCATTTATCCCCATTCTGCCTCTCCTTTCCCTCTTCTCTCAGTGAAGTCCTCTCGCCTCCTAATTGTTTTTTATATCATTGTATCAGAGTCAACTTACACACTTACCCTTTGTCTATGTATTCTGCTTCTAACTGCCCTAAGATCAATAAAATACTTAAGAGTTACAAGTATGGGGGCAGCTAGGTATGGTAGTAAATAGAGCACTGGCCCTGGAGTCAGGAGGACCTGAGTTCAAATCTAACCTCAGACACTTAACACTTACTAGCTGTGTGGCCTTGGGCAAGTCATTTAACTACATTTGCCCTGCTTTCCCCCCTCCAAAAAGCAAAAAAAAAAAAAAAAAAA
>CM053593.1:310917130-310964502 GCA_028646575.1 Pseudocheirus occidentalis | reverse complement strand
AGCTCTGAAATTTGGCTATGATATTTCTGGAAGCTTTTGTTTGGGGATCTCATTCAGGAGGTAACCAGTAGATTCTTTCCATTTCTATTTTACCCTCCAACTCTAGGAATCAGGGCAGTTTTTTGTTGATATTCTTTAAATATAATATTTAGGTTCTTTTTGATCATCTTAGTTCTTACATTCTTAAATTATCTCTCCTAAACTTATTTTTCAGGTCAATTTTTTCGTAATAAGATATTTCACACTGTCTTCTATTTTTTCACTCTTTTAAAAAAGTTTCTTGGTGTCTCATGGAGTCATTAGCTTCCACTTAGCCAACTGTAATTTTTAAGGAATTATTTTCTTCAGTGAACTTTTATACCTCCTTTTACATTTGGTTAATTCTACTTTCTAAGGAGTTGTTTTCTTCAGTAAATTTTTGTACATCTTTTCCCACTTTGTGTTTCTTTTACCAAGCTGTTAACCCCTTTCCCTTGTATTACTTTCATTTCTTTTTTCCATTTTTTTCTTCTACCTCTTTTTATTTTTAATTTTTTTTTTGTGAGCACTTCCAGAAGTTCTTTTTTTTGGCTTGAGACCAATTTACATTTTCTTTGAGGTTTTACATCTGCAAGTAGGAGTATTTATCTGTACCTTCACAACCAGAGCTTTCTTAAGAGCAGATGTTGATTGCCCTGGTCATACAGAGAATAATCCTCCAAATCATATTTTGATTAGTGTGACATAAAAAATGAAAACATCACCAGAAAGATATTACCCAGGTTTTCTACATATCTACCCATAAAGACTAACCGTGGCTATTAGGCATTCTCAGTTCTTATAGAACATCTGATTTGAAGTGCCTTCCACTATATATTTAAATCCATTCCAAGAGCACACTGAGTGAGTAAGCAGAATGAAGAGAACAATGTATATAATAATAACAATATCAGGGGAAAAAATAAAAAAAACTTTGAGAGACTTGGTAACTGATCAACAAAATGAATAACCAGGGCAGCTAGGTGGCACAGCAAATAGAGCACTGGCCCTGGAGTCAGGAGGACCTGAGTTCAAATCCAGGCTCAGACACTTGGCACACTTATTAGCCATGTGACTTTGGGCAAGTCACTTAACCCCAATTGCCCTCCAAAAAGAAAAAAAAATGAACAACCACAATTCCAGAATACTCAAAATATATTGCTTACCTCCTGATAGAGCTGATGGAGTCAGAATACAAATTGAGGCACAGCTTTTGGACATTACCAATGGAGGAATTTGTTTTGCTTGATAGGCTTTGTTTTTCTTATTTTCTAAGTGTGGAAGAAGGGAGGGAAGATTTTCAGTTGAAAATAAAATTTAACTTAATTTTTAAAATGTAATTAAATTTTAAATTCAAACAAATTTAAATTTTAAAATTAAAATTAATCTCCAATCAAAATGAAATTATAAAGAAACACACTATACAAGATAAAAATGAAACTGTCCTTGAATTCTAGGGACCATATTGGCATCATAGTAGAAGGTAAAATGGAAGAATACAGTTATCACTTTAACATCACAACTTTCCTCATTATAGTTTCAATATATCACAGGTCAGCACAAGAAAAAGGCTTTTTAGATTTGCAGAAGCCACAGATGACATGCAAAGTCCAGTAGATGACAAAGAAAAAGTTTAGAAACTCAGAAATATCTAAAATATGCGTATATTACCAATCCAAAATTTACAATAAGGTAACGTCAACACCCATAAAAGAAAAAGGAGAGGGGGGAAGGAAGACTTTTTCTCTGGTATGAAGGAAGGGCCAAAACCTTGTATGAGAAATTTTCCAGGCCATGGGGGTGCCACTCCCCTAACCCAGAAGGAATAACTCTAGTCACTTTACTAAATTAGCTTTTCTTCCTTCTGTACAAAATAGAGTACCAAATTATGATTATTAAAAACTGGGTCCTAAAGTTCCTTTCAGCTCTAAAATTCTATAATCTTTAAATAAAGCCTTTAAGATCTGTATAATTCCTTTGAAATATAATCCTTTATAATTTTCAAGGTACTCAATTCTTCATTATCCACTGTGATGCTCACTTCTTCCCTGGGAGTTATTTAGGGTTGGTATTATAACCCTTTTAAATGTTGAGCAAAGCTCTTCTAACACCCTTCACGTTGGCATGGTGTTTATTATTTCAAAACTCAGAATTTTACTCCAATACAAAGTGGCATTATTTGTACTATATTGAATTTTCCATTTCAAGTAATCCTTCCTACCCTCAATCTCTTGAAAATGACTTGCTTTGATTGCGGCATTTCTTTAAAGGCTGTGGGTCTCAACAAGTATTCATAACTACTTTGTGATGTTAATGGAAGAGAAATCTATTTGTGTAGTCATTAAACCTATTTCTAATTCATTCCGACACTAGCATGCATGGGCTTGGACAAACTACTTCATGTCTCTGGAACTAAAAATCATTTGTAAAATAATGAGTTGAGATGGGAAGTTAATCCATTTCACATTTTGTAAATTTCTCTAATTTACCAGGAGATGGCAGCAAAAAACTATGAATAGACTGATATTTGGGGTTAAAAATTGAATGGCACAAAATTGATACTATTTAGCCTTACTAATGTGACCATTACCATGCAATCTTCCCCCTTATCTTTTAGCCTGATTATTTTTCTTCATTTTTTCATTCATTCATTTGTTCCTTCCCCAAGTGGTATCTGTTGTCAGGATCAAAACTTTATAATCTTCAGATACTTTAAAAATAGAATGAATTACCTCACTATTTAAGGGTGTAAAGAGAATTTAGGAAATCATTTTTCGCCACCAACTCATATACAAGTTTCAAAAGTTTAGGTTCCCAAGAAATTCTGTGAACATCTGTAAAATAAATAAATGAATGAATAATTCTATCTTTGGAGGGTTAAAACTATTTTTATGCATTTATACTTAACTTAGAGAAAAAGATCATAGAATCAAGAGTTAAAAGGGACCCATATCCTTTCTTTTATAGAAGAAGAAACTGGAGGGTTTTAAGTAAAGGAAAATGACATGCCCAAAGTCACATATGTGCTAAGAAGTCGAGATTGCAGTCCAGATTCTCCCAGGATTTCTTCTGCTGTACCAATAGAACATGAGAGCAGTGTTCAAAGCTATAGTATGGAATTTCATGCTAAATAAGTCAGTGCCTGTTGTTTCATTTCCATTAAAGATGTACTTGTGTGTTTACTGTACTAGAAGAATTTGAAGAATGTTCATTTCATGCCACAAGGCAGCCATTTTCACACTCACTAATGAGGTCAAAATTTGTTGGACTTCTGATTCAAACCTGAGGTATAGGAACCTTGAGGTCTTGACTGTATTTTTAAAAGAGAAATCCAGTGAGAAATATGAAAATTCATTTCTGACTTAGAATGATTGTGAATGAATATAAGCACACTATTAATGTTTAAAAAGGAATAAGGGATTCTAGAGCTTGTCGGTTATGTAAGTGGTAGAAATTTGGTCTCTCAAGGAAAATGGAAAGAAAATATTTGGTTATGTTAAAAGTCAACTTGGTTTCAAGTCATAGTCAATATTAGAATGATTTCTATATCGAACTACTGAAACCTTCTGGAGTTGACCGTTTGGTAATAAGGTTATACATTTCAAAACATTATATATCTGGCCATGGCTGTGCTAGAGTCAGCGTGAACTAGCTTGTGAGAGCAAATTGTTAAATTTTTAGTGGGAGCTTCTATTTATACCTCAGAAAACAGCAAACACTACAAATTAGAATTTGAGTTACTCTTTTGTTAATCATATAGATTTAAGAAAGTAATAGATTATTAAATAATGCAAATGAAACTTAAAAATTAAAACTATTTAAGTATTTACACATCTTTGTAACTAGCTCAGAACTATATAAAAATATTGTGACAATGAACTATCATTATGATAACCTATTATGGAGTTGTATCAGTTATGAATATACCTAAATCTATTTGTATTTTCAGTCTGTACCACCTTTTTGGATAGAGTCCCACAAGTATATTCCTTGCTTTATAAAATGGTACTTCTTTTGATTTGTTTTAAATTTACCTACTTAAAGATAAATATATTTTTAAAATCACTTTAAAGGCTAATCAGCAAGGTTTTTTGTTTTGTTGATTGGTTGCTTGGGCGTAATTCCTGCATTGCAGGAATCCACTTGGTAGTTCTTAGCTATTAGAGGGAGCTAGGTGGCGTAATGCAAAAAGCCTGAGACCTAGAATTAAAAAGACCTGAGGGGAAATCCTGTTCCGAAAGCTTACCAGTTATGTGACACCAGGCAAATGATTTATACTGCTTTGCCTCAGTTTCTTTCTCTGTAGATTGGGGAATAATAGGATTAATGAGTCAACATATGTAAAGTGCTTTTCAGACTTTAAAACAATTAAGAAATGTTTGGTAGCTCTTACAGTTCTTGAGACTGCTCACTTAGTCAGGATCTGGATAGGGACTGGCTATAGAAATCAGGCAAGGAATCAGCAAAGAGGTAGGCCAATATTTAAATATCAATAATCAGATTTAATAAGTAAAGTGCCTGAAATTTCTAGGAAGTATATGGAACTACAGTATAGGAAAAAGTAAAAAAAAAATAGAGATGTTAATAATTTTGTAGGAACTATATCTGAATGAGATGAGTATTAGCCTGGGAAATATGGGTTTTAGAATGTGATGTGTGATAAAAAAAAAATAGCCTAACACTGAACCACTAGAATCCAAAAAATGAAGTAAAGAAATGCTGAAAATAATCACAGTCCCAGTATTTTCCAGCTATAAATTATCAGGATTATAGGATATATATAGACATATACATATTTTGACAGACACCCATATTCACATATATACAGATTTATGTATAAATACCCACATCCCCATGTTACATATAGATTTTATATGTGTGTGTATATATACACATATATGCATACATAATAGTTTGAGAGAAATGATTATTAGCTAACGATTTGGGGAGATTCAGAGTTCTCCCTTTTTCTTTGTTCCAGACTTCAGTTTCTGAAGGTTGTCAGCCATCTCTTCTATATGACACCCCCAATCTTATAATGAATCTGTAATCTAAGGTGAATTCCACTCACTCAAGCTTGGATGGAGACAGCTGGGGGGGGGTCTGGGTATAGAGGTAGGCTCTCTGTCCAAGAGTGACATGATACCACTCTCAGCCCCTCATCGTAATGTTTTTCTCTCATTAATTGTTAACCAGTCAGAGTTGATTCCCACCTTGGGGAACACTGACACTGTGAAGGGTATATGAACTGTGAACCCACGGCCATGATTGTCTTTGGTCTAAGAGATCTGGCCAAATGACCGTGCTTTTATTAATAAATGTGCTGGCCTTCTTAATAAAATGATTAAATTACCCAGAAATCATGTCTCTCAAACCTTTTTAATCACCACAAGCTAGTATTTATAGAGTGCTTTAAGGTTTACAATACACTTTATTTGTGCTGTCTCCCTTGCTCCTCATAACAATCCTATGAGGTAGATGTCATTATTGTTATTATTATTATTATTATTATTATCCCCATTTTACAGATAAGGGAACTGAGGCTGAGGTCAGACCACTTTGGCAGATTATTGGGAAAAGAATTCACATTTTAAAAAAAAGTTCAGATGTAGGGCATATGGAAAGGCCTAGAAATCCTAAGGAGGCAGCAGTAGTTCAAATGGTAAGATTCAGGAGTTCTTACGTTAGATAAGTATGTCAGATTACAGTATCAGGGGACTACAAGGCATGGGAGTAGAGCAGATGATAGGACCTGATGGTCTTCCACCTCATCAGAAGGAATAGATTTGTTGACTTCTATCTGATTCAAATTGTCTGAGCAGCTAAGCAGCCCAGATGAAGGAAGTAAGCCAGGAGAGAAGGGCATCCTGATAGTGGTGGGTCATCCCGCTGCTCAGTTTTCTTAATGATCTTCTGAGTTCAAAAGGTCTGTAGAGAGTGATGGTGGAACAGAGGTGGCTGACACCAAGGGAAATTCATGTATGATAAGAGTATCACTACCAGAACTAGCAACAGCCAGGATAATTCATACATTATACCCAGAATTATGAAGATAAAGAGTGACAAGCCAAGGTTAAAGATAAAGTGGTAATTTAGAAGTACTGCAAACTATTTTATATGTTCTGAGGAAGTTTAAACATCAGCTTCCAAGCAGGTGATAACTGAACTCTTCTAATCTTTCTGTGGTCCCTTTATCCTTAGCATCCCCCTCCCCTTTTTATTTACTTATTTCTACAGAAATGAATTACCCCTCCCACTCTTGATTAATAGTGTATGTAGCTTTTCTAAGTTCTAGGGCTCCTCATTCCAATTCACATTCCCAATAATGATTTGGGCTATCCAAGTATCCCCCTCAGGTTTCTCAGACAATCCTAAAGGGTTAGAAATTCTATCTATCCAATGCTAATCACAAATGATTAATCACTAACTTTATGTAACCAATTAATATCAATTGACTTTCACAAAGTTATATTTACTGAGAAGAATAAGGAGAAAAGAAGTGGTAAACATATGCCCCCCACTGCCCTTGGACATCCTTTCTCTTATATTCAGGGCTGGTGGAAGGGAGGCAGATTCCAGTGTGCTTGTCATGAACATTTGTCTTACCAAATTCACTTCCTGATTTGGCACAGCTGTCTGCCTTTAATGGACTTTGCTATTCTGCTTCTCAATTTCCAATAAATTCCAACATAGACCCTAGGTCCTGGACCTCTGGATCTCACTCCTCTGACCTTTTGAAGCTCACAGGGTTGTAGCTGTCCCACGGTGGTATAGCTGATGGATAAGATTGCTCTAGAAAATTGCTCTGTGAAGTGTTTAAAAACCTGTTGGGGAAGAGAGGGGGAAGGAGGAGGATGGAAAGACCGAATGTATGCACAGTACATTTTTTAATTTAAATTTTATCTTCATTATTAACATTTTTCCAGTCATTTGTTTAAAATCTAGACAATCAACAAAACAATAAATTTAGTTCTGATTTGCAGCTTGCTGAAATCTGAGGCTCACGTTGGAAATTAACAATCTGATTATTGGCTGCCTCTAGCACATTCCTGGTCTTGCAGGACTTCAGCTTCTGCTCATCCATGTTTAGCCTCTAGCAAATCCTGAAATGAACTTTGCCTCTCAGACTCCTGGGAGCTGACCACTGTAACAAGGTCATGACCACTTCCAGTGTTACTTCACATAAAGCAGGAAAAAACAAAGAGGCAGAGAATAGAGGCCTATATTCAATGGCCTCATGCCAGCCGCAGGTGATGAGAGTGAAGGCCTCTCTGCATCAAGACACTTACACTTACAGCATTCCTCCCCCGCCCTCCACCCCCTACCCCCAAGCTGCCAGTCAGAGAAAAATGAAGAGCAACAGACTTGTTTTAATGGGTTAATGCCTTTTGAATGTGCCCTAATTCCAGCTCAGCAATCATTCAACAGTTCACCACTTTGCCACACAGTTAGCAGACCAGTCACAGAATATCTGTACGTGCCCCAAATCAGGAAGAAGGGCCTTTCTATTGCATGTGATCATGTTTACTGGAGAGCTGCTGGGTAGTTCAATAGATGGAAGACCAGGTCTGGAATCAGGAAGACCTGAGTTCAAATGTGGCCTTAGATACTTATTACCTGCATGATTCTGGGCAAGTTATTTAACCCTGTTTGCCTCACTTTCCTCATCTGTAAAATGAGCTTGAAAAGGAAGTGGAAAACTACTCTAGTATCTTTGGCAAGAAAACCCCATTTGGGTCATGAAGAGATGGACATGACTGAAACAACTGAATAACAAAATGTTTTCTGAAAGTGGGCTCCCCAACTTTTTCTATATGGAATGGCAGCAAATGGAATACACAGTACATGTTAAGGGAATGAAGAATCAAAAATTTTGCTACTTTTCTTCTTTGGGGGAAACCAAAGCCATACTAGCCAAAATGTCCAGGACACTTCTACAAGCCAAGGAGTTTTTAAAAAAAAAGGGAAGTCCTTCTCACTAGAAGCAGATTGCCTAGGGCTGAAGACAGATGGGGTGAGGTCCAGCTATGGGGTCTCCCTTAATTCTAGAAGTTGAAGGAAAGAGAAAAATTACTTAAAAGGATGCAATGAAAGACCCTGATCTTGACATTTGTTCCTCCATCTTCCTACTTCTGCCAGAGTGAGAAATAGAAAATAAAAAAAAAATTTATTTTCATTTGAGACTCTTTCTCATCCTATCCCAGACTGGATTTTTAAGGGTAGTATAGCAATCCTATGAGAAAATTTGAAAAGTAGATTTCCTTACTCCTTTGTAGTTCTGAAGTAGCTCCACCACAGCTTTCTCAAAACTGTACTTCTCAAGGATAAAAGGAGATAACAACCCTGTGATTTTCTGCATGTGTTTGCCACTCATCTCCAAAGCTTTTCAGGTTGCATCAGTGGGACTGAAGGATACAACCTAGGACATGCTAGCTCTTGAGTTTCTTGTATCACTTTTATAGGCTCTGCCTCTTCCTCTCTGTCTCCCTCTCCTTCTCTGTCTCCCTCTTTTTCTCCCTCAAGCTCTATGCTCATCCTTAAGTATGTTGGAAGACTCCGTTGACCATACTTCCAGGGAGCTGACTGTAGATAAGGAAAAGATTTGTCTGTATGCACGTCCAAAAAAAGTACAGATGACAGAAATTTCCAGAAGCTCTAGCAGGCATCGTTTCTACCTTTCTCTTCTTAAAAACATGACTTCCCATCCAGAAAACCTTCCATGGATGGACAACAAGGCACAAGACAGATTGCCTCAGACAATATCATCACGTTTTTGGCTGATGACTATGTACTCTTCTAAACTTCTTAAGTGGGAAATGTTTAACTTCCTTTCACCTTCTACCAGAGGACTCTGGGACCTGGTCTGTGCATAGAGAGGATATAAGGATTCTAGATCACTAGCTCAATGATTCAATCTTACTGCTGCTCCTATGTAGACCTTGACTGCCCATTTCCCCAATAACTGGAATTCTGACTTGTTAAATTTTAATGAGACCCTTGCAATGCAGTACATTTCCCTTGTGACTCTATTTATTTATTTCACCCTTTTAGCTTAGATTTGTTAGGTATCCTAAATCCCTCATTCTTGAATCCTTTCTCCCTCTGACTAGGTTCTTGATTTTAATTATCAAATAATCAATCAATACACATTTTATTAGGTGCCTATTATATGCCAGACTATGCTAAGCACTGGGGAAAGACAGAAAGAAAAAAACAGACCTGACCTCATGGACCTTACCTGTGATGTAAGGTAAATAACACATAAAATAAATAAAAGTTAGTTTAATACAGGAAGTATGAGCAGCTGGGGAAATCAGAAAAGGCCCCATGTACTTAAGGTGTCATCTGAACTGGGCATTGAAGAAAACAAGTAATTCCCTGTCACCTCTAGGATCAAATCCAAAATGCTCTCTTTGGCATTCAAAAACCTTCATAACCTAGCCCCCAAATATTTTTCCGGTTTTCTTACACCTTAATTCCCAGACATGTACTATTTAGTACAGGGACACTGTAAATATCTTTTTTTCTTTTTTTTAAATTAAATTTTATTTTTATTTTTAGTTTACAACTTTCATTTCCACAAGATTTTGAATTACAAATTTTCTCCCCATCTTTCCCCTACCCACCACCCCAAAACAGCGATCCCACTGAATAGCCCTTCCCCTAATCTGCTCTCTCCTGTAACCTCCCCTATCCTCCCACTTTCTAGAAGGGCTAGATGGATCTCCATATCCCAGTGCCTGTATATCTTATTTCCCAGTTGCGTGTAATAATAATAATAATAATAATAATAATAATAATAATAATAATAATAATAATAATAATAATAACATTTTTTAAAACATTTGATTTTAAAACTTGGAATTCCAGATTCTTTGCCTTCTTCTGTCATCGCCCACCCTTACTGGGAAGATAAGCAATTCAGTATAGGTTGTACATGTGTAGTAGGCAAAATATTTCCATAGTGGATATATTGTGAAAGACTGACTATATTTCCCTCCATCCTATCTCACCCTGACGTTCTATTCTCTACTTTGATCCTGCCCTTTTCAAAAGTATGTGCTTCTAACTACTTTCCCTGCCAATCTGCCCTCCCTTCTATCATCCCCCGACTTGTCCCTTTCCCCCCTACTTTCCTGTAGGGTAAGATACCCAATTGAGTGACACTTCATATCTTTGCCTTGGGCATTTTCTCTTGCTGTCCATCAAACTGGAATTAGATCCCTTCTCACTTCTGTTAACTCTCTTCCTTGGCTTCCTTGAAGTACAAACTAAAATATCACTTTCTCCAGGAACCTTTCCCAATCCCTCTTCATTCTAATATTTCCATTCTTTCACTTTTTCAGTTATTTCCTATTTATCCTGTATATCGAATGTTTCTTCATTGTCTTCCCCATTAGATTGTGCGCTCCTTTAGGGCAGAAACTGCCTTTTGCCTTTTTTTTGATACCTAGTGCTTAACAAAGTGCCTGGCACATAGTAGGTGCTTAATAAATGTCCATTGACTGACTGGCCTCAAAATAGGTGGAGATGAGGAGGGAGTGCATACCAGGAGTGAAAGATAGACTCAAAGTCAGGAAATAGAGGGCTGTACATGTGAACAACAGTAGGAAGGCCAGCTTAGCTGAATCAGAGTATTGAAAGGGGAGTAATAAATAATGCATAAACAAGCCTGGAAAATCAGAATGGGGACAGGTTGACCTCTCTCGTGCCCTGCAGCAATACAACAGCTGCTGGAGACAACAGTTAAGTTTACCCTTTCATCTGTCCCCTAGTTTATTGTCAGATTTTACCTAAACCATACCAAGCCAATGGCTACATGAACTACACCTAAATTATTAGGGGAAAAAAATTACATTTTCTGAAAACATCCTCCATGGACAGGAAGTTCATCCTCCTATTTAATCTAAATCCTTCCTGTTAATACTTAAATCCATTCACGTATAATAGAGAGGGAACAAATACTCCCTATTCTTTTATTTTTTTACATTTTTTTCATAGGATCAGGAACTGGAAAGAACCTTGGAGATAAAATAGACAAACCATTTCATTTTATATCTGGGAACGGAAGCTAAAAAGATTACATTCATCCTAGTTCATGCAGGGAGTAAAAACAATGAGATACAGATATAGGTCATCAGCCTCTTCCAAACTCTTGTACTCTCTCAGAAGGGAAGAGACTGTCTTTTGTCTCTTTTTGTATTCCCAAAGCTTGGCACATAGTAGTTACTTAATAAATGTTTGCTGATCAGTTGCTTGGTTGATAGTACCAGTCTGCTTCTTTCCTGAGAACTAGGCACATTGATCCATTAACTGGCCAACATCCCCTCTCCTAGTCATATCAGGTAGCGGAGTTAAGACTAAGCATAGACAAGAAGGCTTTCTGATGTATCTGTAAACCTAGCTATTGAGATAAGGGAAATTTGTTTTGAATATGGGGTGGTGGAAAATGTTTGGTCCCATCTACACTGCAAATATCTTTTAGAAAAGAGTGATATAAATCGATTAAATATTAGCTCCATTTAAATGGGAAAGGCAGCTTGACAGGCTTCCAAGCTAGGAAGAAAGACCTGGGATCAATTGCCAACTTAGAAAATACTGGCTGTGAGATCCTGAGCAAGTCATTTAACATCTCAGAGGTCTTGGCAATTCTCTAGGACTATAAGATGCAGAGAAAGAGCTGACCTGAACTGATGGAGGAAGTTTTCTACCTGGAAATTTCAGAATAAAATTTCAGTTCCTTTTTCTATCCTTAGCTTCTTCCCTCCCTCCATCTGAATGACAGACATAAATAATCATCTAAAAGAGCAAAGTAAGATTTTCCTTATTATAAGGCTTAGACTTTCTAAAACTCCAAGTCCTTATCTAGAGTTTAATAATAATACCCGATATTTATATAGCTATGTGGCCCTACTCAAATTTGCCCTCAGTTTACTCATCTGTAAATGAGAATAATAATAGCTCCTACCTCCCAGGATTGTCGTGAGGATCAAATGCAGTCATCATAACATTTGTAGCTTAGTGCCTAGTACATATAAGCATTCTATAAATATTAGTTATCATTTGTTGTTATCATCATATAGTATCTACTATGTGCCAGGTATTGTGCTAAGTACTTTTTTACAAATTTTATTTATAATTTATTTATTTTATATTATTTATATAACACATGTATAACATATATTATATAACATATAATCATAAAATATAAATGCTGTATATTGTTTATTACAAATACAATACAAATTTTACAAATTAATTCATTTGATTCTCACAAAAATCTTGCAAGCTAGGTGCTAATGCTATTTTCGTTTTACAAATTATGAAATTGAGGGAAATAGAGGTTGAGACTTGCCTAGATCACTCAGCTAGTAAGTGTCTGATGCTGGACTTGAACTCAGATCTTCCTGGCTCAAAGTCCAACACTAACGTAGATAAAATTACAAAATTTATGTAAAGCACATTATAACTCAAACGCACTATATAAATGAGGGCTGCTATTCTTCACACTTCTACAATTGTAGCATCATATCCTATCTCCCTGTATGTATACATCTGTATTTCCAGTTCAGGTACATTTGTGTGGACATGTACACACACACACACACACACATACACACACATAGAGAAGAGGATAATTTTTTTTAAAATCAGATAACCAAAATACCTTTTATCATACTCAAATAAAAGGACCTTAAGATTTAGAGCTGGATGGAAACTTAGAGATCAGGGAGACCATGCAATGTAGTAAAAAAACACTGAATTTGGAGTTAGACAATCTGGATTAGATTTTAGGCTTTGCTACTTCATAACTGTGCAGCCTTGGATAAGTCACTTATTTTCTCTTTTCTTTACCTTCTCCTTTTTCTCATCTGTGATATGAGTGCTCTGACCTAGATATCTATGTTCCTTCCAGCTCTCCATCTATCAGCCAATGATCTTGTCCATTCCCCTTATTTTACAGATGAAGAGACTGAGAGAGAGAGAGATGTGAAAGGATTTGTCCAGCAGATCACAGATAACAAGGGGCAAAGCAATTTGAATGTATGCATTCTCTTTCCATCACACCATCATGCTCATTGTATGTTTAAAAAACTCATAACACTTCAACCAAGGGACCATTGCCTGGATTCAAAAATGTGAATCAGAAAGCTATGCTGACTTCCATGATCATCCTTGTGCTTCTGTCATCTCCAAAAGAAATTCATAATTTCTCAAGTTTAAGACCTGGAACTAGTTTAAAGCAAGTCAGCTTATTCAGTTCATACCTTCAAGGCAATTAAATGTTTTGATTTAAAATGCTTCCTACCGAATGCTTTTAGGATAAAAAGCAAATAAGAGAGAATAAAAGCATGCCACCAAGCAATGTTATTTACTGCTTTATTAGATAAATATATCTTGAAAGCAGGATTTGATGGTAAAAAGAGGATAATCCATCCACACTCATCTCATTCTCTTCCCTGCCCGCACTCCATCTCGTCTCTTTCTCATTTATGGTCAGCTATACTAAGACCTAGTGACTCTGCTGGATAAGATCCATAACCACTCAAAAATTCATCCATAACCACTCAGAGGTCAAATTGACTTTCCTAAAGTGCGAATATAACCATGTCACCCCCCTATTCAATAGACATCGGTGGCTTCCTATTACCTCTAGGATCAAATAGAAAATCCTCTGGCTTTCAAAGCCCTTCATAATTTGAGCCCTTTCTACATTTCCATTCTTCTCACAGCTGACTTCCCTCCACCTTCTCTATGATTCAGTAATACTATGCTTGCTGTTCCTCAAATGCAACACTCCATCTCCTGACTCTGGGCATTCTCACTGGCTGTCACCCATACCTGGAGTTCTTTCCTTCCTTATTTCTACCTCCTGGCTTCCCTAACTTAGGTTAAGTCTAACTAGAATTTCACCTTCAGCAAATAAACCTTCCTCAATCTCCATTATTACAGTTTCCAAAAAATCAGATATGATTATTATTAAGAATACAATGAAGGAGTACATGGCAAGTTGCAATACAGAATAAATAAGAAAATATAAAGAAGACTTGGGTAAAAGATACCATCAGAAAATTTGCATGATTTAAAAAGATGGGTTAGTCACATACAGTGAGGAATAACTAATGGATAACTGTGCTCCATTGGAATCCTCTCAATGTCAAGAGAAAGTGAGGAATGCTACCAAACTTTATGCCCCTTTTGGGGAATAATTCAATTTTTATTTTGTTTTCTGTTCTGAACTCTCTTTCCCCTAGCCTTCCCCTTTAAATCTTTTGAGAAAGAAAGAAAAAAAACTTATAAACATGTATAGTGAAGCAAAACAAATTTCTTTATTAGCCAGCAACCCTCCTCCCTGCAAAAAAAAAATGCCTAGTCTTTATTCTAATCCTTCAGTACTCTATAGGAATGTAGATAATGTGATTCACCACAAATCTTCTGGATCTGCAATTAATCATTGTGTTGATCTGAGTTTCCAACTCTTTTAAAGTTATGGCTGTTATTGTATAAATGGTTCTCCTGGTTCTACACGCATCACTTTGCATCAGCTCATGAAAGTCTTCATAGATTTCTCTAAACCATCCCCTTCATCTTTAATGATAGTGTAATAATATTTCATCAAATTCATATATCATAAATTGTTTCGCTGTTCCCGAATTGATTCTCAGTTTCCTTTTTTTTTTTTGGCTACAATGGAAAGAACTGTTATAAATATTTTTATACATGTAGGTCCTTTCCCTCTTTCTTTGATGTCTTTTAGGGGTACAGATGTAGGATATGCGCAGTTTAATAACTTGGGGGGATAGTTCCAAGTGACTTTCAAGTCTGACTGCCCATTCACACTCCACAAATGGTGCGTTAATATACCTCTTTTCCCATAACTCTTCCACTATGTCATTTTTTTTCCTTTTCTTTTAAGTCAACTTTGCCAGTCTATGGGTATGAGATGACACCTCAGAGTTATTTTAATATGTGTTTCTCCAATTATTACTGATTTAGAATATTTTGCTTATAGCCACAGATAGCTTGAGTATCTTCCACTGAAAACTGTCTATTCATATCCTTTGACCGCATATCAATTAAAGAATGGTTCTAATTCTTATACGTTTAAATCAGTAACATATCCGTAGCTATTTTATTTTTTTAAATAGTATTGTATTGAGGCAGAGTCAAGATGCCAGAGTAAAAGCAGGGATTCACCTGAACTCTCCCCCCCAAACTCTCCAATGTCTTTAAAAAATGACTCTAAACCAATTCTAGAGCAACAGAACTCAAAAAAGACGGAGCAAAACAAATTCCCAGACCACAATGACTTGGAAAGTCTGAGGAAAGGTCTGTTGCATAAGAATGAGAGAAGAGTGCAGTTCAGCACAGAGTGGGTCCCAGTAAACCCAGAGCAGGTCTCAGGGCAACTGAATCACTGGCAGCAGTGGCAGTTTCTACACCTCTCAGCTAACAAAGGCCAAAGACAACCTAGAAGGTCAGCAGGAAGAGCTGTCTCACCTGGGTGAAAGTGGAGCATAGTCCAGCACCGTCCCAGCCTCAGGAAGCTAGGAGCAGACTTGGGGAGTCACTGAATCAGCAGTAGCAGTGACAGTAGTTGCTTCTGGAACTCTCAGCCCACAGATGGTAAGGGAGTTGAACAATTGGTCAGAAGGAAATTATAGGGGGCTTTTTTGCTAACACTGAGGCAAGACTGTTGCTGTACCCATACTTAGATCAGGGCTGCACCCGTGGGTGGCAGCAGGAGCACTAGCATACCAGAGCTTGCAGTCACAGTGGAGGGTGCATACTCCTCATAGTTTGAGGGTAGAAAAGAGTGCTTGTAGGGGCTC
Organism: Pseudocheirus occidentalis; assembly: GCA_028646575.1. Lineage (NCBI taxonomy): Eukaryota > Metazoa > Chordata > Mammalia > Diprotodontia > Pseudocheiridae > Pseudocheirus > Pseudocheirus occidentalis. The sequence continues at coordinate 310,948,651 of CM053593.1, read as the reverse complement.
ATAGATCAAAGCACAGGCCAAAAGAGGAGTAAACACCTCTCCTTAGATCATACCACCTTGGAAGAACTGAAAACTTACAGGTCCCTAAAAGTATCTCTGAAAACAGCTGCACAAACCTCCAGAAGCTTGGGACAGTGCCTCCTCCACCCTGGAAGCAAGGCCCCATTTTAATAAAGAGGGAGGATAGAGTGAAATACAACTAGCAATAGCAACAGTGAAAACATTTTTAAAGAAAGTTTCTCCGATAAAGGCCTTATTTCTCAACCATATAAAAAACTGAGCCAAATTTATAAAAATAAGATCCATTCCCCAACTGATAAATGATCAAATGATATGATCAGTTTTTAGGTTATATAATCAAAGCTGTGTATACCTTTATGAAAAAGCACTCAACTTACTGTTGATTGGAAAAATGCAAATTAAAACAGTTCTGAGGTACTACCTCATAACTATGGGATTGACTAATAGGACAGAAAAAGGACGAGACAAATGTTGGAGGGGATGTGGCAAAAATGAGACATTAATGCACTGTTGGAATTCTGAACTAATTCCACCATTCTATAGAGCAATTTGAGCAATTTATGCTCAAAGGGCTATAAAACAGTGCATACCCTTTGAGTTAGCAATACCACTACTAGGTCTGTATCCCAAAAGAGACTTTTTTAAAAAACGAAACCAAAAGGAAGAGGATCTATATGTACAAAAATACTTTTAACAGCCCTTTTCTGGGGGAAAAGAATTAGAATTTGAGGAGATGCCCATTGACTAGGGAATGACTGAACAAGTTGTGGTATGTGAGTATGATGGAATACTATTACTATAAGAAATGATAAGCAGAAATACTCTTCCAGAAAAACTTAGAAAGACTTACATGAGCTAAAGCAAAGTGAAATGTACTGTGTACAAAGTAATAGCATCATTGTAAGATGATCAGCTGTGAATGACTTAGCTATTCCCTGCAATACAATGATCCAAGACAATTCTGAAGGACTTATGAAGAAAAATGTAATCCATCCCTAAAGAAAGGACTGATAGCATCTGAATACAGATTGATACATATTTTTTACTTGATTTTTCTTGAGTTATTTTAAAAATTTGTTTTGTCTATGTTTTCTTTCACAGCATGACAATTATGGATATGTTTTGCATGATTATGCATGTATAACCTATATCAAATTGCTTGCCTTCTCAATGGAGGGGTGTGAAAAGGGAGGAAGGGAAAGAATTTGGAATTCAAAGTTTTAAAAATGAACATGAAAATTATTTTTACATGTAAATGGGGGAAATGTTTTAAAAAATAAAAATATTTTAAAAAACAAAATTCTTGAAGGACAAAATATTCAGCAACAGACTCTGAGAAGTCAATATTTTAAAAAATAGTATTGTATTTTTATCCAGTTACATGTCAAGAAAATTTTTAGCATTCATTTTTACAAGATTTTGAATTCCAAATTTTCCCCCTCTTCTCTCCCTTCTTCTGAAAAAGGTAGGCAATTTGATATAGTGTATATATGTGCTATCATTTCCCTGTTAGTCATAGTTGTGAAAGAAGAAACAGATCAAAGGGGGGAAAAACCATGAGAAAGAATAGAATAAATTAAAAAATCCTTAGATCTGAGTTCAGAGTCCATAAGTTCCTCATCTGTATATGGATAACATTTTCCTTAATGAGTCCTTTGTACTAGTCTTGGATCATTGTATTGCTGAGAAGAGTTGAGTCATTCATACTTGATACTGTAGTTATTTTAAGTGGAATTTTTCTTTCTCTTTCTGTGGTTTTCTGGTGATAATATGCCAAAAAGGTGATATTTTACATGAGTCTATTTTATATTTGCAACTTTTCTGAAGTTGTTCATTGTTTCAATTAATTGTTTAGTTGATTCTCCAGAGTTCTCTGAGTTCATCATATCATATGCAAAAAAGTGTTCATTGTATTGCATCATTGCTTGTGCTTATTATCACCTTATACCAATTCCTTTTATTTCTTTATGTCACAACTCCCATTTCTACCACTATATTTAATAGTAATTTAATAATGGACATCTTTGCTTTACTCCTAATCTAATTGTAAAGACTTCTCGCTTATCTCCATTACAAACAAGGCTGTTTTTTTTTCTTATAGATACCAATTATATTAAGTGAACATCCATTTATTCCTATGCTGTTGGGTGCCTTTAACAAGAATGGGTATTATATCTTACCAAAAGATTTTCTGCATCATTTCTCTGACATCTCTTTCATCAGCCTGACTCTTCCACGAATAAGATATTCCCTCCTCTCTGAACTTTCTCTGTGACTGTCTCCCATGTCTAGAATGCTATCCCTCCTCATCTCCACCTACTGAATCCCTACCTTCTCTTAATTCCCGACTAAAATCCCACCTTCTACAATAAGCCTTATCTTTTTTATAGAGCTCTCATTTCTGTTTCCACTTTTCCTCTACTCTTCTCCTTTGGTTTTTAACTGAATTCTTTTAGTTCTCTTTCATCTCATGCTATCTCTTCAGTGAATTATGGTTGGATTTGTGTCCAAACTGTACTTTTCTTTGAAACTTCGCTTTTAGATGCTTTGGAGTGATTTTCTTACTGTAAGTTTTTGTGTCGATTTCCCTGTTACCATATTAGCACTTCACAGTGTTATTTTCTTGCTCATCTCTCCAGTCTACTTCTTGACTTTAGACTTTATGTTAGTGTTGGGTTCTATTCACTTCTATAGGGAAGGCAGAGAACATCTGGGCTGAGTTTCTGTCTTCTTCAGTCCTTCTGCTGCTTTCTTGTGATATTGATAAGATGGGGACCTGTAAGATTTTACTGCTTCCAAACTGATGTGGTCTAAAGTGAAGCCTGTTCATTGCCCTTCTGGCAAGTTCCAGACCCAGGTTTAGGTCCAATCAATACCTCTGCCAGTATGTTCCTGCCCGAAAGTTTGAATAAAGTGCTGCTGGACTCAGGCACTATTAGCCCACTGGGCAACTCTACAAGTTCTGATTAAATAAACTGCAGCCTCTCCTTTGGCCTACTATCCTTATCCTAGTTATTCCACTTCAGGCTATAGCCAGAGTTGGAGACTAGAAGATGGTCTTGACTTTGCTCCTGGGATCAGAGCTACTTAGCTACTATTTCTCTTTCCTTCTATACACAGACAAGCCTCATGACCATGACTGTCCCTTTTTGCTACCCCTAGGTACAGATCCCTCACCCTGGGTGAGGGTGGAACTGGGTAATGAGCAACAGAGTTGCCAGATGGCACCATTCCTGTACCCTGTGCTAGCTCAGGGATCTCCAGGGACCTCTTACTGCTCTAGTGATTCCTGTCCTATTATCTAATCTCAGCCCTCTTTAAGCCCTCCTTGGACAATGGAATGCTCTGCAGAGTGCTCAGGGCCAGACCCTGTCCCTAGTACCTGCAGACCACCTTATATATCTACTTAAGCCAAATGGGATAGGAAAAAATAACTCACTGTCATTTTTTCTTGAATTTCCCATTCAAACATTCATCTTTTTAAAAGATCTTTTTGGAGCAGGTGTGTGTTGGTGGGGGGTGAGGCAAATTAGGTTATATTTCTTCCTGACACTCTTTCATCTTGACTCTTCCTCTACCTCTTCTTTATTTTTACAAGACCTTTGACTCAGTTGTTTTATACTAATGACATACAATAGATTCAAGGATAATGAGAATGTTAGAATCTTTGATGACCACAAAGGAAACCGCTTTCTATTTAAAATATACCACCAACACAATACTGTTGAAAACAATTTATATAAAATGTGACATCTTCCGAGGAAAGTGATACCAAAACATTTTATTAGCCCCTTGATATAAAGGAATGATTTATAGTTGTATTGCTCCACTAAAAAGCTCATTAGTTACTTCATTTTATGGAAAGTTTCTTCAACAATATCAAAACTTAATTTGAACTTGATAAATGTAAAATTCCTAAAGTTTGAGAAGTTAAATCTGATAAATGGAAAAGCAGATTAATAGATATTTTCAGACAACATGATTTACAAAAATACTTTTAGAATAAATTGACACAAGGCAAGTGTAAAGCCTAATAACAAGTATTCACCACTAGATCTATCAAATGTCATTGAAAATGATTTATTTATGGATAGAACTTATAAAGCAGCTAAGACCTAAGAATTGAATCAAAAGAATGTTATTGATCAATATGAACATGAATGAAACTAATGTTATATCAGCAAAAGAGTACTTTAAAAATGCCTAAGACAGCCTGGTGTGGTACTGCATTTCTATAATTGCAGCTACTGGGGGAAGAGGAAGCTGTTGGATGGTTTGAGTTTAGCTAGAGCAGCCTAATCCAATGGAGTGTCCAAACTAAATCTAGCATATATATTGCAAACTTCTGGGAGTAGGGGCTACCACGCTGCCTAAGGAGGGGTAAACTGTGAAATGGAGAGGGTCACAGTGCCTATGCTGATTATTACCGCGATTGTGTCTTTTAATGGGCATTGCCCTTCCAGCCTGAGTGTGATAGAAAGACCCAGTTTAAAAAAAAAAGGAAGGAATTAAGGGAGTGAGGAAGGAAGAGAAAAAGAAAGAAAGAAAGAAAGAAAGAAAGAAAGTGAGGAAGGAAGGAAGGAAGGAGGGAGGGAAGGAAAGAAGGAAGGAAGGAGGGAAGGAAGGAGGAAAGTAAGGAAGGAAGAATGGCTGAATCTGTTCATCAAAGCAGAAATGTTTATGAGAGAAATACAGGATTGAGTCATTGTCATCAGAAAATTACAAAAAGAACCCTAGACTCAGTGATTGATGTTGATTTTGGAGTTAAGTGTAAACTATACTATATGTAGTGGAAAAAAATTAGTATCTACTGGATAACTAGAATGACAGGATCAGGCAACTGGAATTTTACACCAGAAGCTCACTTTCTTTAATTAACAGATGGCAAATCTCCATACTATAACTACAGACCCTAACAGAGAATTTAGAAAACAACAAACTATCCTAGAAATGAAGCATCTTTGTAGACAAAATTATTTCTCAAAACCATTCAAACATATTATTGATGTGCAATTTTTAAAAAAGGTTACCATGCTAAGTATTCACAATCTCCAAACTCTATGGCATGAAAAGCTTTCAAATTGTGAAAAACCTAGCAGAATGAATTAAAACTATGTGGAAACAGGACAAGATTCATGGCATCTTGCCATCCTGTCTACCACTTGAGTTGTCCAGAAGAAATTTTCAGTAAGTCTGCTGAAGATAGACTTACATCTCAATGCTCTTATCCAGTTATATAAAGCAGCCATTTTATCCATTTGTGCAATAGCCTCAGAACATTAAATAGAAAACAACGATAGCAGGTCATTGACTTATCCCAGGATCATTTTTATCAGTACTCTGCAACAAAAGGTGAGAATAAAATGTATAATAACATAAAGAAGATAAGATTTTGACAGGTAGAGATGGAGAGCAGTAGGATTCTGAGAGGAGAAATCAGCATAAACAAAGTCACAAAGATGGGATGTTCAGGGATTCTTTAGAGAAACTTATCTGTCCTTTCTTCCTAGAAGGATTCTTATCTATTTAAAATGAGAATATACATGAAAATCAAATATAAAATAAAGCAGTCTAGAAATGCAAGATTATTGGATCATAAAGTCAGTGAGAAGGTACCTTAGAGATCATGTAGTTTCTTCTCTCTTTGTCTCTGTCCCTGTGTCTCTGTGTTCTGTCTGTCTCTGTCTCTGTCTGTCTATCTGTCTCTCTATTCAATCCACAAGTTGAAGGCAGTTGATTAAGATCACAAAGGTACTGAATGGCAGAGAGGATTTCAACTTCCAACCACAAATCCAGCACACATTCCTATGTGCCCATCTGTGACATATTAACAAATTAGCTGGGCTCCAATCCAAGCATCTATTGAATGTTGTCAGCATCTGTCTAGCCAGAGTGACCCATAGGTAAAAGATAGAATACAAAACAAATCAGAGGACAAATATGTTCTAATCTAAGTTAAAAATTAGTTTTTGTTCAATACTGCTGCTTTTGTGACTTGTTTAGCTCTGAAACCTACCTGTCTAACTGGCCTACCTGCCATAGCTGATTTCACTGGATTTAACTCTGAACCTATATAGAAACTTGTATATTCTGGATCCCACCTGCATAGCCAGACCCTCCTGCTTCTGACTCTTCCTTGGTAGCCCTATCTATTCCTGTTTGCATTCTAGTGTGAACATGTTGTATTTCATTCTACTAGTTTTAGGACTGAAATTCACTCATAAGAGTTTTTCTATTGGATTAAGGCATTTGAGTCCAGAAGACCATAGCTAAAATGTAGAATTATCTGTGAGATACATTATCATTGTTAACCATTAACACAATTGTGTACATTAGTTCATCTGATTTTCAAGCTGTGTGTGCTTATGGCTCTGCCTTGTTCTCAAAAATGACCACAACATCAGGGAGATGATGACATGAGTTACAAATGACTTTCATCTGAGTGAGGGAGTGCTCTGCAGTCACCAGTCTCACTTTCTCTTCCAGAGCTACCTTCAGATAGTAACTATTTCTCTTTTGACCACCAATCCTGAGGGTCTCCATCTCTTGCTCTCACCATCCTCCCTCCTCTGTCCTCCCTTGCCTCCTCCCTTACCCTCCCCCTCCAACCCCCCCCCATCTCCTCATCTTACCTGAGGGTGTTGTGCCCAAAGAAAGGTAAATTTTGATGGCCGAAGGCTACCTAATTAACTTGGAATTTACTGGTTAGATTTCTTTCTCATAGACCAAGTCTCAAACCCAGTTCACTTTGGATTATTAAATTAAAGCCCTAACAAAGAGAGATGGGGGTGGGGATATGCAGAGCATGGCATGAAAGTCCAAGTTCTCAATTATATTGCCAGTGGAGCAAAAACTCTGCTAAGATTTTATCACAGTATGACCCTGGACACATGCTGAGTCTGTTTTCTGAGGACTAACCTAGCTAAGGAAGAGGTCTTGGTGATTTTCTCTTTTTTGACCATGGTAACCCACGAAGTAAGTACACACACACATACATACACACACACACACACACACAGGTTGTTTTTTTTTATTTATAATGGCCCTCAGTAATGTGTGCTCCCCTTCTAAAAGTATAGATTGGGCAATAACAGTTGTGGCAGAAGAGCAGAAAATGGGGTAGGGGATATCAAGAACCACATTTATTTTTATGATGCATATACTTTTATTAACTATAGGTACTCTAAATATATGTGGGGCAACTAGGAGGTGCAGTCGATAGAGCACAGCCCCTGGAGTTAAGAAGATCTGAATTCAAATCCCACCTCCAATACTTATTAGCTGTTTGACTCTGGGAAAGTCACTTAACCTCTATTTGCCTCAGTTCTCCATCTGTAAAATGGGGGCAGACTGTAGAAGAAAAAGGCAAACCACTCCAATATCTTTGCCAAGAAAATCCCTGAATAAGTCCCTGGGGTCATGAAGAGTCAAACACAACTGAATGATTGAAAAACAACTTTGTAAATGTGAGCTCTTTGTCCCTTGGTCAATGGACTGACATATTGATGAAAGAGCTAAATCATATCAGTCTTGACATTTTTGCTGTAAATGAAATGAAAATAAGGAAATGGTTGCCAACTGAAACAATGTCTCATAGGTATTCCTTGGAGAGGTGAAGGAAGGGGTTGACAGAGTAGGCTTTATAGTACAACCGAAGACAACAAGAAACATTATTTTGTGGTACATTTGGTCATCACCCATTGTATTAATGTGAGCAGGTTGCAATATATAACCAATGAGGAATTCTGAAGGACATAATTCAAGATCCAAATAAAGAACTACATAATTGGAAGAGAAAATTGATTGATCATGCAGCAATAGTAAGGAATTATAACAAGTAGACAGCCAGAATTCTTCACTGATGCCTTTGTAAGGTTAGGAAAAATTGAGAAAGGCCTCTGACACACTGGAAGGATCCCCCTCTGGAATTTAGGTGAATGAATCGACAACACCCTGTAAATTGGCATAGATGAGTTACAATTGGCATCACTGGTAGGAATTTATAAATCAATGTGATGACAGACCCATTTAAGTATATTACTGTGAATTTTGTTTTGTTGATGTGTAATGTGAATGGGTTAATCAAATTCTTTTCTAAGAATATATTTTGAGATAAGGAAATGAGGACATTGGATACCTGAAGAAGCATGTGGAAGTGCCATTGGGTACCATGATAATGATGGGGTTAAGGAACCATAAAATGTTGAGGTTGAAGGTTTAGGGGTACATGAGACCCCAAAATACCAAGATGCTGGGTCATGCCGAATGAATTTGACTCAAATTTTCTCTCAGCCAAAGAAAAGCAAAGTTTATTAAAGGTTTGCCATAATGAGTAGACTCTTAAGAAGCCTCAGTATCTGTGACACTTGTACTGGACAAATAAGGCAGAATCATCTGACACAGAGTGAGTCTGGGCTAGATTATTTTCCAGCACCTCCATGGAGGCAAGATGGGTCTTATATACAGAAAGGTTCTAGGAGGATTTTTAGGGGTGGTCTAGAGGAGTAGTGTGTGGGGGGTCTTCAGGAGTCAAATGAGGTCAAGACTCCAGTAGTGTGAGATTAAGGGTGGGAAGCAGCTGGAGACTACCTGGAGATGATAGAGAAAGGAGGGCTAGGCTAGTTTAAGGGTGTATAGATATTTTGGGAGGATCAAGGGTGGGGCTAGCTGGACTAAGCAGGGCTAGGCTAGTAACAGAGATTTGGGCCCAGCTATAATGAAAGACTTATGGCCTCAGGCAAATGCCTCATCAAATGGGAAGATTCATTCAGAGTTCAAGGGGGTTCCCAGAGCCTGTCCCTCATCAGTAAAGGGTATAGAAATACATAGGCCGGGCAACAAATTCAAATTTTATATTTTACCTACCTCAAAACTTTTCCTAATGTGGAGCATTTCAGTCTTCAAATAGGAAATAAATTTTTGGTGTGGTTAGTAAATGGTGGACTAGTTGTAACTTTGTAAATCTTTCAGTAGGAGAATTGGTCTTTATCACAATTGTTGGCAGAACTGTTGGTGCCAGGTTTGGCTTGTAAACTGATTTAGAGGTTTACTTCTACCATCCCTCAATAATGAATCATTTTCATATCATTGTCTTAAAGTCTGAGAAAGTCAGAGCTTTAAGGAAGAGCATTGGTCATCCTCTAATCTAAATTCCTCATTTGACAAATAAGGGAACAGACCCAGAGAAGACAAGTGATTATCTAAGTCCCATAGCTCATCCTAGGGGTCAGGGTTGGGATGCAAATCCAGATTTTCTGACCCCAAGTTCAGGGTTCTTTTTGGTTTGGGAGGGTAGGCAGGCCTATGATTTCCAACGCATATGCACTCTATGTAAACAAACTTCCTTGACCTACTCTGGTCATGAACTTTTCTGTGGCTTTAATTTTAGAGAGTAGCCTGGGGCAATGAATACTTACCCTAGACTTACCCAAGGTCACACAGCCAATTATATGCCTGAGGCACCTCTGGAATTCGGTTCTTCCTGATTCTGAATTCAGTCCTCTTAGCACTACTCCATAAAATTTATTTTCTATTCTCTTAAAACATCATACTTTCATCTCAAGTATATCAGCAAAGTGGGTCATTATGTAGCATATGTGAAGACAGCAACATATTGAAAAATTAACCAAAGAATGACTAATGAGACAAAGGGCTTCCTAATGTGTCAGTTTAATTACTGACTTGCAGCTTTTCACCTTCAGTTTTAGTGTTTACTGTTTGACCTGTGTCATAAAACAGATGGTTAAATTAGTGACTGCTAACTTCCAGAGGAAAATTCGTGTGCACCCTTATTATGAAGCCAACTTAAATTGCGAAGGGGGTTCGGGGGAGTGGTGCTCTGAGAGGCCACTTCGTTGCCCCCGGAATCCCTGCAGGAGGCTTAGATAGTAGGGGCTGAGCAGCCGGCACACCAGGCCAAACCAGGAGATCTGAAAATGCCCAAAGCTGCGGTGGAGCAGAGGCAGCATCTCCCACTGACATTTCCGCCCCGCCCTAAACCCCAGAAGACAGGTCCGGAGTGGATGGGAGGGCGTAGAGAGAAGGCGGGGGACCCACACCATTTAGGCTGCTTCTGAGAGACGCCGCCAGGGTGCAGGCGAGGTTGTTTGTATTTCAGCTAAGGGAAAGCCCTTTGCGTAGCCCCTTGTCCCCGCCCCCAGCTCATCCAGGGGGCCGGTGCATCCTTTCGATAGCAGAGGCTAGCTAGGGCGTCCAAGCTGAGCCAGCCGAGGAAGGGTGGGAAGGATAGGGGTTGGAGAGCGATTCTGGCCAGGGGCATTGGAGTTTTTCCTTGCCTCTTCTGGACCGAGAGCAAGAGAGGGAGGTGAGAAATGCAAGCTCAGGTTTGATGCTGGGGGGAGAGGACACTGACCGGTAGGGCCGGCCAGGGATCTGATTGCTAGAGGGAGGGAACGACACTCCGGCGCTGCTAGGTGCAGTAGTGAGTGTGGGTGCGTGTGTTGTGTGTACGCGCTTATGTGTATCTGTCTGCACGGATGGAACTAGGGTGGGATTGTTGTACCCGGTAACCAGGGCGGCCGAGGCTTCCCGTCAGCACCAGAGCCCTCGTAAAGAGAGAGGGAGAGAGGAAAGAAGGGGGAGGGGGGTGGTGGAAAAGAGCAGAATTAAGGGGAGAGCACGAGCGCCAGGCACAGAGCGAGCTCTTGGGCATTTCCCGCAGAGCCCGGGAGAAGCGAGCCAAGGAGATTTTTCAACCGCTGCTCTTGGCAACGGTGGAACAAGACAAGCCAGCCGCCCTAGGAATAAGGTAAAAACGAGCAAAAACGAGGACACGTCCCTGGCAAGTTTGCGCGTTGTACTCTAGGGTCCTGCCCAGCTGAGGTTAGGGGGGGCGGAGAAGAAGGGGGCTTTCTCGCTGCAGTCAGGTACCAGGAGGTTTCTGCGAATTCCTCCCTTTTTCTATATTGTCATTTCCGCCCAGGGCACATTGTCAAGCCCATGTTCTGATGGTGCAGAAAGAAGCAACCCTTCGCCCCCTTTCCCGGCGCCCCAACACCCCCTGTCATTGTGCGGGTGGCTGTTACTATCAGATCGGAGCTGTAGGGCGTCTGACAGATTCTTGGAGCCTCCCTTCCTCCGCCTCCCGGGCTATTTTAGGAAGGGTTGGGGAAGGGGAAATAGGTAGCAAAGCAAGAATTGTGTGCGGGGCTGGACCCATCACATTCGCCTCCCAGTCACCGAATCAGTGCACTAGCGCTGGCTGCACTAGAGGGCAAAATAACTTTCAGTCAGCCTGGTGGAAGACTCGTTTTCCGACTCAGATTTTTACATCACTACCCAGGGAATGGCGATTCAGAGAGGGTTCGTGCTCACTGCAAAGGACAGTCAAATAGCGCAAAGGCAGCAGAAAACAGTAGCCAGAGAAGGCAGAGAACTTCGGGAAAAGCTGTCCTATGGACTAGGCTGGTGTAATAAGGTTTCCATAGGATGTGATAGACTCAGGCCCTCTTGTGTAGGTAATTTGGGCAGGCTTTCCAGGAGTAGCAGCTGTAGGCCAGTCATACCATCCTGGCATTTTAAAAATATGATTTTCTATCAGATTGGACTGGCTGGTTTTTCTTTTTCTGAGACTGTCCTAAAGCATTTCCAAAAATTGAGGGAGAAATGTCCCCCCCCTTAAAAATACCAATGCTTAACCTAATTTTGTTGCCATATTTTCATATGTTCACAAGAAGGTCAAGTCACACCAGGGCATAGTGGAATGATAGGCAATGAAACGTGGGTCTTAAATATGCAGAAAAGCTGTATTATGGGTGAGTTAGATGTGAGTCATGAAGATTCTTGGATGGGGCTTTTTAAGAGAAATGCATGGGGAGTATTACTTAGAATGTCTTGACAACCGAGGAACAGCATGCCGTTTCTTCCCCTCTTTTTCACCACCTGTTCACTTCTTTGAGGTAGATTTAGAGCTAATGCTAACTTAAACTACGTAAGGTTAAAATATGCTCATGTTAAAGTGCAGGAGCCATTTTCAGGCTGTTCCAGATAGTACTGCTGCTGTTCTTGAAAACTTTTACCCCCTGGGCTATGGCATTTACTTTACTTTTACACTTCCCAAATTATGATTTTCACAAAATGGGTTAACCCTGTTCACCATTTTCTCTCCCTCCTATTCTTCTATACTTGATTCTCAATGTTACTTTTCTACAGGAGCAGAAGGGAAAAAAAAAAGATACAGAGTTGCCTTAAGATTAGAAAGCTTTGAAAAATGCTTGCCACAGTAGTGCAGAGTATGTTTCTCAATCTGATGATCATTTGCCAGACAGCTTCTTGGAATAGAGATGGGCTACAACTGAAGAGGATGTGTAAGAAATACATAAGTTTTACCCTTTGCTTTTTTTTTTTTGCTGTAGCCTTCCATTTGGTGTAGTCTAATAAGATCTGAAACTTGAGATTTATTTGGGTTTTTTTTGTTTGTTTTTACTTCTTAGAAGTGTCTATTTTTTTTTAAATGCACTCCTGGTAAATATATGAGAGAAAGGTAACTAACAAGATTTTTTTATTGGAGATCTGCTAATCCTTTCGATCAAACTGCATCATGACCTAAATTTATTTTTACACTAATCAACTGAATACTCTGTCTTTTGCTTAGAGGACATGTAGATCAGATGCTCATTATGCATTCATCTTCCTGCCCCTGCGGAGTAGGGACAGAATTCAGAACACTGCCACCCACCCTCTGGGTACCCAGCACATTTTTTTTTTGTAATGATGATGCAGGGGCTGAATATCCAAATACTTTGCTCCTCCTCTTCTTCCTCCCTTCTGTAAGCCTTTTGGCTATGTTACAGGTTGCTAATTCTGTCCTTTTCCAGTGGGTGTATAGAGAAAAAAGATGAAGTAAAACTCAAATCAAACATATTTTATTTTATATTTATGAATTCCAATGGATCTTAATGAGAGAAAATTGAAATTATTGTTTAAAATTTTAGATTAAGAAATTAGTGGATTTCTTTATTCTATTAATGAATACCATTTGTATAGTTTATATAGAGTTATAATCATCTTTAAAGCTTATTGCTGTTTTCTGATGTGAATCTTTACCTAATAACCACATGTTAGTTTACCTGTCTTTGGTTAGAAGTGAATCAGTCATCTCTCTCAGCTCTATGGTCTGAAGTACTCAGCTGTTGCTTCCTGGGTCTTAAGACCTCAGTTTTTTTAGTGACTTGAAGTTGTATTTCAAAGTGTCTTTTTAGTAATTTGGCAGCTAGGAGATTAATGCCCATCCCAAGAAATGAAGAAAGGAAAATTTATTGTGATGTTGAAGCAGAAGATGGAGCTTGAGGGTCCTCTGGGCTTGAGTTTCTGGAAAAAATTTGTTGGAAAGTCTTAAACCCTCTTTCCTACTTGTTAGGCCTTCATCCCTATTACCAGAACTGAGAAGAACCATCATTTGGTAATCACTTTATTCATGGCATAGTGAAAAAAGGACTGAGTTTAGAACTTCTGGTTCTCTAACTCATCATCTGTGTGATCTTAGACAAATCACTTCCATCAATAAGCATTTATTAATCTCTTGCTACATACTAGGCAGTATGCTAGGCACTAGGAATATAAAGATGAATGTTAAATACTCAAGAAACTTAGGTTCTAATGTTGGATACACATATACAGGCACATACAAAATACATATTAAGTAGATATGAGTTAACCTTAGGAAAGATGGTACCAGCAAATATGGCAGGGAGAGGGTACCAGGAAAAGTCAACTATAGAAAATGATCTTTGAATTGAATCTTGAAGGAAGCTAGGGGTTCTAAGAGGCGGAGGTGAGGGGGGAGAGTGCTCTAGCCTGGTTGGATGGTCATTGCAGTGGCAATGGTTTATGGATAGGGAATGGGATTGTATAGGTGTGGCACAGTTAAATGACTGATATGACTGAATTGTAGAGTGTTTAGAAAGAAAGAGTGTTTAGTAAGCATGGAAGAGTAGAATGGGACCAGAGCGTGAAGAGATTTATATGCCAAACAGTAGAATTTATATTCTGTGCTACAGGTCATTGAAAGACGTGAGGATTTATTGAGTGAATGTGGAAATTAAGGATGATGCAGTCAAGCCATCACTTTAGGAAAAAGAATTGTAGTGTAGGGACTTGAGGCAGGGAGACTAATGGCTATTGCAATAGTTCAAGAGTAAGGCTATAAGGGCCTAAACTGAGGTGTTGCCTGTATGAGTGGAGAGGAGACCTATTAGAGCAAAGTTGAAGAGATAGAAATTGTAAGACAAGACAACAGATTGGATATGTGGAGTAAGAGAGAGTAAGAAGTCGAGAATAATACTGAGATTGTGAACCTATGGGACTAAAAAGATGATAGCTATCTTTAAGCTCAGTAGGGAAGTTCTCAGGTCCTTGGTTTTCTTCTGAATAAAATGAGGATGTTGTAGTGTATGACCTTTGGATCACAGGCTTTGGAGCAGCTCTAACATTCTGTGATTCTGAATAAATTGAGCATAATTTGAATGATGAATAAAATTCATTTCAAAGTAGGATAAAAGTTTTTGTTCAATGTTTCAAAAGTTAATTTGGCCATATAGATATTTTGATTCTTGATGTATATTGCCAAATTCATAAGGACCTTTCACCTTGGTGGGATGGGGGCAAAGGGGAGGTATTGTAAGACAACTACTATCCCTAACTGTTAGCAACAGACTAGTTTTCTTTACTTTTACAGAGCAGTCCTTTAATTAATTAATAACAAATGAATTAATTTGTTCGGTGAAGTTTTAAATCAGTCAAAGGGTCACACCTGAGGACCTAGAGAGCTGCATGTGGTCTGGTGGCCACGGATTCCCCATCCCAGTGTAGATCATTGAAAATTCATTTGCATGTCTTCAGAATAGACTCTGATTCATGCCTAGGTCCTTGTCATTCTACATCCCCCTCTTCATTTTGTGGAACAAGTGTAAAATGAAGATTTCATTATTTAGTTGTGATTCTTTTGGGGGTTTTCTTGGCAAAGATACAGGAGTGGTTTGCCATTTCCATCTCTAGTGGATTAAAGCAAGCAGAAGTTATATGACTTCCTCAGGGTCACATAGCTATTAAGTGTCTAAGCCTGAATTTGAACAATGCTCCATCCACTAAGTCACCTAGCTGCCTCCAAGGCAGACAGAAATTAAGTGGCTTCCCCAGAATCACACAACTAGTAAGTGTCTGGGGCTGGATTTGAACTTTGGTCTTCCTGACTCTGCCCAGAACTCTGTCCACTTGAGCCATCTAGCTTGCTTCAAATTAAAGATTTATCCAAGTGAAATAGGCCAGCTCCAAGGGTAATGCCTTCCTAGAAAGAGATCTTTATTTGAGATATGTGGTAAAAAAGAATTCTTCATGTATGGGTTGGAATAGCTGGTTTTTGAAGTCCATTCCAACCCTTTGATTCTGTGATATACTTGCAAACTACTGAAGAAGATTGTGGATTTTTTTTCATTCTATTAGTCTTCTTATTTCATCTCCTAATTTTCATTCTAGTACTTCAAATAATTTCTTTCACTAGTTCCTTCTATTCCCTCCACACATTAAAAATGAAAGTCCAATTCAGTTTAATTCAGTTAAATTCATTATTTTTTCCATGACGCATTATATGCTCAGCATCCTGTAGGGAACCCTGAGGGCAGAATTCTTCCATATTTTGCTTGATCTGTGAATGCATTGATAATGGACATACCCTGACCTAATACACATTACCACCCTCACTCCACCTTTTCATTCTTATGCAAATCTTGTATGTGTCTAAAATCCTTCCTAGAGCAGCTACTCAACACTCTAGAGGTCCTTGAAGTCTTTTGGTGTATTAGATTAACACATTGAGAATAGAGATTATTCATCTGTTATACCTTATTTTCATGCATTGACTGGCTCACCTCCTTTTCTAAGCCTATCCAACTTTCATATCTTTTGTCTGTCATCCAAGTCATCCTTGGTAATCTGCTATAATCTGCTTACATCTATCATGTTTCTTCATAGCCTTTTGGTTCATCTCCAATTTTAATTCTTTTGATATTGTGGTATCCCGCCATTCACTGTCATATTATATCACTGAGAAGTATTACTGTACAAAAGACAAGCTTTGGTGACAAAGCTTGAGAATGTCAAGAACATCATGTAGTTTACCCAATAAATTTTAGGGGGTATTTATTGCATTTTATAGCTTTGCAGTGGCCTAAAGGACCTGTCATGTTGTCTGGACTAGTTTTTCCTGAAAATGGAAGTTGTTTCTAAGACTTGATTGATCTAGCAGGTTTAGGCTTGAGCTGTTGATGTGGCTTCCTGGTTACCAAAGACATTAAAAGGCCCTTCAGACCTGACAGATGTTTCATTGCTGTGTGCGTCAATGTGCTTTCTGACCAGATGTATTTCCACGTAGAGACAAGGTGGGAGGTTGTACAAGTTGATCTGGACAATTTGTGTATACCTTTGCAGACCATGGCAAAGAACATTTCCTTTTGGTGACTGTCTATGATAGGTAGTCTATGAGTATCTCATTTTATTTCAGTCCCAAACTTCAATTGTAAATTAGTCCTGGCCCACACTATCAAGGATTATAGCTTTAGATATAAATATCCAGAGTTTTCATTCTTCTCTCTGAGCAGAGATTTCAAGTATCTTATGAAAGTCATATGGTCTCTAGGTCTTGTGTTTTTATAGCTGACTTACATGATGGTTTCACCATGCTCTACACATGAAATATTTTGATGGATTCATTCTACTATTCATACATGAAGGTTTCTTAGATTGTAGACACCTCACATTCTGTTTAAATGCTAGAGGCATATTATATCATAGGGATCAGAGCTCGATAGCCCTATGGTACAAATGAAGAAACTGAGATCCAGAAAAATTAAATGACCTTCCAAATATCACATGGGTAGTATGGGGCTATCAGAGGCAGAATTTTAACCCACATCTTCTGATTTCAGAGTTGATGCTTTTTCAACTGTATCACTTGGCTAGGTAGGAAGACCTCTTAGCTTTACAATTCTATATTGATCTTTCAGTGAGAAAAAAAATAGATTTTGGTCCCTCTTATGCAGAAAATGGATATCTAAGTAAATGGTCTAATGGATAATGTTTTTATGCTCTGAAAAGGTAAAATTCTGGTCTCTTCTTTAGTAGTTGATTTGGTTGCAGAACTCTTAGGGCTTGAGTTATAATGACAGAACCTATATATGCTTATCTGGGGATGCCGACTGGGTGGGTTATGGAATGTTTGTATATATGACCACATGTATGTCTGTGCTGTATTGGATCAGATACTATGGCTATCCAGGATAGAAAACCTTGTTATTGTTGTAGAGCCATCCTGAGAATACTTTTGACGACAATTCTCACTTTGTTCTCTTCAGTCTTGGGTTTAAAAGGAAGAGATACCCTACTCTGGGAGAAACTAACACATCTTCCTTTGCTGACTTAACCTGGATTTTTATTAGTGAGATGTCTTGAAGTACCAGGTATACTCATTTTTAGAATTTGTTCTTAAATTGCTGTTTAGTTGTTTTTACATAATTTGTATTATTAGTGACTTTTACAACTCTCAGCAAAGACTAGGTTCAGCCACCCTTGTTACCCTTTAAGACCTAGTACCAATAGTAAACATACCAGTTAGTTTCTTAAGTCTCCAGACTTAAAATATTAAATGGTTATTATGACATAATACAAGATAGAAGAAATGAAAAATAACTGGAAAGCTTGGGAGGAAATGAGCAAATTAAGACTGTTTTCATACCATTAAGTTCCCATAAAAGTATATTTGATACATAAATAATTTGTTATTTAATAATTTGGGAAGGAAATAGTTGCTATCATAATTTTCTCATGGAAATCCTATGAACTCCGTATGAAACATGAAAGTTCCAAAGAATGTTATTAGGAAAAGAGATGCCAGAGAATTAGGAGGTTTTATTTTTTTTTCTCTACTCTTTGTGTTACTAGGATTTTGGAGGATACAAAAAGTAAAGTCATACTCATAGACCAGGAATCTTTCACAAAGAAACTTTTAGGAATTTTTTTTGCAGTTTTATAACATTATTAAAGTTATATATGTATATATGTGTGTGTATATATATATATACATATACATGCACACACACATATATGTATATATGTATACACACACATTTGGTAAATTACCATTTGTGACCCCATTCATTCCTCTGACAATCGTTCATTTAATGTCTACTGCATGCAAAGGACTGTGCCAAGCTCTGGGACAGACACAAAGGCTATATCAAAGGATCCTTGATTTCATGGAGCAAACTATCTACGGCAGTGGTTCTCAACCTTCCTAATGCCATGACCCTTTAAGACTCATATGTGGGTGTATTTGCATGTGGGCGGACCCACCTGGAGACAGATAGAGGAGTGGTGTCTCAGTTCCTAAGACCAAATATGTGTTTTCCAATGGTCTTAGGCAATCCCTGATGTAGGGGGTGATAAGACACAAACACAGACAAAAGAACAAAATGGCATTCTCAGGTTTACAAAGAGCTTAGATACATTATCTTCTTTACATCACAATAGCTATGGTAGGTAGGTTCTACAGGTATCATTATAGTAATTTCATATTATTATATTTTTTAGTAATTTTATATAGGTGGGGAAGTTGAGACTTAGAAGCTAAGGGACATAACCATGGTCACATTACTATTGTTAGAAGCAAGATTTTTTAAAACATGCATACGCACACACACATGTACTCATATAATACTTATCTCTAAGGGGTGTGGGGAAGTAATGAAAAAATAAATTTTAATTATGTAACTTCTACCTTTTATGAATGTGTTATGATATATAGCTTTATATATCTGTAATGTCACTATATATTTAAAAGAAATAAGCTGCATGTAATAGATTTGCAGTTTCATGTGCAATCATCTTTTAAAAATTATACTATTTTATGGAAATGTTTGCTTTATTCCATAAACTAACAAAGGAAAATTAAAGAAAGAAGAAATGAGATTTTTAACCCAGTTCTCTCCTGAGGCCAGATCCAACATTCTTTTCACAAACCATGGATTAGAAATCAAGAAACCTGGATTCTGCTCCTGGCTCTACCCTTGTCTTGTTCTGTGACCTTAGACATGTTACTGAACCAAAGGTGTAGGATTCAAACCTAGGTCTTTCCTGACTCAAAAGGAAAAATTACTACATAAGTTCATTAGTAAGATACAAAACAAAATGCATGTGACATCTGGAGGGAAACTTGTAAACAACAAAGGGATTAAGGTTGCTGTATGGATAAAGTCACATTTCAGTTAATTTTTAGGGGATGGATAGGAGTTAAATGAGTGAAAAAAAGAGGTTAAGAATATTCTCTGACAGTATAACAATGAAGAAAAAGCATTTTAAAGTTTATATATAATATACACTATATATGTGTGAATATATATATACACACATGCACATATGTATACACACACATATATTGTGTGTGGACTGTGTATTTCTGTACTGCAAACTTGTAAGGTAGGTAGTGCCAATTGTTTCCACTTTTACAGATAATAAAAAAGAGTCACAGAGGTGTGAAGCTGCTTACTTATAGCCTCACAACTAGTGAATCAAAGCTGGGATCTAATACCAGGATTCTTGATTTTTGATCATTCACTCTTAAAATGTGTACAAAGCTGATTGAAATACTTAAGATTATAAATTATTGGAGAGATATTAAGATTTATAGGAATGTTTACTTGATAAAGAACACAGTAAAAAAAAGTAAAGAAAAAGTTTTCTTTTTTCATACCAGCTGTCAAGAAAGTTAAACATAAGGTTTGGAATAAAACAGTTATTTTTGCTTTTAGCTTTCAAGTATCTACAGTAAGTTAAAAAACGCCAAAACAGTATGCCAAACAACAGTACTTCCCATTACATTATGCTTGAATGAGTAAGAACATGAGAAACAAGGCAAGAGTAGTGATTTAGAGCTAGATTTATAGCTGTTCATTTGTATAACACTTCAAATAATCATCATTCAGTTAAGTTTCCGTATCAGTTGCATTCAACTGTAAGATGCTTTCTTGAATATTGAACATGCATATTTATATCTTTAAATGTTAGAATAGCTAATGTTGTCTTTTTTTTAACATACAAAAGCCCATATAAATTATTTCTAAAACCAATCTTTTACCCCCCTCACAGGCTAATTCCAAGAAGGACTTCTGAAAAGAAGTGACTTAAACCTTGATAGGGCAGCCTTCTGATCAGCTGCTATCCAGGGGATGGACCCATTTATAGCCTCTCAGGTCTGAACAGAAAAGAACGTCTAGATGGGGGTAGCATAGAATCTTCAGCTGTCGAGATTTACGGCTTCATGAGAGGATTCTCTTGCTGGAAGGTGCCTACCACAGAAACATCATGGCCACTTCCTCAAGAATGCTATCAAGATCTCCTCGAGACATTGCTAATGTGATGCAGAGACTACAAGGTAAGTACTAGACATCTCAGAGGCCAAGCATGTTTAAATGTATTGACATTTAGATACAGACACTTATTTCTCCTATTATTCACATTAAAAAAAAAGCGTGTGTGTGTGTGTATTTCTTTTGTGAAATTGCAACAGCAAGTGAGAGAAGAATGTCTTAGAAATTTCTAGTAAATGTTTTTGATGACTTTTTAAAATCAATACAGGCCATTTTATCAGCTGTCTTCCTTTTATTTAAACAAGTATTCTGCCTATCGTAGTAGCAAAATGACATAGACCCTGTTTGTCTTTTCCTTACACCAGAAATGTATGTGCTTCAGTCTTTATTAGAGAGATTTTAATGTGAATTCATATTCTTCAGGCGAGAACCCTGGTTCTAGCTGTATAAATGACAACTCTGTCCGTCAGAGAGTGAGAGAAGCAGAAGTGAAAGAATAGGCCAGTAAGAAGCAATGTGAATGGTTGTTATTTCACCAGTGGCTGGTGTCATATAAATAATGAGTCTGGGAGTGAGTCAGCTTAGCATAATACCATCCTAGATGATGTGGGGATTGCTCATTATCTGCTTTTGCTTATATATTACTTCAGGGGAAAAACAAATAAACAAACAACAGCAGTAATACTGGCTTGTTGCCAAAAATGTATCATGTATATATTTATCCACCTGAGGGGATATGAAAGTTTGATGTCTCCCTTGTCACTGGTTTCTAAATCTAGAAGTCATTGCTATTCAGGGTCATTTTAGGGAAGGTCATGTTCTGCCTGGCCCAGATACTAAGAATGTTATGTCCAGGTGGGGTAAAAAAAATGATATCATTGTTTTCTTCTGAAGGGAGCTTCAGAATTTCTGATAAATTGGTCTTTTGATTCCTTTTACTATAAACTCCTGGATTATTAGATAAACTATTAAATGACTGGATTTGTTGGGAGCAGCTAATTGTGCAATGGTTGAAGTGTCTAGGATGGATTTGGGAAGCCCTGAGTTCAAATCCAGATTCAGACATTTAGTAGCTGTGTGACCCTAGGCAAGCCACTTCACCACTGTTTGACTTAGTTTCCTCATTTATAAAATGGGGAGAATCATAGTACTAGAATCTGGAGTGGTTCAGGTCATGTCCCCTCTCCCTTCCTTATCTGTTAAAAATTGTCATTGCTTTTGGCCCTAAGGTAAAATGATAGTACTTATTCAAGTATATATGAAGGCAGTATATTTACTCTGCTTGCATATATCATTTATGATTGTGTATATAAATTCCCAGTATTTTACTCTGTGAAGCTGGAGAGTACAGTGACTAAGTATTTCCTTCCTTTTCTAGCCTAAGAAGCATTTATAACATGTCAAAAAAGAGTTCAGGGTTAAATGATAAAAATAATCCATAGAGTTTAAGGAAAACAAATAATTCTTGGTGCCAGTCCCATAGATTTAAATCCCAACCTTGATGATCTACCTCGTACATAGATTAGTGATAGACACAAATATCTTTTGGGGAGACCATTTTGCTAGGCATAGAGCCTGTAAAAAGGCCAGCAAAGTGAAATGGATAATTGCTATAATTATTCAGATAAGTCAAATAAAATCATTAAGGACAAATCAGATTCTTCTCTCCCGAGTAGTCTACAGTGGCATCTTATAATAATCAAAAGTTCTTTGCTGGTACATAGGTCTCAAAGAGAAGGCTTTTTTGTTTTGTTTTGTTTTACTTTCAAATCTCAGTGTTCACTTTATACAAAAAGACCCGTGAGTTACTAATGAAGAAAACAGCTTGGTCTAATGTAATTTAGCCTTTCTGTCATTCACTTGGTTATATTCATTGCAATTGAGTTTGGATATTTCTGTTTAAACTCTGTTTCTAGTGCTAAAAAGTGCAAAAAAAATTACACCCATTTGGCATCATGATTTAGCTTCTGCAATAGCAGTGGTTCAATATTTCACCTTTGCCAAGATTTGTTGTAGTTTGAACATAATCTTTGAGACTGGGAATCCTGAATTATGGATGAGCATTCAGTCTGCAGTGCAGATTCTCATTAGTCCTTAGGAAGAATGACTGTCTCAGTCACCCAAGTCAATTATAATCTCTCTATAAAAGCACAGAGATGGAAAACAGGCTTATATAATAATACCTAGACTTCAGCTCCGGCTAACTAGAATATAAACTCTGACTATGAAGTAATAGGATAGGTTCTTCAGGTAAGACTTGTACAATCAACTTTATGGACAGCTCCTGTTAGTGTCTTTTCTTCCCTGTTAAGTTTTAAGCTTCTTGATGATAGGGAACCGTATCTAGTAGTCTTTGAGTCTCTCATATTTCACCTATTAGACACTCAGTGAATAATAGTGGATATATTTCTAGGAATTTAAGTCAATTTTTTACTTGAAATCCAATGGTAAACTCCTTAGGATTTTATAAATTAATGAATCATTACTGGTTAATTCAAGATTAATACAACTAAGTATCTGGTAGTAAATGGTAAAATATAGGAAACAGCTCACAATTACAAGCTGTAATTCACATTGGGGTTGAGTTTAATAGAGGAGAGTTGTCAACTAAAATATTATGAAGTCCATATTGGTAACTGCAACATTGATCATATACCATTTGCCCCCAGAGTATGACCCATAAGAAAAGTAAAAAAAGAAACAAAGTTTATCTTTTTTTCCCATGAGATCAGAAGGCTTTTTTTTGTTTGTTTTTATTTTTATTTTTGTTTTTATCCTTGATAAATGAATGGCCTTTTGAAATTTTTGGATGAGCCATCTTAAAGAACTATTGTTTAGAAGACAGTTTTTCCCCTCGGAATTAATTACTCTATGAAAGTGAACCACAGATTGACTAGTCAAGATTGAAAGCAAAATAGAATAAATATTTTAGAATGTTCAATGATTTGTTTAGATCTCGTTTTCTTTTGGACACATCATAAAAAAGGAAAGCTTGCCATCTTATGAGAATTGTATCCTTATAGAAGCATAAGAGATCAAGAATTTGACCTTATCTCTCCGACTTTCTGGCTACTTCTTAATGGACCATAAAATGATATTACATAATCCATGTATTGTATCTACAATGAAATTTCCATTTTCTTTGCTAGCTCTTGCTCTGTTGGTCGAGAATCTGTTGTTTGGTAATTTCTTTGTAGAAATGAGATAACTTGATTTAAAAACCTTTACTATTGCTTGGAACTGCATGTAGAACTCTATTAGTCATAGTTCCTAAATTAGGGAAATTGAAATAAAATTAGGCAGGCCAAAAAGAGAGGGAAAAGAAGATAACCAGTGTAAGAGAAAGTGGAATCATCATGGCTCACTTGTCTCTCTTTTTTCTTTAACCTGACCTCTTTATTCTTGCGTTTGGGTGTGTTTCTAAGCTGGTGCATTTCAGGCAGTTACAGAGTCTGATTCTTACCCATCCCCCCTCTACAGAAGTGTGCTTGTTATGGTTGTTGCCTTAACCCTTTATGCATGTTTTCCCCTTGTCCCAACTCCTGCACTATTTTATTTTCTTAATAGGCTATTATTACATCTATGTCCCATCTTTGTACCCTCTTACGCATTCTGTAAGCTGGTCTGCTATTGTCAAGTAGATCCATTTAAAGAATTTCTTCAGTTTTTGATACTGCTATGCTCAAAATCTAATGGTTTCTGAATAAAATCCAAACTCCTTAACTTGGTATTCAAGGCTCTTTGTAGCTTAAATCCAGCATCCTTCCCTATATGGACTCTTTACTTCAGTTAAACAGAATATTTCCTTAAATTAAAAAAAATATTCTTGTCTTTGCACCTTTATTTAGGTAATGGTTTCTACCTGAAATTCCTTCTTGGACATGTTTATTTATCAAAACTCTACTCTTACCTAATTTTCTTTTTGCTTTTTTTTGGAGGGGGGGAAGGCAGGGCAGTTGGAGTTAAATGACTTGCCCAAGGTTACACAGCTAGTTTTGTGTTAAGTGTCTGAGGTCAAATTTGAACTCAGGTCCTCCTGACTCCAGGGCCAGTGCTCTATTTAATTTGCCATTTAGCCACCTTCACTTTCCTAAATTCTTACAGCATTTTGTTTATATTGCTTCTAGAGCAGTTTTGTGTAGTGTTTTGTTTTGACAATACACATATCATCCCTGATAGACTTTAAACATTTCCAGTTAAAAAATTATATCTTACTCTTATCTATATTCCCAAGAGCACCTCGCTCTATACCTTGCATACACTTGGTATAGGATAATATTTTATTAATTACTTTATTGTTTTATAAATTGTGCATTGCATGTTGATTTATCTTTTCTGTTTCTACAGAAATTAGTATTTTTATCCAGAACTTAACATTTTGGTAATATTTAAATATAGAGCTTAAAAATTGCTCCCAGATATAGAATTAAATTAAATGATTCTCAGTAGCACTCATTTTTATCACCTGGAGGACATTTTTGTGAAATGTTATAAAATTTGCAGATGGATTGCTTTAGGAAAGCACTGTGGTAGCTTTTAAAATTGCTTCAGTTCTTCTGGGTGTCAGCATAGGCCACAAAGACAGAATAAAAAGATTACTTGGTAAGTTACTTGTTGGTGGAGTTCCAAGGGCTGAAAAGAACTGATCCGAGTGTATTACTCCTTTTTGATCTTGAAATAACATTTCTCTGAACTAGAATTTGATTTCCTATATGCCACACACACTCTCTGAAGTTTCTTTTTATCTCCACTCTGGGTTACATGAGTCATCACATACTAAAAATATATCTAATTGATTTGTTTACAATTAACTCATTGCCCCATCTTCTCTGATCCTGAGAAATTGCTGATTAAGAGGAAAAATAATCACCATCAAATTTTGTATAAGATTGTAGAAATTGTCTGTTGAACTACACACACACACACATACACACACACACACACTTAATACATCTTTTTAGGAAAAGCAGGATTTGTGTTTTTTCCCCTTTTTTGGTGGGGGGAGGGTTGGAGTGGAGTGAGAAAATAGGGGTCTTTAGCTATCTGAATAGCCTATCTCTTTTTATTGATTTATTCATTTCATATTTTCTGAGTAGAAACCATTTCACTGGTTTATTTGTTAAGCGTTCAGATGTGTATGCTTGCCAAAAGATAGATAGATGGATGGCTAGACAAATGTGTGTATATGTGTGTGTGTGTATATGTATGTATATATAGGTATGTATGTATATACACGAATATATGTGGAAAAAGACAGAGCAAGAGAGACAGACACAGAGACAGAGAGATGGAGTTAGCAATTGGATCCGATGATTTACTTACATGAATACATTGCTTTACAGCAGGACATCTTCTAAAAAAAGTATCTTTAAATGCATAAAATAAAAAGCATAGGATTACCAAGAAAATCAGTTGTATTGAAGTAGAGCTATCTACTTTTTTTTTTTAATGTTCATGGATTCCAGGTTAAGATCTACTTTAAAACCTCATCCCAAGAAAAGCTTGACAGAGCACTTCTAAACACATGAATTCCTATGACCAGTTTTCAGAAAAAGTACTGAATACTCTCACACCAATCATAAATACTACATGGCATTTCTGATTAGTGGTACCATCTGATAACCTGGGAGCAAAAGAGTAGGGGTTTTATAAGATTCCAGACATCTGTGGCAAAAAGAAAACAGGTCTTTCAGTTATTTATCAAGGTTCAGACTTTCCTTAAAAAGGCAAAAATAGGTCAACTTGTAGCTACCTTACATGATCACTAGGTCACCATACATTTATGGGAAAAGTTTATTATTCATTTACCTAGAATAGAGGAATACAATTTCTTCTTGTGGTGCAGGGAGGGGTATAGTGTCACTATGCCTCAACTTTGTACTCCTAGACAACTTGAGTTACATAGTCTGATTTGAGACCTTGAATAGGCATAGTACCAGAAATGTGCACAAGTATAAGCTTTCCATACCAGTTTGGACAGACTGAAATTCTATTAAAATAAATTGGGAAAATTTCGTGATCATGTAAGGTAGCTACAAGTTGGTCACTTCACTTCTCCACTTAAATGAGGAATAAAGCTGGGTTAGTGGAGAACTATATTGGTTATATAATATAATAAATATTATTTATTATATTTATTAAATTATTTATTATATTTTTTAAAATAATAAATATTTAAAAATACTAAAATAAATGAAATATTATGTTTTTTGTCCACTACTCAGCAAAATTGATTGGCTGTGTGTTGTGGAAGCAGAGAGGTAGAATTAAGATTCTCCTCCACATTGCCTGGATTCAGTCAGCATTTTTTAAAGGTAGTGACCACTCCACACAGCTGCCAAAGTTATTTTCCTGAAGCTCAGGTCTGACCATGTCCCTCAATGTCTATGCAGTAAAATCCTGGCGGTTCCTATTTCTTCAAATATAAGTGTCTCACATTTGCATTTAAAGGTCTTCACAAACTGATGCTTTCTTACTTTTCCATTATTCTTAGATGCTACTCTATGGTCTAGTCATATTGCTCCCCTTTGCTCATCCTGAAAGTAGCTTCAGTGACTGGAGCCTCCTTGCCCTGGCAGTGGTTCTCAACCTTCCTAATGACACATACTCTTATGTGGGCGTGTCTGCATATGAGTGGGCCCACCTGGAGATGGATAGAGGAGCGGTGTCTTGGTTCCTAAGACCATCCAAATTTATGTTTTCCAATGGTCTTAGGCGACCCCTGTGACCCTTGTGAAAGGTTCATTCGATCCCCAAAGGGGTCATGACCCACAGGTTGAGAACCACTGCTAGAGTATCCTACCACCACCAAGCCCCACTCACCTTGGACTATCCTTCCAAAAGGCCCACCCTCTTTCTCCTCTTGGAGCTTCCATTTTGTGGAGGGGCTGAATCTGGCCTGACTTCATTCTCTTGAGCCTTTTTAATATTTCCTCTGGACTTCAGTTCCTTGACTTCCACCCTTTCCTGAGTTCAGCTCCCTTTTGTATGTTTTTCCTCATTAGAATGTAAGCCCTTTGAGGGTAGGGGCTGTCTTTATTTTTGCTTTCATTTGTATCCTCAATTCTTAGCACAGTTCCAGACATAGTAAATACTTAATATTTCCTTCCTTCCTTCCTTGTTTCCTTCCTTCCTTCTTTCCTTCCTTCCTTCCTTCCTTCCTTCCTTCCTTCCTTCCTTCTTCCTTCCTTCCTTCTTTCCTTCCTTCCTTCCTTCCTTCCTTCCCTCCTTCCCCAAATTTGCCCCCATCAAATCACAGCCTCTTATTTCTTCAGTTCCTTTATAACTCATTATTTACTTGTTTAGCCTGAGGGACACAGAAGAGGAGTACAGTTGTTCCTTTGTATGGATTTATTTTTAAATGAAGTAAAATTTAGTATTCTGGCAAGATGATCGATTTCTGTTACAAAAGGGGACATTTAATTATCTGTTAATTAAACACAAATTCATTGAATCACTAAGTTATTTAGAAGAAAACCTGAATGTATCCTTATATAGTTTTCAGAACTAGCTTATTGGATAAATAAGTCAGTTTTCCCATAATACAGTGGCATAGATATAAATAATGAATTTCAGTTTTGTTTCTGCTAAGATAATTATGAAAATAACAGGGAAGAAGATATTACCTGATATGCTTTATTGGGTCAGTAAACGTCTGTACTGGAGAAAGTTTTTCACTGAATGCAGTGGTGTGATGAGTATTTTTAGAATGGTTCTTACAGTAACTTTAACTTTAGTCGAGAACTTTTAAAAATTCATTGTTCACAATGGCTTTTTAGAACTTAAAAACAAACAAATCCTTCCTCTACTGATATTGGTCTTTCAAGTTTGGTAAATACTGGTATACTTCACATTTTCCTCCTTTGAAAAATATGCAGCTGTGATCAGAGATTTGGAGCTGAGAGGGACCTTAAAGGGATATCTAGTTAAAGAGTGAGAAATAAATTGGAAGGCCTCTTAGGGGCTCTCTTGTACAACCTTGATCTGAACCAGAATGTCCTCTACAATATTCCTAGCAAATGATTATTGAGCATCTTAAAATAATTACATGAAGGGGAGCTTGCCATGTCCAGAGGCACCTTTTTTTTTTTTTTACGTTTTAGTTATTGGAAATGTTTTTGTTAGTTTTTCTTACAGGTTAAACCTGGTTCTCTGAAAGTTTTACCTTGTGGGACTATATAGAGCAAGATGTGTTTCATCCATGTGGCAACACTTCAAAACTTTAAAAACAGCTATCATATCCCTTCTAAATCTTCTATTCTCCAGGCTAAATATGACACTTCTTTTAATGTGGTATAAAATCCCATTAGCTCTTTTGGCTATATCAAATGATGACTCATGTTTTTTACAATCCACTAAAAGCTTCAGATGATTTTTGCACAAACTTTGCCTAGCTATATTCTTCTAGCTTATGTTTATAATAGAGATTTTGAACCCAAGTGTAGGATTTTACTTTTATATCTATTAAATTCTATCTTATTTAGATTGATTAATTATTGTAACCTATTGAGATTATTTTGGATCTAATTCTGTCATCTAAACTCTGGATTTTGAAGATGAGAAGATTGAGGCTCAGGGATGTATGGGATTTCCCCAAGGTCATACAGCTAATAGAGTTTAGAGTCAGGATTTAATCCCAGGTTCTTTGACTCATAATTGTCCTTTATTTATTTGGTCCTTCTACCAATAACTTACAAGTGGTATCCCCATTACAATATTCCTGGCAATTAGTCATCTAGCTTCTTGAAATAATTATGTGAGGAGGAACTCACCATGTCCAGAGGCAGCCTATTTTTTTTTTTACAGCTCTTATTATTGGAGATTTTTTTTTATCCATACAGTTCTTTTAATATTCATATCATTTAATATTTGATTATATTATTGGCTGGTCTCAATTTCTAGGAACATTCTAGAGCCTGTATATGAACTTTTTTTTCTATTTTCTTAATCCTCCTTTTCCTTTTCTTCCTTATTTTCTTCTCTCACCTTCTCTTTTCCTCTGCTTTTTTCTTCTCTTCCTCTCCTTTCCCCCACCTTCATTATTATTATTTTTTCATATAACTAGTTGCAACATATTTTCATAAGCTGTAACCAATTTAAGGGTGTTGGCTTAATGAGGATAGGGGTTTGCCTACAGAGTGAGCTCTTTATCTCAATATATACATCTTCCTGTCAGGTTTTCACTTTGCTATATTACCCTGGCTGAAATTCCAAGAATTTGAGTTCCATTTGAGTTCATAGAATCTTAGAATTGGAAGGGATAACCTTAGAGGTTATCTTTTTCAAACCTTCAACTGAAAGATGAGTCTCCTTTATAAGACACTGGAAAAGTCAGGCACTCTCTACTTAAAGACTTCTAGTAAGTTAGAACAGACTGCCTACCGAGGCAAAGAACTGATGCAAAGTGAAGTAAACAGAACCCACCAATGTAAAAGGAAAAGACAGAAATTGCCAAACAATAGAAAACAATAGAAAAAAATGTTAATTTCCCACACTTCCCACACTTCTCAGCATTTGTCATATATTTCTTACTTCTGGGTACTCTTCCTCTTTGGGCTGTTCTCTAAGTGGTTCACAGTAGGTCTTTGCTTTTTTAATAAATACTTCTGGGATAATTCAAGGGCCATTCATCATCTAACTGAATGATTTCCTAGGTATTGAGATCTTCTCTGTTTAGGCAATGAGAGGTTTAATTATAGGGAAAGGAAGTAGGTGATTTGGAGTACTTTGGTATGTAGTTCACACTGGGTAGTTTGGCTTTTTTTTTTCCACAGGACTAGGGTAGTGTGAGGTCATTGGGGGTTAGCAACACAACTCAGAAAGGAGGCAAAAACTTTCTTTTGTCTTTTTTTTATACTTATTGTTTTTGTTCCTTTCCCCCTTTTATCCTTTCCTTATCATTTACCTCCCCTCCTTTTTCTTCTACCACCCCTGCTGAACCCCGCAGTGATAGAATTTAGAGCTCAAGATCAGATGCCTTCTGTTTCAGTAAAGAAAGTTCCTTTCTGGGAGCACCCTAGTGATTAAATCATGCCTTCAGCAGGGGGAAAAAAGATAAAGTTGATTTTGAAGGGGAACCTCTAAGAAATGAGAATGGGGTAGGGAAATCATAGGACATATAGGAAGATATGGTTTTAATACTAAGCTTTGAAAAAAATCAGATTCCAAGAGGCAGAGTGAGTTAAAGGATATCTGATTTCTTGGTAAGTGTCCTGAAGAGGAGAATGCATGTTTTGAACAGGGGTTTGGACTGTGCGGCATGAGGGAAGTCAGAAGACCTGTGTTCAAATTCTGCTTCTGACACTTGGTATATCTGACCTACAACAAATCATTCCTACTCCTTGGGGCTCATTTTACTCATTTGTAAAATGAGGAGTTGAACTGGATGACTTCTAAGGTCATGTCTAGTTCTAAATTGTTGATCCTCTTATGGCATCCCCTCAGATGTAATTCTTAAACTTACACTGCCTTTGGTGAGCTGCGTCCTAAGAGGCTGACTGATTATTTCTCCCTTCAGGCTTCTCTCATTTTAGAGTAACCCTGAGAGGATGGTGGTTTTGAGTAGTTTGTCACGAGCCCCAGTTAGCACAATTTCCACTAACCTTAGTCAACTAGAATTCAATTCAGTTCAATTCATAAAGCTATATTTACAAAATCTGTGTAATAAAAATAGTTAAAATATACTAGTCCATGGAAGAGTACATTATAACTATCTATATTTATACAAAGAGCAAACTCATAACTACTAAAAATCTTTGCTTGAGTCTAAAGTTGACATTTTGGGGGGGTGTTATGGGGGAGGTAAAAAGGGTTATATTCCTTGAAATGGCTTCTTCTGGTAACTCTTTCCATTTGTCTGTGTCTGTAACAGCAATCAGTTTAGCAGATCCTTAGAACTTAGTAACTTAGGGCTAAGTATGGAAGGTGTGAGCCCTCTGCCCTGTTGAGAGGGCATGAACTCCCCTGATGATGCGGCAGAAGGGGATTGGCTGACACAGGAGGCCAGTGCTGTATATAAAGAAGAATTTGAGAGAGAGAGAGAAAGAGAGGGGGAGAGGGAGAGAGAGAGAGAGAGAGAGAGAGAGAGAGAGAGAGAGAGAGAGAGAGAGAGAGAGAGAGAGAGAGA
>CM053593.1:310895165-310916630 GCA_028646575.1 Pseudocheirus occidentalis | reverse complement strand
GATCCCCAAGAGCACTTAGCATCTTTTCAACCTAAATTTAAAAAATAAATAAATAAATTCATGACCTTTATAATACTGCATAGAACTAATATATGTTGAAAATTTTCAAGCATATTAATAATTTTTTCAAAAAAGAAAATGGATGTTATTTTATTTTGTTCCTGTAGTACATAGTATGTCTATAAATCTACTTTCAAGAAAAAAAATACTGTATTTATTTAATATATAGCACTCAGGGAAAAAAGACCTTATCTGACATATTATACTAGATCAAAATCATTCTTCTTAAGCATCAGTGTCAAGTCTTATAAATGTTATACCATTTCCTTTTAAGTAAGTCAACAAAGTGACTGTATTTTATAGTTCACCAAACATGAATTTAAAAAAAAGAAGAAAGCACCTGACAGTTAAGCATAATGGATGTCCTAGAGAAAGGCCACATAAATTACTATAAAAATATTGTGGGGCTTGTTGTCATTGCTGAAGTGGAAAACCAAATCAGTATACTAATTTTAACCTAGAAATTTAGCTAAAACGTCAACATTCTCTATCTTAATTATTACAAAGGATTTGGGGGACACATGGGGAGAAAAGAAATTAAATGCTTGTTAAATTTTAAAATTAAATCATCAATGTGACAATGGGGCACAATTTTTTTTAATCCTATAGATTAGCTTTGGTAACTTTTGTTATCAGTAACAAGTATTTTGCGGTGTTATTTTCTACTCTGATTTTGGTTAAAATAAATTAAAACACCCCATGTGAGGAAATCAGCATAGACTTGAAAAAGAGCATGTACATGTACAAGTTAAATATATAACTTTACCTCTGACAGCAAAGTGATGAGACCCTTGAAGTCACTCGAGAGTTTTGAGAGTTCATCATCCTGTTTTTGGATTTCTTCCTCAGCAGAAACTTCAGTAAGAATTTTCAGCCTAGCCTTCAGCCAGCCAAGATTCTCTCCTTGTTTGTTCACCTCATCTCTGATTTCCTGAACATAAAATTCATCAAAACATATCTGTGAACCATGGTTAAATGTGACAAAGTCTAAAGGGCAGTTGACACAATGGTTATGCTTCTTGACATGATTCTCTTCCTTCCACCTCTCTGACCTCTCCAGTCACTTCTGTTGGCGTTCATTCTTCTGACTCATAAACATGACTGTGTCCTAAGGGTCTTTGTGTGGTCCTTTTCTCTATAGTCTCTCCATTGGTGAGCTTATCTAATCCCATGATTTCAATTATCACCCCTATGTAGCTAAATATGCCAAATATACAGTGTGTCCCAAAATCTTCAGTACAATTTTAGGCTATTAAATCTTAAAACTAAATAGATATTTTGGAACACCTTATATATTTATATCCCTAACCTTTCCCCAGAGATTCTGTTTTATATTTCCAATGGAGTTCTGTTGTTACCTCAGATTCAATTTAACTTCTTTGAGCCTCAGTTTCATCATCTGTCAAAAGAAGTGGTTTAACCAGATGCCATTTGAAGTCATTAGGTATAAATCTATACCTAAAACTGATTTCATCATCTTTCCC
Organism: Pseudocheirus occidentalis; assembly: GCA_028646575.1. NCBI lineage: Eukaryota > Metazoa > Chordata > Mammalia > Diprotodontia > Pseudocheiridae > Pseudocheirus > Pseudocheirus occidentalis. Next base: position 310,915,086 of record CM053593.1, on the reverse strand, counting down.
TCCATAAAAATAAACTAGTTAGTGTCTTAGGTCAGAGTTGAACTAGACCCAGTGCCCTATCCATTGCATCACTAGCTGGCCTAGTCAGTTGCCAAGTCCTTCAAAGTGTAATCCAACCCTATTTCTTGCCCTCCATATTTGTACTTCTCCCTCTCCCTTTTATTATATTTGCATATTTGTCTTTCTTGCTATTGGTTTCCTTGAGAGTAGAATTTGTGTTCACTTAGTATCCAATATATCTGGGCACTATAAATATTTTAAATTAAAAGGTCAACAACGATAGAGGTATCAGAAAATCCATATATGCATTCTATACTTATTTTCATGTGTATTCACATTTCTAACAAAAATCTCCAGATACTAGAGAGGAATGTTAGCTGAGATGTTCTTACCCTGCATATGCAATTAGGTTAGCACACACAAAACAGACTATAGTCTTTTATATGTGAATGGGTTAGATTAAGCAATTTCATTTTTGTTAGTTATAATGAAGTGTAACAGACAGAAGCGTGGCTTCAGAATCTAGCGAACATGGGTTCAAGTGTCAAAAGTAACAAACACTGTTAGTGTTACCTTATGGAAATTACTTCTCTCAATACTCTAAATAGAGAGAAGAATGATACAGGTCATGATAACACAAAAAATAGAATGAAATATATGGACACAGAGTACTTTTAGGTAAGTTTCCTGGGATCCCACACTAAGGGAAGTGTATGGTAACCTGAGCTAATCATCAATCACTAAACTTTTTTGACTCAATTTCTTTCATCCATAAAATGTTTGTAGTGCCTTAGGGAATGATTGTGAGGTATAACAGTAGAATAATAGATATGAAGCGTTTTTCAGGTTTTAATGTGTTATAGAACTCTTAGTTACTTTAATCAGGGAAGGTCAGGGAATAATTTGCTTATTGATTTGAAGAAATTTGGATTTAAATCCCAACCCTGGTCACTGATTTCCTATGTAAGCTTTTGCAAGCAATTTACCATCCCTGAATCTCCCTTTCCTCTTTTGAAAAATGAGGCTTTGATTAGAGAACTTAGAAGATCTTTTCAAGTTCTAGACATCTATCTTTATTGTCTGTATTAGTCTTGATTTGGATAATGTTGTTCTCTTGTATTTCTGTTGCATTATTTACATGCGTACACAAATCTACCGAAATATTTTCTGTTGAGACCAACTTTGAAAACCATCCCTGGGCAGAACCAAATCCTAAAATCTTTAAGGTAGCTTTATTTGTTAGTTGTGCATCACACGGAGATCATTCTTAACTTTTTCTGGTAGAGAAACTAGGAAAAGTCACCCAAATAACAAACATAATTCAAGTAACTCTCAAAGACAGTTCCCTGGGTATTTTAATTTATACCAATCACTACACTATGAGAGAAATTCTTTTACTACCATTTTAATAACTAATTATTAAATTAAGACTCAGGTTTTCCTCCTTTATTTCCTCATTTAAGCCTGAGCCTCTATAACAAGACAATCTCTGAAAGATATGACTGACTGATGAAATTGTCCCAGCCCTAAAGGCACATCTTGGGTCTGATCCTATACAACTTCTAGACAGGTTCCTACCCAGAAGAAAAAAGCCTCTGTCCTTGTACCCCTTAATTAGAGTTTATGGTGACCCAGCTCACAAAAGAGAAAACCAATCAGTGTAGTCTTTTTTTTTTGCTTTATGGAGGGCAGTTGGGGTTAAGTGACTTACCCAAGGTCACACGGCTAGTTTTTGTGTTAAGTGTCTGAGGCTGGATTTGAACTCAGGTACTCCTGACTCCAGGGCCAGTGCTCTACTCACTGCACCACCTAGCCGCCCCGCAATTGGTGTAGTCTTAATGGAAATGGAAGTCCCTGTCCAGATTGCTGAAGGAGGCTCAATCTCAAGAGGAAGCTACCTTCTCAGCAGGAGGAAATAAAGACTCCTAGTCCTTCTTCTCATTAAATGTCCACCAATCAGGGCTGATTTTCAGCTGTCAAGGGAATTTCCTTTCAAGGATTTTTTTTAAAGCTTTCAGGCTCTCCATGTCTTTTGTCTTTAGTTGCAGACAGAAACAACTGACCATCAATTTATTATTAGCTAGCCTAACTAATACATTGATTATTAATTACTTAGAAACTCTTGTCTCTCAGTTTTTTTAATTCATCACATAATGTCAGTATTGACAAATTAAAAGTAAAAATATCACTGTTATACTCTCTAGTCAAGTAAAAAGGAAGGAAAAAGAAAATCTTCAGATATTATGCAAATACAGGCCAGGAACTAACCTCTGCAGCAAGTTTGGACTTCCCGTATGTGGTAGTATCTTTGGCTTCCTGTTTCATCACTCGTAACTCTCTCTCTTTTGCAGATAGCCAAGATGAGAATTCAGAAAATCTAAAACAATACAATCATAATCTTATGATAAGAAAAAAAGAATATCATAGTGGTTTATAAATGTTTAATTGTTCAAATATTACTTTTAAAAAATCCTTCCAATTAAGAAACACTTCAAAAAATATTTCCTCTGAAGGAAAAAAAAAGTCTCATTTTTAATAAAGTTGGCCTTGCTATTGGAGGGCAAGGATGATGGTATGGTGTTAATAGTGGTTAAAAAAGGCTGTGTCATTGCTGGTGTTTTGCCCAGGTACAGGCTTGCCCTTGGACCCAGGTCTATCTGAGGTAAAAGCTATACTCCTGTAATTCTCATATCTTAATCACCTGGAATTGGGTCAGACAAGTTGACCTTGTGAAATTTTCACAACACTGGGTGGAGGATTATTCCAGAAAAGAAGTACTCTTTCAACTGGTTCTTGAAGACTGGGGAGCCTACCCTCAAATCCTGTAGTGGGTAAAGAATTCTTGGAAAATGAATGGCAGGCACATAATCCTTGTACTGGAAAGCATCCTGAGGCCTCATATCATGCTTTCTTCACTACCTCTCATGGTCAAGTTCCTGACACCAACGTATTGTCAATGTCATGTGCTACATAGAGATATTATTTTTCTGTACTTTGAGAACCTTAGATTTTCATCAGGGTGGGTACTCTTCCTACTGAAGTATACCACAAACTTTCTACATTTTCCCAAATGGTTTTTCTCAATATGTTGTGGCTAAAGCAGTCAATACTATGCACCAAGCATAGTAATTATTCACTTCAAAATTACTTAATATGATCCTTGAACAACATATATATATGTTGTCATATATGTGTGGTCTGTCACTAAAACTATCCAGCTCTTTCCAAATTGCAATATTCTTTTGATGTATCCTTAAAGAACCTGGGGTTGCCTCCATGTTATAAGTGGTTCTACAATGGGACATTAATGGAGTTACCAGAGGTTTTATGTCTATTAAAAGCAATACTTAAAGCACAAAGGAAAAAATTAAAAGCACATAGTAAATTTAAAATCATGCTGCCTATTTTTCACCTATTTATTAAATAAAATAAAATTTGTGTCATTATAGGGTTTTTTTGTACATGTATTAAATCATCTTTCCTAATCAGACTGTTAAGTTCCCTGAGAAGAGGAACCCAGTATATTATCTATTTTTTGTATTTCCTCATAGCACCAAACACGATGCCTAAGACATTATAGGCAATGGAGAAATATTTCTTTACAAATAATTGGTTAATGTACAGCAAAAATAAGATAGTCAATACGCTAGAACTGTTCTATGAAAACATCTATCCAGCTCCCAAGAATACCTACCTTGTCTTGTAATCTTTCCATTTATCCGGGTTTTCCATCAGTTTCTTGTAAGTGTTATCAATCATAGCTTTAAGATCCCTGAGAGTCGCTTGACAGTTCTCTGGTGTATTCCTCACAGGGTCACGGACTGGAAGTTTCATACTGAGCTCTTCAATCACCTGTAATCTTTTCTCACAAAGATGATGGGGTCCTTTGTCACTGAAGAAAATCTAACGAGAAACAGCTGAAGCTATAAGTATTGTATACAGGAAGCCACAAAACGTGTCTACATGCGTACAAAAAACAAAAATATTTTCCCATGGGAAACTGAGCCATTTTGCGATTTTGGTCTCAAGCCAGACAATCATCGATTTGTTACCTTTACATGAACTCCATGAAATTCCACTAATGTCCACTTGGTGGTGCATGAGACATACCTTATGTTCTTGAATGATCTTTTCACTGCCTTCCAGCAGCACCAACTTGTTCTCTCGACCAAGCTCTGATTTGCACTCTTCTACTGAAGCTAAAAATCGGTTTCTCTCCACTTCTATCTTCAGGTGAAGTAAATGATAGGGAGCTTCTCCTTGGAGATCCTACATTGCATAAAGAAGACCAACAGAGTACAACAACGGTGACTGTGATAAGAGAGACTTGAATTGAAATAGCAAGCTATAGAAAGCAAATTTTTATTTCCCAGTTAGAAAGTGTCCTGTATATCATGAGGCACGATGGCTCTGGAAACTGAATGCAACATCAGATATGTTGTTTACTCTGACTAAACTTTTTTTCTCCCTTGTTTTTTTCTTCTTTATTCTTCATTATAAAGCATGGCTCTCTGAAGGGGAGGGACCATGGGAAATATAAAGGATGCAAGAAGTTCAGCTTCGAGTGTTTCTATTTACTTTATGGCATATATCTGACCTTTTCTCAGTCTTTGAGCTCCTTCAAATATCTGATATGCCAGATATACTAGCATATCATGGGTCATTGGATTGGATGGTATAGACAGTTTTGTGCAATTTCTTGCATAATTCCAGTCAGAGATCCAGGATTGCTGTGTGACTTCACAACTCCAGCAACACTGCACTGCTGGTCTGCTTGTCCACAGTTCCTCCAACATTAACTACCGACATTTTTTTAAACAATCTTTCCTAATTTGAATGGTGTGATATGAAATCTTCCAGAGAAAGTTTAAAATTGCCTTTTTCTCAATATTAATCATTTGGAATATTTTTTGTGTTCATTTATAGTTTGCAATTCTTTTAAAAATTGTTAATCATATATCATGTCAGTTTTCTAAATGTTTTCAATATCATACTTTTGTCAATGAAATGCGGTGCAAATTACTCCCCTACTCTGCTGCTAGTGGATTTAGTTTGAACACTTTCAGCCCCTCGCTCTTCAGTCATGGCAAATGGAATTTCTTTCACGTAATTACTCACCTTCCATTGTTTATGGAGTTTTCTAACTGCTTCCTGTAGACCCTGCTGTTCTTGCTCAGGGAGGATGTCAGTAAGCTCATCACAAGCTTTCAGGAAAGCATTTAGTACCCTCTGATCCAGCTGACTAAAAAACTCCTGATGTTGGGATTGTAGGGAGGAAAAAAGGAATTAAGAGCTCTATCTATTTACCATTGTTAACACAGAAACCAGTTGATATGAAAGCGATCATAAAATGTTATTCAAGGAAGTAATAAAATTTCCCAGTATGAGCTAGCTTAAGCTCTTCACTAGTTCACATAAAATATCATTTAGCCATAACTAAAAATCAGTAATGCTATATTTGGAATTCATCTAGTACTTTCTATTTCTTTTTTTTTGGGGGGGGGGAGGGAAGGGGTGGTTAATTACAATTTCCAGATTAGAAAGTATCCATGACAGTGGATCAATCATAGTTAAGAAGATAAAGAGAGATTATTAACCCACAAGCTTAAGAAGACAGTGATTCATATCTTTTATATTTCTCTTTTTGTAAAGACCAGTCATAAAAGCTGAAGGAAAGACAGAACTAGAATGTATAATCCTTTATTCTTGGCATTAACTTATATTTAAGGCCGTCATACTCCATTAAAAATAAGCATTCATGGGGCGGCTAGGTGGCACAGTGAATAGAGCACTGGCCCTGGAGTCAGGCGTACCTGAGTTCAAATCCGGCCTCAGACACTTTGACATGCAAAAAAAAAAAACTAGCCATGTGACTTTGGGCAAGTCACTTAACCCCAATTGCTCCCCAAAAAGCAAAAATAAAAAATAAGAATTCACCCAAAAGGTTTCTGCCCCTATCCCTCAGAAGAAAAGATTAAAATACTGCTTACTCACACATTCACAAGCATTTCATCACATTTACTTTGGAAGAAAGGGGGCAGAAACACTGATAATATACTAATTAAAGGAGATACTTATATAAAAATCTATTTGTGAGCCAAACAGTGACTACAATTTTTGCCACTAGGGGAGTCTAAGACCAGAAGATCTCTTGAGTTCAGGAATTTTGAGCTATACTGTGCTACGTTGATCAGGTGTCCAAATCAACACCAACATCAATATGGTGAACCCTGAGAGCAAGGGGCTGCCCGGTAGCCTAAGGTGGTGTAATCTGGTCAAAGTGAGAAACAGAACAGCAGATCAAAAGTCTATACCAATCAATGATGAGCTTGGGTCCTTAAGTGGCTGTTTCACTTCCAGTCTGGAAAACCCAGTCTCAAAAAAAAAAAAAAAAAAAAGGCTTTTCAAGTTTTGTTTAATAAGTTTTGTTCTGCCTCCCAGTCAAGAATTGTCATTGCACAAATTTAAATCATGGATCATAAACATGAACCAGAGGGTTGACAATCTGCCAACACCTTGATACATACTTCTGGTTAAACAGTACCCAGGGCATGAATTCAGAGTGGAAAGAGTTTGCCAAAATTATCTTCATTTAGAAACTAATAATGTTTCATATTTGTTAAGGATAAATAATAGCCTATTTAAACAATGGGAATTCAATATCTAATAAATGTCATATGATATGCGTTCTTAAATGCTTGCCAATCTGCTTCACTTTGCTAGAATTTGAGTAATCCAAAGATCTTTCCATAAACCCCAAATTATCTATTTAGAAAGAACTCCTGTGTGTTTTTTAATTGCTTAGGTAAGTAAGGGACTTAGATAAAGTCCCATTTAATATATCGGTAAAATAATTATGAAATCCTTGTTACATATGCCATAACCCAATTAGCATGTAATAGCATATCTATAACTTAATTCCTGTCTCATTTCCCAAAGCTTCAGAGGAAAAAAAAAGTTTGTTTTTTAAGTGAGCAAGTAACTGAACTCTCTGAGATTGTAAATTACTGAGTTGGTGTCAATCTGCATCGGTAAAGGGATTTTCCTTACTGGAATTTTTCAAGAATAAAGAAATCATAGGTCCAGTTAAAATTTAAAAAAAAAACTGCCCATATGGCTCATGCTGAATGTACATTGAAGAGTATAATTTACCGTATGTTTCTTCAGAAGGGTTTCAGGATCCCCTTTTTCTTTTATGCTGGCCTGGGCAATCTGGAGAACTTTTTCCAATTCCGCTCTGGACTCCTCAAATTTTTTCATCAAACGGCTATTTGTTTCAACATGTTTTCTCCACTCACTAGTTTTTTTCACCATATTCTTGATAAAGTCAAAAGAAAATGATTTTTCTTATTAATGAAAGCAGCATATGGTGTCTATGTAGGCATCACCAATTAAGTATTTATGTTTTTAATAAAATATTTAACAGGAAGCCTTAATGCAATCATTGCCCTTGAAGTGAACAAAATAATGATATAGGTAACATCTTTTTGAGGCTTATGAATATGTAGTGCATTGATTTTCCATGTAGTAGTAAAAAAATAAAAGAAAAAGAAAAAAGAAAGAAAACCAAAGACATAATCAATAATAGATTCTTCTCTACTTGTCTCTGACCAACATTTTCCCAAATGGCAGTTTCAATCAGAAAAAAACAAATTACCTGAAAAGTAACATGAACCTCGGCAACCTTCCTTTGCAGCATGCTCTGATCAAAGTGTTTTAACACCTTACTCAAGGCCACAAATTTCTGAACATTTTGACTGTCTTTCTCAATTAATGTCAAAGTCTTCTTGCAACTTTCTTGATGAGATAACAATTCCTAGAAGTAAAAAAGTTCCATTAATATTATAATTCAAGGGGAAAAAACAAGAAATTGCGTAGTTTTGGGTTATTAAAGGGGTATAGATTAATCAGTGTTAAGAGATTTCATTTAAAAATGATTAAAGATCAATCTTTTAATCAAAGGATTCAGAAATCACTAAAGTCACTTCATTTTAGATCAGATGTCAAAAAGTTATTTGACATTTTACCTTTTTCTCATATATTATGCTCAATATTTGATCTAATTCTACAGAAATAATATGATAAAAGAATCAAACATATTATCCCAATTATAACAGCCACCTAATTTCTGGTTTTGTCCAACCAATAGGGCTCAGGTTATGATAATGACACTACTGAAATGAACCCACACATCAGATTATAAAATGCTGAAAGGTCCTCTGCCTTAATAAGTTGCACTTGACTGAAATAACCAGAAGCAGAAAATATGCTTGGCATACCATCATGCCCCTAGTGCTATAAAAACTGAAGAACCTCTTATTGCTGAGAACTAGACTTAGGCTGCAGAATAAAGGCAGTCTGCCCCCAGGGGATCAGAAGTCCATGAAATCAATTATATCTTTTTGTGCTTTCAAAAGTAGAGAAGCAGCAGTGGCTTGTAGTTCCTTAAAGTTCTCTCTGGTGGCTCTGTAATACAACCAATCCAACCCATTTGATAGGAGAAGGCAAGGTACATCTGCCAGAGTATATATGACAATTTATTGATTCTAATGAAGCCACTTTACCTCTCTCTGGATCAGTTTCTTTATCTATAAAATGGGGATAAGTCTATTACACAGGATGACTGTGAGGATCAAGTTAGCAAAAACACATGTACTATGCTTTGTAAATCTTTTTCATAAATGGATGAGTTCGATTTTTTTTTTTGGCAAAATGCATGCAAATCTGACTGGTATAATCTCTCTGTTACTGAGTTTTGCCTTTGCAAACTGAAAAAAATGAACTCTTTTTTTTTCTTTGAAGATTTGGGAAATCAGATGAGAATTAAGTTATAAATATGCTATTACATGCTAATTAGGCTGTAGCATATGTAACAAGGATTTCATAATTATTTTGCTGATATATTAAATGGGACTTTATCTAAGGATGAAAGAAACATTATGAATGAAAAGGATGCATTTGAGTGGGATTTATTCTCATAAGTGGGATTTTCTGCCAAAAAATTAATTTAAATCAGGGGTTTCTAACCTATGTAAACAATTCTGTTCTTTTTTTATAAAATACTTTGATAACTCTTTGAATATAATTGATTTTCTCTTATAATCCTATGTATGTTGTGCTTTTAAAAACATTATTCTGAAGAGGTGTCTGAAGGTTTCATCAGACCGATTAAAGAGGTCCACGAAACACAAAAAGTTAAGATTCCCTACTTAAGTAGTACTAAAGTCCTAGAATTACTTTTTTTTCCTGTCCCTTGACAGATGGTTTCATTCAAAAAATACCAATTAAATAAAGTAATTAAGTACACTCAGTGGAAGGGTAAGATGCTTAGGAAAGACAGGTCTATTTATAATGAGACAATAAAAAATATAACTTGTCATGTTAAGTATATCTCTATATATTTTATGATGGCTGACTTAGCATAACAAATTGCATTTTTTAATTCAGTACCTAACTCACTATCCATGAATAGTATCTGCTCAAGAAATCAATGGATCAACTCTGCCACTATGCAGTTGATTTTCAGATTTATTTATCCATCCCTAATCTCTCTACTGGGCAGTTAGGTAGTTCAGTGGATATAGTATTGGGCTTGGAGGCAGAAAGACCCCTCTGTTCCTGAGTTCAAATCTGGCCTCAGACATTTACTAGCTATGTGACCTTGAGCAAGTCATTTAACTCTATTTGCCTAAGTTTCCACATTTGTAGAATGAGAAGGAGAAGGAAATGTCAAATCACTCCAGCATCTTTGCCAAGAAAAACTCAAAACGGAGTCACAAGGAGTCAGATGTGACTGATATGATGGAAGAAAACCTCTCTTCTGACTTCCACTCTTGCATCTCTAGCTGCCTACCAAACTTCCCAAACTGGGTATCTGGTAGACACTATATTCACAGCATGCTAAAAACTGAGGTAAAATTACCTTTTCCCCAAACTCTTTCTTCTTCCTAACCTCCTTATTACCGCTGAGGGTACCACCATCCTCCCTGTCACCCAGGTTCACAATCTATCGCATGCTTGCTCTCATTCCCTATATCCAATCTGTTGCCAAGCCCTGTTGATTCTACCTTTACAACACCTCTCATACATAAACCCTCTTCTTCTCTGACACTGCCTCAATATCTCACACCTCCACTCTTGTAATAACCTCCTCATTGGTCTTCTACCCCTAGATCTCTTCCCAGTCTAGTCCATCTTCCACTTAGCTATCAAAGTCATCTTCAAAGTTCAGATCTGACCTTCTATCTATCCGTCCTCCATTCAATAAACTCCAGCGGCTTCTTGTTACCTCCATGATCAAATATAAAATCCCCTTTGGGGGCTTTTAAAGCCCTTCATAAGCAACATTGTTTTCTTAATTGCATTCCATTTAAGATTATTAAAAAATTAGTCAGTATTATGCTCTGACTAGCCACAAACACTCAGTATAACAAAATGGCACGTGTCCCTACTTTTTCTTTTTCAAAATCTTTACTATGCAAAGTAATTGCAAAAGACTAAGGACTTTTTCTGTTGCAATTGCACTTTATTTATCATACAAGGAGTAGGGTAGCTATACATTGCATAAATGTTGTCCTTTTTGACTAATGTAGAGGTAATGTGGGATGGTGAATAGGGTATCAGATTTGGAATCAGGGAGACCTTTGTTCAAATCCTGCCTCATATACTTATAAATGGTGTGACCCTGGGAAAGTCATTTTTTTATATTTTCATATTTTCTCAACTTTCAAATGAAAGAGTTGAATATGATTGTCTCTAAGGTACCATCTAGTTTTGAATCTATGGTCTTATGAACTTACCTGGTTTGAACAAGGCATTAATGAGGTCACAACCCTGAGTTTATTCTTTGGATTCTAGGATAAAAAGACTATCTTCTCCATGGTCCCATTTCAGAAAAATGAAAGGAGACTGAGGAGAGAATAAATATAAATGATTCACTGAAAATGCACCTTTGCTAGTTGGAAGGAAAATCAAGTAACATTTTCTACAGATAGTGGTTCAGGAGAGCTATGCTTGTTAGGAGGGACAACACGGTTTGGGAGTGTTTAAACTAACCCCTGTGAGAACAGTCATTAATTTTACTTTAGTATATTGAGGTTTGGGCTCCTTAGAAAATCTATGAGTTGTTCTTTAAACAAGTAAAAAGCAGCCTCCCTTACCTGATGTTTTTGTTTAAAAAGGGTGGTAGATTGTGCTTCACGTTCAAGGAGTGACATAGTTTCATTGATTCTTTCAAGTGCCTCATAAAAGAGTGTGATCTGCTTTTCTAATTCTTCTAGTGGAATCAGCAGCTGTTGAGTCTCATAAAGTAATGCAGGGTAACATTCTTTGACCTTCAAAAATACAAAGACAACAATTACACTCAATAGTAAAGTGCCAAAGCAGGAGAAACTGCATAGTCACCTTCAGATAACATTTTCTTTTTTCACTTTCTTAAACTGATTTTGCAAGTTGGCACTTACAAATCCATAATGTCTTATGTGATCCTCAATAGATTTGGATAGTTCTCTGAATTAAAATGCAGGCATTATAATATTAAATCCGGGGGGCGGGGTGGGATTTTAAATGAATGGTTAGTTATTTGCTGAACTAAACCACAGACTGAGCTAGAAACCTCCAGAATCAATGAACCTGCCTGGTTATCATGCAGTCAGCAAATCACTAATTATTTTCAGATCCCCCCAACCCCCCAAAAGGAAAGCAAACAGATCTGACCAGGAGGAGGGCTTCAATTTGGAGTTGTATTCTTTTGTGGGGGGAGGGAGAGGTATATAGTTATGTATGCTACAGGGTACACAGATATAAAAATTACCAAAAATGAGAGGCTCTGTTCTTTAAACTCAACACTCAAAAACGGCAACTTTTTGGTTATGGTTTCTTACATTTTTTTCATCATGTGTTAAGGTTTGAGGTTAATATGAACTTAAATGTGAATTAGATGTTGACTGTGACAGAATGTGAAGAATTAAGGATAAATATCCCTAAGAAATAGAAAGTGTTCCTTAAGATTATATACTAGTAGTAGTGGTGGTAGTAGTAGTAGTAGTAGCAGCAGCAGCAGCAGTAGTAGTAGTAGCAATAGCAGCAGTAGTAGTAAGAAAATTATAATCACAGTTGACATTTACAAAACACTTTAAAGTTTACAAAATCAGTCTTTCTACTTTTATATTTTCCAAATCTCTCTTTGAATACCATAGAAATCTCACTGTGCCTAAGTTTCCTCATCTGTAGAATGGGGATAATAATAGAATTTACTCACAGGGCCATTGTGAGGATCAAATGTGATAACATATGTAAGGCAGTTTGCATATTTTAAAGCCCAACATAAATGCTAATTATAATTATTATTATTTTTGACTGATAACATCATTAAAATCTAATACACTCTTCCTATAATATATGAAAACTTCTGATTTTAAAACGTTTTCAAAGTCTAATGGGAGAGGAAGGAAAATGCCTGCATTGTTTTGGTAATATCATAGGAAGGGTATAACATATTACATCCAGGGGTGGCTAAGTGGTACAGTGAATAGAGCACCAGCCCTGGAGTCAGGAAGACATGAGTTCAAATCCAGCCTCAGACACTTGACTCACTAGCCATGTGACCTTGGGCAAGTCACTTAACCTCAACTTCCCTTCCCTCTTCCCTCAAAAAAAAAAAAAGCAAAAATAACCCATAATAGGTCCTAAGATAAAGACTGAACTCAATGACACAAAAAGAGAAAAATGAGAGCCAGCTACATTACAGATCACCAATATACCTTATATAGCATTCTAAGAATAGCTGACGCTTTAGTCTCATCCAGAAACAGACCAGATTTGGGCATCCTCTACAATCTAAGGGAAGGGAATGTGCCACCTCGAGGCCACATGTGGCCCTCTAGGTCCTCAAGTACGGCCATAGGTTCCCCACCTCTGCAGTCTACATTTAACATTCATTCTCTGCCCCCTACTCTTCCAACAGTGTTTCTAATATAAATTTTTTAAAAGCTATTAGTTGCTTCTGAATTGGTAGAGGCAACTGTCATGTCAAGAAGTCAATTCAATAACCTTTAATAGATATCTACAAGGGCAATCTAATAGAAGTTACTGAATTTATAAGACACCTGCTAACAGTAATGTTTGCAGCTAGGTGGCATAGTGAATAGAGTACAGAGCCTGGAGTGAGGAAAATTCATCTTCTCGAGTTCAAATTTGGCCTTGGACACTTATTAGCTGGGCAAGTCACTTCACCCTATTTGCCTCAGTTTCCTCATCTGTTAAATGAGCTGGAGAAGAAAATGGTAAAACACTCCATTATCTTTGCCAAAAAATCCCAAATGGGGTCCTGAAGAATCGGACAGGACTGTAACAACCCAACCATAACAAATGCAACGTGCTGTGCTGGGCACTGGAAATCCACAAACACAGAGGAGCCCCCGGCTCTGAGGAGCTTCATTTGTGAGGCACAGTACGGTAGTAAAGAGAGACCTGGAATTAAACATAATATGAGCTGGACTCAGGTCCTGCTTGGTGTTTAATAGCCCTGTGACGTGGTTGAAACAATATTTTTTAGTCTCTGTTACTTCTTTTGCAGAATAAGTATAATAATGGCACCTGCTTCATAGAGTTTTTGTAAGGATAAGAAATTACATGTAAAGAATGTTGTATATTTTAAAATTATATAAATTTGCCTTATAATTGTGCTTTTATTTTTTGAAAGTTCTTAGCTATGTAATTGCTACAAACAAATGGATATGTATGTATTTGCTTAAATAATATTTGCTCTATAGACCTCATAAGAAAATTATGGGAAAAATGCTTTTTAAACTTTAAAATGCTACAAGAATGTAATACACAAATATCTACATGTAATATATGTAAATTACATCTACATGTATATACACGTGTGTGTGTGCATGTGTGTGTATGTGAGAGGGGAGACACAGAGAGACAGAGACAGACAGAAAGAAAGGGGGAGGGGGGAGAAAGGAGGGAGAGAAGGGGCAGACAGACACACAGACAGACTGAGACTGCACTGGCACTGATTATCAGTGTCATAAAGAACAGATCGAAAGCAACTTTGGTTGACTTTTTTTTTGTATAGTGTGAATGTCATTTAAAAAACAAAAAACCTCATAGATAACCTTGTTTAGTTGTTCTTTGAGTCCAGACATGGTTGCAAGAATTTCGCGGGCTTCTTCCTGGGGACTTTCCTTTGAAATAAGCTGTGCTGTCCTTGTGATAATCTTGTATTGAGCTTCCATCCCAGGCATCTTCTGCTTAATATCCTGTCAGGAATCATTACTAGGAATCATTAGTAAGAAATAACTGTTTATATTAATATAAGGGATTGAAGAAGTGCTGCAGCTTTTTCTAAGCATACAACGGAACTAAAGAAATGAGATACACATCAATCAAGCAGTAAACAAAGATATTATAACATCTTAAAAGAAGTATGAATAATATGCTTTAAAAAGTATGCATTGTTATTCATACTATGAAAATATTCAGATTAGCTCCAATAGGATTTATATGTCTAAAATATATATATGGATCAGTTATTTTTGTAAATGCCACTAACAATCTTTAAAATGAACACTTTAGAAGACAACTTTCCTTTCCATTTTAAAGGCTGTTATTTATTACATTCATGTAGAGGCAATATAAAAAATGTTTTCCTTTTTTCATGAAGTGAAACATTTAGAATGTGAAATCTATACTTGACACTAAAGAGAATAACTAAAAGCAATTACTATCAATATATATGACTTTATCTAAATAAGTAAAATTTTGAAATGCAGATTTGACTGACTTCATTCCTTGTGTCCCCCAGTAGAATTTCTTTTTTATTTCCATTGATTATATTCATGCTTTGTGTCTTCCATTAAGGTTTTTGGCTCATTTTTTTTGTCATTCTAACACTTGGTACAGTCCCTGGCACCCAGCAGGAATTTAATAAATGCTTTTTGATTGATGGCTTACTGAGGGGTTCATATTTAGCCAGTATTCATTTCTATTAATTTATTAAGTAACCACTTTGTACAAGGCAGGTAGATAGCCTGGTGAACAGAGTGTAAGGCCTGGAATTAAGAAGACACATGTTCCTGCATTCAAATATGGTATCAGATACCTACTAGCTGTGTGACCCTGAGCAGGTCACTTAACCCTGTTTGCCTCAGTTTTCTCTTCTATAAAAGGAGATGGAGAAGGAAATGGCAAACCACTGTAGCATCTTTGCAAAGAAAACCCCAAATGTTGTTTTTTAAATACTCATTTCATTTTTAATTAGTTTATATACATAAGCCAGAAATGTGAATTTCTCTAAAAAATGTACACCATTAAATCTAGCAGTGCCAAATTCAGAAAACAGTTTTAGGCCTTCAAAAACTTAACTCCTTTACCTCTTGAGTAGTCTACTCCCTAACAGTAGCAATGCTATTAAAGTCATTTCCAAAGTCTTTCAACCTACAAGTCCTTCAAAGCAGATTTTTTACTTTGGCATAGATTACTATAGAGTTTGTGGTTACTTTAGATTTGAAGGTTCTCCTCATTTATTAGCATCCCTGGGGAAAATGATCAAATTGATCAATGGCTGCTATTAGGTTCTTTCTAGAGTTATGCAGAAGACAAAGGCACTGTGCCTCTGATCACGTTTAATGTTTTCTCTCAATTTAGTCTTTAAAAAAACCATACTCTTTTTCCTTTGAAAAAATAAATAATCAAGCCATAGAGATTAAGTGCATATAATGGAAAAAATTTTTGTAGCAGTTGCTATATCATTTTAAAAAGGCAACATGCAGATATACATGTGTGTGTATATATGTATGTATACATACATGTATACATACATATATACACACACATAAAATCATCCAAAATATGGAATCAATTTTAAAAACCCCTTTGGATACTTACTACATGCAAAGCATTGAACTAACCTTAGTGTTGGCTTGGATTCTTGGTACTATCCACAATATATATGCAACAAGTCACTAAATCATGTTGATTCAGTCCACAATATCTCTTGGACTTATCCTTTCCTCTCTGCCCACAGAGACCAACCTAGAATCAACATTCATTACCATCTGTCTAGACTATTTCAACAGACTCTTAAAGCTCTTATCATTTGTACTCTTTCCTCTGTCTAATCTATCCTTGAAGTTTCTGTCAAGCTAATCCTCACTTAAATCCATAAATCCAATCATGACACTTCTCTGCTCAAAATGTTTAGTGCCTCTTTATTTGGCAATCAATTGTAGTTCAAACTCTTTCATATGGCATTCAGTGTCCTTGATGGTCTAATGTTACCTTACCTTTCCATCTTGATTTAATAGTACTTCCTATTGCACACTCTACACTCCAACCAAACTAGACTATTCATTGTCCCTCACACCAACACACACTGTTTATCTCCTTTATGAATCTTTGTTTTGTTTCCTAAGCCTAAAATATCCTTTCTCCCCCTCTTTACCTACTAAACTCCTGCCCAACATAAATGACATCTCCTTTCTGCACATTATTGGTGTTGTAATTTTTGTTCAGTTGTGTCTGATTCTTTGTGACCACATCTGGGGTTTTCTTAGCAAAGATAGTGGACTGGTTTGCCATTTATTTCTCTAGCTAATTTTATAGATGAGGAAGCTGAGGCAAATGAGGTTAAGTGACTCGCCCAGGATCACATAGCTAAGCACTTGGTTTTGTACTACTTGGATTATTTTATCCTGTATTTCGGCTAAGTTGGTGTAACATCCTCAAATAAAGAGTGAGGGCCAAAACTCTTATCTAAATGACATACTTCCTTCAGCACTCGAACATAGCACATGCTTAAAAGGAGTTTGTTTAATTGAATCCAGCAGTGTTGGGCACTCAAGAGAAATGACACCATAGTAACAATAAGAACTATATTTTAATATAATTAGTTCTCTTTATAGTATTACATATTTTATTTTATATATTTAAAAATATTATTCTGAGAAGGGGTTCATAGGTTTCACCAGACTGTCAAAGGGATCGCTGATACAAGAAGATGTTAAGAACTATAAAACTCAGAAAAATTAATTTGGGAATCAATGGTATTGAGGTGATAAGTGAATTAGTAAGGATAAATGTGATACCCAAGAGAGAATGCATTGAAAGAAGGCTGAGGATAGAACCTTGAAGAACATGTACCTAAAGGGGAAAGGGAGATAAAGAACAGCTAGGTGAAGCTAGAAAGAGAGACAGATAGAAAGATTCAGGGAGTACAGGATCATGAAAGCTCTAGAGGTGATGCTAAATAGTGTCAAATGTTGCATCTACCTTTAAAAAGATGAGTGTAGAGCTTACTTCAGCATTTCAAAGGTCAGTTGGTGACCTTTGGACAGAATACATGGATTATTGGACCTTTTTGGTAGAGTTTCATGACATTTTTATCCAGAAACATTTGACAGCTAAAGAATGAAAGAACACACTATAGACAGTGGAGATTCCATAGGGTTGGTAACTGTCAAAACAGTTATGAGAAGCAGAAATTTAGAAGGTAGGCTAAAGAGATGTTTTATGATAAACTTGGGTAGAGGGATAGAAGAACTGGAGATATGTATAAAGCTAGACCGAGTTTGAAATTTCACATTACAAAAAAGTATCTCACCTCTAAATCTTGAAATAACATCTTGACATTAAGAAAAGAAACATCTAGTGGCTCAGAAAGCTTCCCATTGGCTTCAGCAGTAAAAACGGACAAAGTGGTAACACAATCTAGATATTCTTTTTTCATTCGGTCAATCTCATCTGCTCGAGCATACTGTATAAAACAAAAAAAAGCAAAAGTGTAATCTTGTAAAAGTATTGCTGTACAGAGATCCAAGAAATCTCTAACCTTTTATAAGTTCTATTTTAAAATAATCGATGGTTCCATTTCTGATATCTTTCTTACAGAAGTTTAAATTTAGGGGCAGGCAATAATTTGCTACTATTCATGGGTGAGGAAGAGAAGTAACCCATAAAACTAAGAGCTTATCAGAGAGATAAATCAAACCAATTTAAAAGATATGGGGTATTTGGGATAAGGAAAATACCTTATTCCCCCTCTAAAATTTTAACAAAGCATACCTATATTTCTAGTGTCCTTGAAATAAAGCAATTGAAAGGGAAAATGGTAACCAAATACAAATCAAGATTTTTTCATTATTTCAAAAGATATGTGGTTTCATTCATTTTATCTTATCCCACAGGTGCAAGTCAATAGCTCACATAAAAGGGGACATGGCTAGCATGCTCCCAGGGACTGTTCACATGACAAATGTTGTTAGTGCTATCTCTCTGCTAAATTTTGTTTCTGATTTTAAAACTTATGGCTTCCTTCAAGTTCCGGGTCTTTTAGTCTCAGATTCACTTTCTCAACTCTGTGATTAGTTTCCTAGATGAGTTACCTTTCTGCACTGCTGGCTTTGACATATGTCTAGCATTGTGCATACAAGTTTAGGTCTTGGTACCAATGCCATTTACCTGCTAGGCTTGGTCTTCTCCAACCAGGCCTATCAGTTTTTGCTAAGCTTTAAATGATCCACTGTAAAGATATTTCCTCATTCTCTCCATAGGAAGCAGGTCCCTAACAACTCTGGGCATCCTCCTTATCTATTATACCTCTGTATAACTTAGAAGACTATTTGACGACTTGTTGTAGTCAAAATATTTTTTTATTGGGTGGGCAAACTTCTGGGAATGAATGCTGAATTTAGATAGGCTGGTCATTAGAAGACCATTTATTTTGGGGTCAGTGTTCAAAGCCTCTCTAGTTTGTGAGAATCTTCCAGACCTAATGCTCCATTAGAATAGTCTTGTAGGCACCTTTTAAAGTTATTTTCACATCATAATAAAGCATGCAAAAAGGACTAGACTAGAAAAAATAAACCCCATGACAATTCTAAGCAAATAAAGGCCAAACTTTAGCAAATGATATGCCCTTTAGAAAAATGACAAAACACTTCTTAAACCATAACAAAACATGATAAACATACTAATAATTTTAAATGGTTGAGAAAGACTTACTTGTTTCACTTCCATAAACAATTCTCTCCATCGTCCATTTAACAAAAGCAATTGCTGTTTAAGATCCCGGGAAACAATCTCGTCACATGTTTCAATAAGAAAATTGCCAGCATCATTCATAGTTGTGTGTTGCTGGATCCAATGAGGTAAATTTCGGAAAAAATCCTGAAGAAAAATTCATGATATTATAAAATATAAAACAATAAAATTTGTAAGTATTCAAAAATATGAGATTATGATGGTGATGATACATGTATAGTGATATTACAAATATCATATTATATATTTTTTATATTTTACATACATAAATACTATTATAAATATCACCTAACATAGGTGATATTTTACAAGACTATTGAATTTGGGGAAACATTTGATAACCATGTTGCCTGCTTTCTCTGGCTTCTTTTAAAACAGTTCAAATCCTCCCTTCTGCAAGAGGTCTTTCCTGGTTCCCTCTACCCTCATTTCCTCTCACTAGTGATCTTCTTTTGAAATTAACTCTCACTGTATATGTCCAGTATGTGCATAATTATTTGCATTAGAATGTGAGTTTCTTGAAGGCAAGGACTGTGTTTTTGTCTTTGTTGGTATGTTCAAGGCACAGCGCAATCCCAGCAACATAGTAATCTCCATTGAGTGACTATCAAGGTTGCATTTTATGACAGGATGGTGGGATAAGGACAAGACTTGTGGTTTCACTTCTATAGGGAGTTCTCAGCTGAGGAAACTCCCTCTACTAAAACAGCAGATACCAGTGGGATAAGTGACTTAGTCAGAGACAGGATTTCAATCACTCCAAAATGAGCTATACCTACTAGGATACAGTCACACCTAGCATTTATATAACACTTAAAGCTTTGCAAAATGCCTTACAAATAATATCTGATTGTATTATAACAACAACCCT
>CM053593.1:310890165-310892665 GCA_028646575.1 Pseudocheirus occidentalis | reverse complement strand
GATTTCTAAGAATGATTGTTAAGATTATAGAAACACAGTCTCAAGTGATGTGATTTAGTCATGGATTTCTAGAGGAAATAGGACAGGCTAGCGTTAAAAGGAGAGATCACAAGTGCAATGACTTATTTTGTTTTTTTTTTGTTTGTTTGTTTTTTAAGTTTCTTGTTTGTTTATTTTTATTTATTTATTTATTTTTGCTTTTTGGAGGGCAGTTGGGGTTAAGCGACTTGCCCAAGGTCACACGGCTAGTTTTTTTTTTTTGTGTCAAGTGTCTGAGGCCGGATTTGAACTCAGGTACTCCTGACTCCAGGGCCTGTGCTCTATTCACTGCGCCACCTAGCCTCCCCTGCAATGACTTATTTTGAACAAAGGCACTGGGCATTTCTGAAAAGGAAAATGACTTCATTCTGAACAAAAGCACAGGGCATCCATGTAGACGAAAATGGTTTTAGTCCTTCAAGGATCTGTGATTTCACGAGAATAGTTATTCCCCTTGTGCATTTGCACAGATTATAGCCTCTACATACCTCAGTAGGTGGTTTTCATAAATTGGTGTGGCTGAAAAATTCACCCCTCTGAAACCAATTTTCTGAGGATAAACCTCTGTGGATTTAGCTGAGATGGTCCAAATGGAACAGACATATAATCTTCCCCTGGACCCACACTTAAAGCTTTCCATTCTAGCTTTATAAGATGCGTTTAAGCTTGCATTCTGCTAGCCTAGACTTCAAGAAGCAAGAGTCCACATGACACCACAAGACGGTCTCAATGTAAGACTTTAGAAAAGATAATCAGCACTTTAAAGAGTAGCAAGCACTTAAAATATTGGTTACCATGTATTACAAATAACACGGTTATCCCCATAATTAACTGAGTCTTTGTCATGCATATAGTATGATGCCATGTTATTAGCCAAGACATTTCATGTTTTAGTTCACTTCTGATAAAAGTATCATAATTCTAACATTTACATGGCTCTCATTTAACTTTGGAGATGCTGCTAATAATGTCGTTGCTAACTACATCTTGGAGTAAAGTTTAAAAAAGAGCAGTCTTTTTTCAAAATATCAAAATTTGAAGAATCTCCTTTTAACCCGAGGAGGAAAGAAAGAACAGGTATATGTATTATCCCATAATCAACCATGATACAGTAAATTTTTATGATATGCAAAACATAACCTTTTTATTTCAGATTCCAGTAACCGAGTATTTTTAATAATCCAAATGAGGCTGCACTGAAGCAGTAACTCCAAATAAAATGTTTTCTAAGCAGACTAATGATGTGAATGAGATTACACAAAGAACCATCGAAAACTTTATGGGGCAGCAAGGTATTAGTGGATGAAGTACTGGGGTCAGGAAGAATTAAGAACAAAGCCAGCTTCAGACATTTACCAGCTGTATGACACAGGGCAAGTAACTTAACTGTCTCCCTCTGTTTTCTTAACTGTAAAAGGGGGATAATAACAGCACATACTTTGCAGGGTTATTGTATTTGTAAAGGGCTTAGCATGTGCCTGGCGCCTTTTAGGTACTTTATAATTGCTTGTTCCTTTCTCTGTGTCCTCTTTTAATAAGCAATTTCTAATGTCTTAAATGACTGACAATGATTTATGCCAGCATTATTTATTCTTATTTATTCATAACTATTATAAGGAACATCTATTAGCTAATAATTTTGCTAGCTTTATTTAATATGTGTACTTTATGGTATCAAAATGGCATTTCTTTTAAATATTTAATATTTGTAATATTTAATATTATTTAAAATAATTTGTCATTCAGACTTCACTAATTCACATTGGCCTTCACAAATGTTGATCCAAGCAACTCAGATCTAATTACAGTTATTTGGGGAAAGAGGATGTGCATTGTGATATATGTAAAGTAGTATAAAAATGAGTTGTCATAAAAACATGTGTGGTGGTGGCTAGGTGATGCAGTGAGTAGAGCACCGGCCCTGGAGTTGGGAGGACCTGAGTTCAAATCTGGCCTCAGACACTTAACACACTTACTAGCCATGTGACTTTGAGCAGCTCACTTAACCTCAATTTCCCTCAAAAAAAGCAAATATGTGTGTGGGGGGGTGAACATACAGTTAGAAAACAACTAGTATATTTTAATAACTTGCTTAACTTAGTCTTTTTTCATTTAATTTTTCTTTTTGAGGTTGACTTTAGTCCAGTGGTTCTCAACCTTCCTAATGCCTCAAACCTTTAATACAGCTCCTCATGTTGTAGTGATCCCCAACCATAACATTATTTTTGTTGCTACTTTATAACTGTAATTTTGCTACTGTTATGAATCGTAATGTAAATATCTGATGTGCAGTATGTATTTTCATTGTTACAAATTGAAAATAACCCACAGGTTGAGAACCTCTGCTTTAGTCATTAGGCTGTCTTTTATATCACATCCGAAGCTAGAATACAACCTTCATTGAAATTATCCCAAAGGATGTGGCTAACATCACTAAGAAAGAGGATAATGAGCTAATTTT
>CM053593.1:310871041-310889665 GCA_028646575.1 Pseudocheirus occidentalis | reverse complement strand
GATATTTCACATTGATTTCTATTTTTTTCATTTGTTTGGATCTTTTTAATAGCATCTTGATTTCTCATAAAGTCATTACCTTCCATTTGCTTCAATCTAATTCTGAAGAAATCATTCTCTTCAGTGGGCTTTTGAGATTCTTTTTCCATTTGGAAAATTTGGCTTTTTAAGGCATTCTTCTCCTCATTGGCTTTTTGAGCCTCTTTTGACATTTGAGTTAGTCTATTTTTTAAGGTGTTATTTTCTTCAGTCAGGTTGTTGACTCTCTTTTCATGATTTTCTTGCATCATTCTCATTTCTCTTCCCAATTTTTGCTCCACTTCTCTTACTTGATTTTCAAAATCCTTTTTGAGCTCATCCATGGCCTGTAACCAATTCATATTTTTCTTGGAAGCTTTTGGTGCAGGAGTTTTGACTTTATTGTCTTCCTCCCACTCCATACTTTGATCCTTTCTGTCCCCAAAAAAGGAGTCTACAGTTGGATTGCTGTGCTTGCTTTGTTTCCCTTGCTTGCTCATGTTGGCACTCAATTACTTGACTTTTGAGTTCTTTGCCACAGTAGAACTCTGCTTCCAGAGGGGAGAGCTTTGTCCCAAATCACTGGGGTTTTCACAGCTGCCTGAGCTATTAGCGTAGTCTCTACAGCCCCCACCAGCTCTGGCTCACTGGTGACGTAGCTCAGGATCACCACTAAAGACCATGATCCAGATCCAGATCCAGACAGGTTAAAGCAAGAGTGATTACCTCTCTGAATGGTTGCTTGGGCCCCCTACGATCTGCAGGCCCGGAGCTCTTAAGATGCATGGCTTCCCCACCTCTGCCACTTCTAGCTCTGGGGGAAGGGGTCAGACTTGCTCCTCCATCCCCTACAGTTTGAACAGGGATTCATTGACTTTTTATTTTGTGTTTGGCATTTATGGGTTGATATTTCTGGAAACTGCCACAGCTGCTGGTGATCCCTTCTCCCAAAGTCCATTCCAACTGTTGGTCAGGGCCTACCTGGGGCTAAAACCACATGCTCAGGTGGGGCTGGGCTCAGCTCCAAGCATGCTGCCATGGACCCTTCTTGTCTGCCTGTTGGGCTGCCTTCAGCTGGAGATTTGTTTCTCTCTGTGTCTTTGTGGGTTCTGTATCTATACAATCTGTTTAGAGTCATATTTTATAGGTATTTCAGGTCATTATGGGGGGGGAGCTGTGGAGTTTTCCTGCTTCTATGCTGTCATCTTGGCTCCGCCCCTTCAATATTTCTTTTTCTTTTCAAATTAGTTGATATATTTTATTCTGACATGAAAGATACTAGTTGTCCAACAAACAACCAAACAAATCTTATGAAGAGTCAGGAATGTCCCAATTCCAATCCTGCCTTAACTATTTAATAGCAATGTCTCCCTGAACAAAGTTTTTAACCTCTCTTAATTGATTTCTTCAAATATAAAATTGAGATTAATAATGTAGTACCTCATATACTATATAGCCATTATATACCTATATATATACATATATAGGTATATATGTATATATATGCACAGATATAGACATACATACATACATACATATATATATCATATATGCTTCAACATAGTAGGACTATTATGCGAATTAAAGAGATAATAATAATTAAAGCACTATGCCAATGTTAGATATTTATTATTTTTGTTGCTATTACTCCTGAGTATAACCAAAAGGAGGGATATCCTTTTCCTTTAGCACTACAGTACTAATACTGATCAGCCACAATCAGACACTCAATAACTTGACTCTAATATAGTGATGCCATCTTGGTCCTCTCCAAGAATGAGGACAACAACCAATACTGAACATTCACTGTATTTGATCAGACATTTGTTGCCTCTCCATATTGATTTCACTGACTTTAAGTATGAATACAATTCAATATTTCTTTATTCTTAAAAAATCCCTACAAATATGAATATAGAGAAACATTGAAAGATTTATATAAACTCATTCAAAATGAAGTAGTCAAGAAAATAATATGCACAGTAATTACAATGATATAAATGGAAAAAATAACTCCCATAAAACAACTGAAATTTGCAGCTGAATGCTGCAAAATCTCCAAAAGCTAGGTCCCAAGGAAGTCATGTGCAAAGCTCCTTTGCAGAGTTAAGTAGTTCTGCCAATTTGAAATAGTGTATACTGTGAGATACTTGCTCTCATCTATTAATCCATTTTGCTGATATTTGTTCTTCCTTTTTATTCTTTAATTTGTTGTTGATGTTTCATTGTATTACTCTCTGAGAGAGGGTGTAGGAGGGATAGAAGGGGAAATTTAGGGGATGTTAAAGAAAATATTCAGCAAATTTTTTAAAAATGTTAATGTAATAGTCCAAGTGAAAAATGGTTCACGTCAGACCTATTTTGGTGGTGGTTATATGAGTGGAGAGATGGAGAACAACAGAGGAGATATTTATGGAGGTAGATTCTCCAAGACTTGACATCTGTTTAGACATTAAGAGTGGGACAGTAAAGGAAAGTGAGAAGCTAAAGATGATTCTTAGGTTGTAAATCCAGACAACTGGAAAAATGGTAGTATTTTTGACAGATACAGGGAAGTTAGCAGGAAAGGTGGGGTTTTAGGGGAATGATTATGAATAATGTTTTGGACAGATCTTAAAATACATGAGGAACATCTGGCAGGTAGTTGGTAATATAGGATTAGTGCTCAGGAGAGAGATGAGAGCCAAATATATAAAATGTAGAAGTGATCTGCATAGACATGATAGGTCAATCCATTGGAAGTGATGAGGTCATCAAAAGAGTGTAGAAATGGAAAAAACAGAGCCTTGGCAATACACTGTGATATTTAAGAAGCCTGAGAAACAAAGTTTCTAGGTAATTAATAATTATATTAATAAAAGAGGTCAGTGGCACTCTTAAATGCCAAAGACCCCTCATAGCAGTGGGCTCACACTTTAAATGCCCTGGGAAGAATGTGTGTGTTCCTGAGGTTGGCAATCAATTCTGACTGGTTAATAATAATGAGAGAATGAATATTACATTGAGGAGCTGGACCTATTCTAATGAACTCTGATTATGTTATTTACTTCTAAATTGCCCAGCCTTGGGCAATCTGCTCAAAGAATATATATCCACCCATACCAGTGTAGAGCACAATGGGCTTACCCACCTTTGATTAAAGAGTTTATAAGGTTAGGTGGGATCTGACCAAAACTGAGAAGAAGGTTAATTTGACCTTTGAAGACTGAGTTTTGAAATGAAGACTTTAGAAAAAGGGGGGAACTCTGGATCTCATTGGTTATTAATGATCATTTCTCTCAACATCCACAAAGAATGGAACAGACCAGGGATAATGATCCTCCAAAGGAGACTGAGAGGGCTGGAACAACCAATGAGAACCACAACAGAGAAATGTCATGGAAACCAAGAGAAAACATACCAGAAAAAAAGAGGTGTTTACCAGTGTCAAAAGCTGAAGAAGACTCAGCAAGGATGAGGACTAAGAAAAAGTCACTGGAACTAATCACTGAAGTCATTATTTTTAAAAAGATTTTTCACTAAGTATAATAAATTAAATATTTCCTTTTAAAATGATCTCTCCTTACTGCTTGCTTGGCCACACTTCTGGGCCTCTTTCCATCAATGACTTCTGACAGGTCTTTCTCCTCTTGCAGGCCTATTTTCCAACTGTAAGGAAAAAGACTGATATTCTCCAATTTAGAGAACGCCTATGCAGCTGAGTCATGACAATGTGCTAGGGCCCGAACTACTCTGTTTGTACTATTCACAACATCAGAGAAAGCATATGTGGCTTCTTGGCCTTAGAAGGAAAAGGTTCAGGTCTATATCCTAGGAACCTAGCATAAACACTAAAAATCAGCCCTACTTAATTTATTTAATTATTCAACGCAGGAGGCAGATTGCCAGATACCCCGTATCTATTAGTAATACCACCAATAATAACTGAGGTTTCAGTTTCAGGAACTCTAAACATGGTGTATTTGTGATCCATAGAGTTTGTGGTTATTTGACAAAAGGGGTACCCCAGATTCACAGCCCTAGCACAAGATGGAGTGAAGATGGGGACATTTTTGAGTTAACTTGATCGATGTGGAGAGCTAACTTTAGTCTCAAAGCATATTTCCTACTAGAGTTGCCTTCAGGGACTTCACTGTCAACACACTCCACCCCACAGTGATCTCAAGGTTTTGGAAAAGATTGGAGTCTAATGATGTTAAGATTTTCAAATTTAAAACAATGATTATGCAATACCATTAAGTGATCAGACTTCCAGAAAGGAACTTGGCAGTTTCGTATATGTAAAATAATAGTAATTCTGAACTTAATATCACCCCTTTAAACCCTCCCACCTAAGGAACATTTCCATACACAAATTAGAAGAGAAAAAAAACATTTTTATAGAAAACTGTGGTTATTCGATACTGTTTGCTTTTAAAAGAAAATTAAATTATTAATAAATTCAACTCATTACTTTCAATAATGCCCTGCTAGTCTGATTCCTTTTGAGTTATCTGCTGTACTCCTTTATACAGTTCAGAGAAATTTTCAGTAAGTTATTCTTCTCTTCACAACCCTCCACTTTCATTATGTAAGAAATCTAGGAAACTGAGTGACAATATATTATACATAATGATTAGGACATAAAAGTAGATATTATACAAGTTATTCAGACAAAACTTGATGACAAACCGATTCTACAGAATTGTTCCAAAAGTTAATTTATTCTGTTACTTTCCAATTTGTAATTCACTCCTGATAAGTCCTTTTCAGCTTAAAATCCTATGATTTTATGAACCTTATGCTTTGGTATTGTTCATCTTTGTTACAGATGAAAGCAGGACCATTAATAACTTGCAATGATGTCATTCCCCAGCATAAGAGGTCAGAGACCCTTTCTGAGTCTTCCAAAGCAATTAGAAAGAGAGCAATAGGCACAAACACACATTTAGAATTTCTACTCTTTATCTTATTAAAGAACCTGATCAGTGAAAACTGGCTACGTGGTTAAATTAAAGACCCCAATAATGAAAGTATAATTGATGAGAAGAACTCTTTTCTGAATTTGTTGAAAGATACATCTAGGTCCTTGGAAGGTCACCAGGCAGTCATAAATTGAAAAAAGGAAGAGTTCATTGCTTACTACGAACTCTATTAACTTGCCACAGAGGCTTTTGTTTTGTAAATGTTTATATAACAAAGACTTAAGCAGAACCTGATTTGTGGGAAAAGTATTATTGGAAGCAATGAGTTGAAATTATGTATTTTACTTTTTAAAAGTAAACAGTATGGAATAATCAGTTTTTTTTATAAAACCCCTTTTTTCTATTCTAATTTATATATGGAAAGGTTCCTTTGGAGGGGTAGGTAGAGGGATGACTTTAAGCTCAAATTTTTTTTTAATTCCTTATTTGCCATTATCTGGATGACCTTGGGCAAGTCATTTAGATAGCCTTGCTAGACCTCTATTGCCTCATCCACAATAAAATTAGATGCTTTCTAAGGTCCCTTCCAGCTGTATGACATTTTAGTAGTGCCTGTCCAACGTAATCATGCTGCTGGGGCTTTTGAGGGCTCCCCCCATTTCCTTTTCCGTGACAACATTAAGTGCTCCCACACAAGGACATTGTTTGAAGTAGGCATATCACTCCTATCAGAACATCAAACCTGTCTCTAGTTCCCTAAGGAATTATGACAAAAATAACAATAATTCATGGAACTCCTGTTCTTGATTTTTTCTAAACTGTCTACCACAACATTCCCAACAGACAGCCCAGTATTAATATAGTTTCTGTTTTCAGGTAAACTAAACATTGTGTGACTTGTCCAAGTATCTCTGGAAAAAAAAATAATTCTTGTTATCACTAACAGCTTTGGTATCACAGAATCCTTGTTCCTTTCTGTATGAAAATTCCCAGCCCAATCAAGTTGCTATTGTATTATTTGTCCAAAGAAATTTTCTTGTTTGTTTATAGATCTTGACCTAACAGAACAACTTCCTAAATGAAAGAATCATGTTTGTCTTACTGCTTGGATGATTCAAATTAGAAGCAGAGGGGCCTAGTGAAAAGAACACCAGACTTGAAGTCAGAAGATCTGAGTTCTATATTCTCAACTCAGCCTCCAGTTCATCAGGTGACCTTGAACAAGATCTGGGCTAGAAGATCACTTCTACTTCCTTTATTTTCCCTTTATTTTTAACTATAAAAGTCTAGGTCTTTTAATAGCAATGCTCTGTGTCAAAAGATTTAATGACAGATAAATTCAAGGCATCTCTGGCATTATTGAGTAGGAAATACAGGAAGGCAAGTATAGAGGCAAAAAGTCAGAGAACAACAAATCATCTTCAGCAATGAACTTACAAATAAGCAGAACTCTCTAGAGACACTGGGCCAAATCCCTGCTCACCCTTTCTGTTTGACTCATATTTCTAAAGCATCCCCTCCCCCAAACCCCACCCCAACCACATAGACATACACACTTTTCTTTTTCAAAGTTATCTTTTCCTTAGTTACCTGAAAAGGATTTAAACTAGCAAGCAGGGCTGGACTTGCCCAGAAGGAAGCTCTGGTAATTCTTTGTGGTAGGATTACTTACATGCAAATATAAACCTATAAAATCAAAGTGGTTCAAAAGTGACAAAAGAAGTCATTCACCCCAAAGACCTTGCCAGTAGTTTTCCTTATCATATCAACATACAGAGATAGCTCAATTTCCTTTCTATAATGAGGTTTCTGTATAGGTAGGCAACACAGAAAATCCAACTGGTCATATTTCCTGGAAGTAGGAAGAGATGGATATTAGTTCTCCTCTAGACAGTGCCAATTTTCTTTTTCTGCCCTGGCTCTTACTTTTTTTTTTCTTTTTGGAGGGCAATTGGGATTAAGTGACTTGCCCAAAGTCACACAGCTGGTGACCTGGCCCTTACTTTCACATTTCTTATTTCAATGTCTCAAGAATCTGGGATCTTGCTGCTGTGTCCCTGCAGAAAAGGCAACTCCACATTAGCATACTGTCTTCATGACTGACTATGGCCAAAACCTTCATCACTCTTTGGCTAACCATCCTTTCCATTTATCTTGGGCTGGCATAGCAGGTGACCAAGACTATCCTCAAAACCTTTTAGGCCCTTCAGGGCAATAAAACTGCATGTTAAAAAAAACTTTTTATTGAACCTTATCAATCAATCAATCAGGGCAGTTAGGTGGAAAGGTAGATAGGGCACCAGAAGGCCTGAATACAAATCCTGCCTCAGACACTAGTTGTGTGACCCTAAGCAAGTCTCTTACTCTTGTTTTCCTCTGTTTCCTCATCTATAAAATGAGCTGGAAAAGGAAACAGTAAACCACTCCAATATCCTTGCCAACAAAACCCCAAATGCGAACAATGAAGAGTCAGACATGAGTGAAACAACTCAACAACAACAAAAATAAATAAATCAGCAATCATTTATTAGAAATAAGAAAATGGGGGTGGCTAGGTGGTTCGCTGAATAGAGCACTGGAGGCAGGAAGTCTTGAGTTCAAATCTGGCCTCAGATACTTAACACTTACTGGTCATGTGACCTTGGGCAAGTCACTTAACCTCAATTGCCTTCCCCCTCCAAAAAGAAAAGATAAAAGAAAATGCATTAGGTACCTACCATGTGCCAAACACTATGCTAAGCAATGGGGTTACAAAAACAAGAAACTATTCTCAAGGCTATTACATTCGAACTTGGAAGATATCATTTAAAGAAGAGGCCAGAAGAGGGGCAGCCTTGTCAATCAATGTGGAGCATACCAGAAAGTGAGCTAGGAGAGAAAAGAGCAGCATGGCTGGGACTTCTGATGCTATGTACGTCACTAGATTAAGGGACTCACCAATCATCCAGATGATTGGCATTAGGATGGAGTCATTCTCAGGGGGCGTGACAGTCAGTGTGTAGAGCCAGCATGCTGGAGAGGGTGAACCAAGAGGAAAGTCTCATTACACGAAAGGGAGTATGGAGAACCAAAATGGCTTTCCAATTATTTCATGAGTGTCTGTTTATATGATCATAAGGTATTAAAGTTGGAAAAGACCTTAGGCTTCATCTTGTATAACCTTTCAATTTGCAGATAAGAAAACTGGAACACAAAGACATTCAATAACTTACCAAAGGTCACTCAGTTAACAAACAAGTGATAGAGAACAGATCTGAAACTCCAACTCCAAATTTACATGTGTATATGTACATATGTGTGTATTTTGTATGTGCACATACATACACACAACTGAGTATATAATTATAATTTATATACAGAGAGAATATATATGCACAGAATATTTGTATGTGTATAAATGATACGTGATGGGTTGATTTTTTCAAAAAAATTCAAACATTCAGTTTTCCAGATGGAGAAATCCCATCCAAGCTGCTTCTTCCTTTATTGCTCAGGATTCAGAGAATAGATTCCAAGGACTAAGTTTGACAGCAGTCATTCCATGAGGATTAGGCAGTTCTCAAAGTTTTAAATTTTAAGATACAATGGGAGTTGTACGGACCAACGATAAGGTCTTGAGCATGTTGTTCTTGGGGCACTAACACAATATGAGACGAGCAGGTCACTGAGAAGTGAATTCTCCAGCCAGATTTTGGCACTCTGGGCACTCCAAACTAAATGTTGCTGCGTACTAATCTTAGCTCGGGACTATATGCGGGCCTGTACTTTGTACTTAACTTCCAATACCTCATGAACAGCATCCTCGTCATACATTCTATAGCTGTTTAGCCCTGCATAAGTTGTATGTGCAAAAGGCAATGACAATGTCATTTTCGTGTTACTACAACTTTCCAAGTCCTTATTAATATTAGGTTTTGCACCATTTGCTCACTATTTTCTATATCAGGAACCTAAATAAGAATTAATTAACTGAGACACCATAGCCACATAGCTAATTAATGTGGTTAAATGAAAAAAAAAGCATCAACTATTTCTAGGTTATTTTCCCTGACTTCTCCTTCCTTTCCAGATATGAGAAAGAATGTCCTTTTCCAAGAACCGTGCCACAATTTCTTGAGAATTGTTTGTGGATCATCATTTTTCCACAATAATAGAAATAACTGACTTGAATAATTATAATATGTACATGAATTTTGATTTCTCTTGGAGTGTGCCCACAGTAATGGAAAATGTAAATTTTTTTCTTCAAAGTCACTAAATGCATTTCAATTAAATCATGTGAGGAAAGAATTCTAATTATGTTAAAAAGCTGGCAAACAAATCTATTTTTTTTGTTTGTCTCCCAGTGGTTTACATGAATTAACTGCTGTGATAGGTTTTATATTTGTTCTTTTTAAATTCAGTTCTGTTTAACAAACATTTATCAATCACCTGTTACTGTCAGGCATTATTTCAGGCACTACAGATACAAAAATATGGGACAGATAGCATTCCTAAGGAGCTTACAACTAAACAGGGGAGAGGAAGGAAGATACATAAAAAAATAACTATGATACAAGAGGAAAGAGGAGGACATATGTGGAAATCAAAGCAATGTACTATGAGAAATTTGAGGAAAAAGAGAACATCTTCAGTTAGAAGGAACAGAAAAAACTTCAGGTAGAGATTTTAACAGAAAGATTTGTTGTGTGGGGAGTATCATTTAACATAGGAAGAAAATCTTGTGCAAAGGAGTAGAGAGTGGAGAAAGTAGGAAAAGAAGTCCATGAAATGAATGGAAAGAAAATATGGAACCAGATTATGGAAATCTTGAAATGCCAAGACCAGTTTGTAATTTGTTCTGTTGGCAATAAGGAAGTTTTGTTGTTGCTGTTTTTTTGTTTCAATATAAAATATTTATATTTATAAAATAAAAATTATTTTAAAATAAAAGTTATTTAATATATTAAATTTTTTTACTTATTTAAAATAAAAAATATAAATGTTTTAATGTTTAAATATAAAATGAATGGGATTATGTTTTGGAAACATGGTTTGCTAAACAACATGAAGAAAAGCTTAAAGACGGAACAAACTGGCAGATACAATAATAACAATTGTATGATGGCAAGTAATTATTAGAA
Source organism: Pseudocheirus occidentalis (assembly GCA_028646575.1). Lineage (NCBI taxonomy): Eukaryota > Metazoa > Chordata > Mammalia > Diprotodontia > Pseudocheiridae > Pseudocheirus > Pseudocheirus occidentalis. The sequence continues at coordinate 310,879,620 of CM053593.1, read as the reverse complement.
TGTTCTATACAGGAAGAAATGCAGAACACAACTGGAGTGATGGAAATGTGAATAGAGACAAGGGGTCAGATGGCAGAAATATTGAGGAGGTATTATGGACAAGTCTTGGCAACTGATTGTCTACTTTAAGGGATAGTAGAAATGGGAAAGTCAAGACTTGAAGGTTATGTTGAATCCATCATTAGAATAAAGAAGGAAACTCCCTGCCCTACCAGAAAATAAGAGGGCAGAGCAGGGGAGGGGCTTTACAGTGGGATTGCTGTTTTAGGGTTGGGGCAGGGACGAGACAGGAAGAAAATGTGTAATTCAAAAATGTAATGAAAATGAATAATGTAAACAAGAAAACAAATAAATAAATTAAAAAAAGAATAGAGAAGGAAAAGGGAAAGGCTTGGAGCATGGTACATTTCAAATGCAGAAGGTCATACAAGTAGAAATAATCAATATGAAGTTAGAAGTGAATGACTAGAATTCTGGAGAGAGATGGGAAATGGATATACAAATTTAGGAGTCATCCCCATATAGGTGATCACTAAAAGCATGTGACTGGAAGAAATCAATAAGGAAAAGGGTGTAGGGAGTAAAGAGAGATCCAAGGACAGAACCTCAGATAATAAGAGGAGACAACAAAGATAACAGTGAAGGAGCAGATGACTATATATAATAGACTGTGCTAACTGACTTAAGAGTATGACATATTATATCTTTTCCCATTTAGCCTCTAATACTTCAAAAAACCATAAATTCCTTGAGAAGGGAAGCTTCTTCACTGATGAAGAGTACAATGTCTTGTTACTTTAGCTGATGTATTTATGAGTAGTTTTGACAAACAAAATTGTCATCATACTGTGGCCAACTGGTAATGAGCAGTTTGAATTTAGGCAGGCTGATCCTAGGAACCGTCATGTGACTCGTTCTCAAAGATTTAATATCTCAGAACTTAGTAGATGTTATTCTCTACGCTAAGTCTTCGAGATCACCTCCACGACATGGTGAGGTGTCAGAACAGGACTTCAGTGAATGGACTACTTAGACTTACTTTTTTTTTCTGGTTTAGAACTTTGTTTATAAAAGGACAGGCTCTAGTTCATATACACACAAGTATGCATACATGCACACATATGTTCACATGCAAACACACAGATGTACACTCATGCACAAAGCCCTAAGCATATACAGTTAACATGAGGTCCATTTGTGGGTGGCTCCTTCCCTAACACTCCTGTAGATACATCCCAGAATGAGGTATGAGAAGGACTTAGATAAATCTTATAAAATACAATTTACTGGGTATTTTTATGAATGTCAAACCAATTTGTTTTCATTTTAATTACTGCTACTCAACAACAATGTAGGAACAGAAACAGTCATATTTTCATCATTTTAATAGGTTTTGGGGGAAAATCACACAATCTATCTGAGCATCACTTTTCTTATTTGTAAAATAAAGACAATAATAACTTCTCCAAGGTAGCACAGTATTATGAAGTATAAAAAGTGATAGCATAGGAGCAGAATGACCTAGGTTCAATTCTGATCTCTGACAATGTCTCTGTGACCCTGAACAAGTTACTTAACGTCTCATCTCCCCAGACAACTCTTTAAGACTACCAGTTGCTGAGCTGCATTGGAGGAAAGAGATTCCTTATGGTAGTGCTTTCTACACCAAAGAAATTATAAACCCAAAAGTACATGAAACACTTCTCAGGAATGTTGTGAGTACCCATTCAAATAATAGCTGGAAAGCTCACTGTAAACCTTAATGGGCTAAGCAAACATAAACAATTAATGTAATTATTATTTAACATAAATATATTACACAAAATCAGGAACAAAATCCAATTGGTACCTAACTCCTACCAAAAATAGCTGAAATGTAAAGACAAATTATAATATTCCCCATCAATAATATGATATGAATTAGAAGTTCTTTAGGTTCTTTGAATGTATAAAAATCAACACTGATGTCAATACAGGAACAATCTTTTCGAGAAGAAACAAATTATAGCAATTCAAGCTTGCACTTAAAGAATAAGTCAATATTTCTATTATAAGACTCATTTTGAGGTATTAATAACTGAGTCAATGAGGTTCCAACTTAGTATATAGCTTTCTAGGCAGAAAGGATTTTTCAAAAAATGGAAATAACTTTAGTTTTATATTGAAAGCAGGACTTCATTTTTAACAAATGATGCTTTGGTTGATAATCAGATGTTCTAAAGTTCCCCCAAACTATTTTTTAAAAGAAGGGAAAGAGGAAAAAATAAGCATCTTAGAAAGTACCTTCTGTCTGCCAGGTACCTTGTTAAGTGCTTTTCACAAAGATTATCTCATATGAATGTACAGGGTAAGTGGAAGACGCACTAACAGGAGGGATGAGGTGAGATATGACACTTGAGCCGACTGATTATAAGAAATGAAGGTAAGGAAGGAGTGCATTCCAGGCATGGGGAACAGAGACAAGAGATGGAAATGTTTTGGTTGAAGCACAGCATATAGGTCATTTTATTTGATTGTACTACACTGTGAGTGAAGGATATATGTGTGTGTGTATATATATATATATATATGTATACATATATAGGGTGTATGTAACACACACACACACATATATAAATTCTAGAAAGTGCAGAAAAGGGTTTTGTACTCTAAAAAATTCTGTATTTGAGCTTAGAGACCACAGGGAACTCTTGGAGCTTTCTGAATATGTAAGAAACAATATCAGACATATCATTTCAGTAGCTGTGTGGATCGTGAATTGGAGGGGGGAAGACTTGGGGACAATGAGTTAATTAGGTTATTACAACTGTCTACACAACAGATGATATGAATTAGGTTAGAGGCAAAGTGAAGGGAGATAGAATTAACAATGCTTGGCAACTGACTGGATATGGAGGATAAGGAGGAGTGAAGAATCAAGAAATGACTCCAAATTTGCAAATCTGGATACCTAAGATATGCGTACCTTCTAATATAAGGGAAAACATAAGGGATTTTGGTTTTCTCATTTGTGTCATGGAATTCTCAGAATAATGCTATTTGATGCATAAAATAAAATGCATAGTAGTGCAAAGGAAACCAATTACAATGAAATCATTGTCAAAAAAAATTTTTTTTAATGAGTTTGCAAACCCTTGGTTAAGAACCCCTCTCTGAAGTTAGAGGGAAAGCCTGAGGAGAGTGAGTCTGGGGAAAAAACATTTTGAATTATTTTTTTTGTACATATTGAATTTGAGGCACTTGTGGGATAACCCTATCCTACCTCTGTACCTACTAATCACAGAATAAGCATGTAATTTACTCCACACACCCAAACAAAATGAAGACATGAAGCAGTTACCAAGTAATTAAGGTAAAAGGTATGTGTGGGTGAGGGAAGACTTTACTATTGAAAATCCACGTATTTTTAGCCTGAATAATTCAGTTTATGTAACACCATAACCTCTGAAGAACTGGAATCACAGGAGAGTTAGAAGGCAATGTAGCAATCAATATTCAGTGAATTTAAGGTGCATGCAGTATATTGGCCATAATCACTTGCATGCAAGAAGAGATTTTTTAAAATATCACCTAGGAAATATGGACTGAGAAAATGAGTGAGACAATTTAAGTAGCAAGAGCAAATGACAAGCAAAGAATAACACTGATAACTACAGAAGGTTAAGGGGGAAAATACTAAAGCAAAATATATAGTACGCTGCTAAAATTTTTCTATGGAAATTTCTATGGAAGGATACAAACAAAAATGGCACGTAAGGATAAGAAGGCATGGATGTGTTGTGATCTATGTCATTGGAAGGCATTAAATAATCAAAAAATTCACTTCTATAATTATACTTTCAACATTTATCACATCATTTCCTGTTTTCCCGTTATTTTGCCTATTTAGACACTGCCTAATTATGAGTAGTAAACAAAATATGTTCCCTAGTAAGTCCACCAAGAAACGCTGATTTAATAAATACAAGGTGAAAATGATACATTTAGCTGATATATAAATGAAGCTTTACTCTTTAAAAAGTAATTTCCTCAGAAGATCCTGTGAGGGAGCTAGCAGAAGTCCAAACAAATGGAGTGAGGCTGACTGAGGTTAAGTGACTCATCCAAGAAAGCATAATTGTAGTTTTGTAGATCTCTAAGATGATTGAGCCTTCTACGTGAGACTCATTGGCACAACTGTGGATTTTTATAATTGAGATTACTCTCCAAAAAGTTTTTCATAATAACCTGGAGAAACTGCAACCAAATTCAACCTCTAAGTTCTAGAAACATGACTGCTCAGAATGATACAAACAAGCTATTGCTATAAAACAAGAAATAAAGAAAAGTGACAAAGTTGCTGCAGATATTGAGACAGCTGTTAAGAAACATGAGAACAAATGAGTAAGGAACAACATTCTTTCTTCACCATTTTCAAAAAATGAATATATTTTAATATTTCAATATTTCTTTAACTCTTAATCAGTCAACAATAGTTATAAAGTGCTTAAATTATGTGCTATGTCCTAATGGTTATACAAAGAGAGGTAAAAACAATCCCTGCTTTCAAGGAGCTCATATTCTAAAGGAGAAGACAATATGTAAATAACTAGGCAGCACAGTGAATAGAATGTCATACCTGGAGACAGAAAGAGTTGAATTCAATTCCATCCTCAGACAATTATGACTTGTATGACCTTGATCATGTCACTTAATCTCTATTTGCCTCAGTTTCCTTCTCTGTAAAATGGGGATGATCATAGCACCTGCCTCCCAGAGTTATTGTGAGGATTAATTGAGATCTGTAAAGTGTTTACTACAGCTCCTGGTACATAGCAGGTCCCATAAAAATATTAACCATTAGTATTAATAATAATAATAAACTACATACATACGAGGCAGATGTAACATAAACTGGAGATAGACTCAGAGGGATGGTGCTAGAATTAAAGAGGAGTAGGAAAGCCTTATTAGAGCAGGCAAGATGTATAGATGAGACTTGAAAGAAACTCAGGAAATTGAGAGATGGAAGAGAGGAGAGAAAGCATTGCAGGCATGATGAACAGCCAGTGAAAATACATGGAATTGGGAGATATTAATTACCTATTTATGTGTTAAAATTTTTGGTTGTCCTCCTAATCCCCTTTGTAGTTTGCAGGCAAAAAGAATATCTTAAAACACAAACATAGCCACAAATACTCCTCCAGTTTCCAGGGGAGTTTAAAAATACAAAACTCTGACAACAGTCTGTTTACAAGATAGTATGACAGTATACATTGGAAAACAGGGAAATAGAACTTCTTATCTCCTAAACATTTTACACAGTATAGTCTTATTTTGTTTCAAATGAATTCTTAGTGCATCTCTCTTTCTCTCTCTCTCTTTCTCTCTCTCATACACACACACACACACACACACACACACACACACTCAAACAGATGGACAAAGATACAATCCAAAGCCACATGTAAGTGATTTTTACCAATTCTCTGCCATTTTGAATTAAGTATGCCCCCTATTTATTAAAGCACGAGGTAATATTCCATAACATAACTGATTCTGAAATCAGAAGCCATTGGCTTGAACCTCAGCTTGACCACTTACTACCTGTTTGACACAACTTCTCCAGGACTCACTTTCCTTGTCTATAAAGGAAATTGGGCAATGAGACCTTAAAGGCCTCTTCAAGTTCTATGAACATTACATAGTGATAGTAAAATACACAATTTATAACAGACTGGAAAAACACAACATTTAAAATTCCTAACTTGGCTTTTCATGATTAGATGGCCTGGAATGAAGGAATGATGATGATGATGATGATGATGATGATGATGATGGTGGTGGTGGTGGTGGTGGTGGTGGTGATGGTGATGATGATGATGATACTTTACATTTATAGAGGAATTTATAATTGTCAAAGTGTTTCATCTATGCTACCTCATTTAAGTTGTGTAATAAGCCTTATGCAGTAGACAGGACAGATATCATGTATATCTTTCTTATGGATGAAGATCCTGAGACTCTGGGAGCTTAAGTGATTTACCTAAGATCACAAAATTAGAAAGCATCAGAAACTATAGAAAAGCATCAGAACTATAGAACTTGAAATCACAACTTCTGTCTAAAGTTCAAAGCACCTGGTCTGCTATTTGTGAGAACAAAGTATTTTACTCAACTTCCCTATGCCTTAGTTTTTTCACCTACTAAGGGATGATAATAAGACTCTATCTATCTATCTATCTATCTATCTATCTATCTATCTATCTATCTATCTATCTATCTCTTACTTAAGCTGTTCTAAGGACCAAAAAAGAGAATGGGGAATTCTTTTTTAAACTGATATAAAAATGTAATGCTGATCTGTCTGGGTAAGGGAAGTTCGTCAACATGAGCTCCCTCCACTATTGAAATCACAGATTCAGTCAAAACCAAAAACAAATAAAAGGCAAGGCATTCACTCATATATATTATGGTTGTTACTACTGATGTTACATCCTACTCAATTCCAAGCAAAATATGAACTAAGACACCTAGTTGTAAGAGATTTACAAATGCACATCATGGAAAATAGACATGATTGTACAGCCAGATAAAACTTTTAGCCATTGTAGGCTATGTAAAAAAAAAAAGACCATTAAATTCTTCTAAATATACCCTATAGATAGATATACTGTGATTAAAGCTCATTAATGTTATTAAAGTATCTAATTTGCAATAAAAATGTACCTAAAGAAGCATGATATAAACAAGTATATAAAATAATAGTATGATATAGTATGATAATATCTAATATTTCTGTATTGAATACCTATAATATCTTCATGCTTGTTAATGTTTGCTCAGATGGTCTCTCCATGCTGTATTAATTATTAAAAGCAAGAACAATATACCTGATGGACTTTTGGGTATGTTTATTACTAATAATAAATGTCAGATATCTAAAACTTCACTTGAAAATTTTATGTGCCATGCAACTCATCTGCTAAAAGCAGATTTCAGCATGACTAATTTCATGACACAGGAAAAACAAATCAATAAAATAAAAAATATAATGGTTCAGAGTAATTTTTAGCCTCTCATGAACTTAATTCAATGAGACTTGAATTCTTCAAATTCTGGGTACACACACACACACACACACACACACACACTTAATTAAATTGCATGTGTGTATGTATGTATGTATGTATATATATATATAATTTCCCTTTCATAAAACATTATGTATGGGCAGCCTCTAATTTAAGCAGTGACCGTGTTCCAAAAATGATTTTTAAGCTGATTATTTGGAACATAGAAAGCATTTTTACCATGGACAAGATGATATAAATCATAAAGTTCTCAAACTAGACCTCAAACAGAGTTTAAGCATGAAATTGTACCAATAATAAGAGTAATGTTAATTTTATGGGGGTTCACGCCTCATTTCTACTACTTCCTGTTTGTATTACCTTAGGCAAATCACTATACCTCTCTGGTCTCAGTTTCCTCATCTGTAAGATGAGGATGTTAAATTGGATGTCCTCTTAACTCCCTCATAGGATCATAGTTCCATATTCTCACATCAATTAATGTAATATAGTCAGAAAGAGCATGATGAAGTTTTAAATGTGTAAACACACATTTAAGTGGTTTAATAACTTCTGTGTAAATATTTTTTATTGGGTCAAAAGCAAAAACAAAGAACTAACTGGCTAACTAAAATATCAATCATGCTTTTGGGGGTACTTAAATAACTGGAATAATTTGAGCCAATCCAAAGAGGTAAAGCCTAGTGCTGAAGAACTGAAAGAGTACACTGAGGAGACAGAATGTTATGCCTGTACAAAGGATAGCAAGGAGAAAGAGAGAAGAGTAATCTGGGAGGGACTGGTGCACTACCCATGCTCCCATCCACCCTTTATTGCCACCTTGATCATATTATGGACTAATAAGAGACAATATATCTAACAGGGAAGAGAGAGTGGGACATACTGAAGACAAATATGGACACCGTAATACCATGCACCAGCAGATTCCCAAAAGAATGCTACTGTGAACAGCTTTTAAGATTCGGATTACACAGTATAGTGAACACTCTGTTTACTCCATTACAAATCAAGGCAAACATTCACAATATATCACAATATAATATTAACAACATTATATCTTATCACAGAAAATTACAATATAGTGTTCATAACAGCTTAACATTAGAATGGTCACACAGTTTTCACTACTGTGGTCACAATATTTGGAACAAAGAACAAAAGAATAATCATCTGGTTTCCCTAAGTGGGAAACCCTCCTTACTTAATCATTCAATCAATTCATAATATAATAATCAAACTTCCATTCAGGGGGCAACCATTAACTTAATCAGTCACTAATCTAGACGTCCAATTATTAAATATCATTAATCACTAGTACAGCCATTAGAAAACCACACAAACCCTTCACCCCTCAGTGTCTAGTAAACTTCAGTTTCATCCAAGGGGAGGCCTTTTCTTCATCTTGACTCTGGGTGGTCTCTCTGATTCCCTGGATTCCCTTCCATAGTCCCAGCTCCCTCCTGAATCCACCAAACAGTCACCTGGATTCAGAAGCAGATAGCTCCC
>CM053593.1:310834081-310870541 GCA_028646575.1 Pseudocheirus occidentalis | reverse complement strand
GATTGTGGGAGGGGCCTTACAGTGGGATCAATGTTCTGGGCTGGAGGGTAGGGGCAAAAGGGGGAGAAAATCCGTAACTCAAAACCTTGTGGAAATGAATGATGTAACCAAGAAAATAAATTAAAACTAAAAAAAAAAAAAAAAGAATGCCATGTCATCTCCATGTTACACCAAATTAGATTGATACTTCCGTGTAGGCAAAGAAGATGACTTCAATATAAGGAATAAATACAGGATAAAAAGCTATCAATTTCACATAATCAGGGAATTTCAGACCATATTATAAGTAACCTTAGAAGTCATATTGCTAGCTGCCTTATTTTATGGATAAGGAAACTAATCCCTAGAAAGTTAAGTAGCTTGCCTGTGGACAAAAAAAAAAACAACTCCAAAACTCAGGTTCTAAAGCAAATGGACTACATATTGAGCAGGTTGTACTGTTAGAATCATCTTCCTCACACTTTTACTTCATTAAGTATACCACACATGCTAGAGTACCACAACAGAGTCAAAAAAAGGGCGGACTCTAACATTAAGTGTTTACTATAGGCACTCAAATCTAAGCAGGAGTGTGTTAAGTAATTTCAAACCATCACATAAAAGATCTATCCAGTAGAGAAATAGAAAATTATCATTCAGCCAAGAGGATAAAAAAATCACTTACATGGGCAAATTAAGACATTGCCTAAAATAATAAGAAGTGCAACCAAGAACATTCCTATAATTATTTGCGCTCAAAGCTGGAATAGTTTATCAAATGAGTTTAGAATGAATTTAAATGACAATTGAAATTAAGGAAAGAAAAAGACTCATTTAAAATCTTGAATACTGCAAGCATCCATGCCTATATAAGTAATGGATATCTCTCCACACTTAGAGATCATAATTTCATAGTATTAATTAATTATAGAAACAAAGACTGTAAGGGTAGAAGGAACCAAAACACAAATCTAATGTGAAAAGAATATTGTTTCCAGTACCCTGCAAAGGTGATCATCCATCCCTTATCTTAAAAATCTTTAGTAAGAGGAATCATCTATTTTTAGAGGCAGTCCATTCTATTTTTATAGTTATAACTGTTATATATAAATAGACTCATATATATCACATATATATATATTCATTTATTTTATTGTTCTTAGTCACATCTGATTTTTTGTGACTCTTTTTGGAGTTTTCTTGGCAAATACACCATAGTAATTGCTTTTTCATTCTTCAGCTCATTTTACAGATGAGGAAACTGAAGCAAATGAGGTTGTGATCTATCTAGGTTCACAAAGCTAACAAGTGTCTGATGCAGGATTTGAACTCAGGAAGAGGAGTCTTTTTGACTCTGGACATGGCAGTCTATCCACTATGTCATCTAGTTGCCCTCACTAAAGAAAGTGTTGACTTTGTTGTTATTTCATCATTTCAGTTGTATCCAATTCTTTGTGGCACCATTTGAGATCTTGTTGGCAGAGATATTAGAGTGGTTTGACATTCCCTTCTCTAGCTCATTTTACAGATGAGAAAACTGAGGCAAACAGGGTTAAGTGGGTCACACAGCTACTAAAAGTCTGAGGCTGGATTTAAACTCAGGTCTCTCTCACTCCAGGCCCAGCACTTTTTCCACTGTGTCCCCTAGCTACCTTTATTCATACCTAAGTTAGATAAATTATTTAGATGCTATAAATAGATATATGGATTACATCAAGCTGAATGGTGTGTCTCTATAACATCTATCCATCCACCACTTCTAGTTCAGCTTTTCAGGGCCAAGCAGAAAAAGTCTAATTTCTTCCACAGGACAATCTTCCAAAGACTTCAAGACATCTGTCATATACTGCCTAAGCCTTATTTTTTCCAGGTCTTCTCACCAGCCCACAAGTAGCAAGATCCTCAAGTCTTCTAACCAACTCACTCACAGCATGATCTTAAGGCCCTTCACCCTCTTGGTTGCCCTCTTTTGGGCAATATTGAGATTGCCTGTACTTCCCAAAATGTGGTTCCCACAAGTTAATAATACTATGTCTGTCTATAGATCTGTCTTTCTGTACTATATTATTTTATGACTGATTAATTTACTAAGGGATTGCTATCAATGTTGGTGGAGAGAGTACCATGCTTACAGATACCCACACAATTCTTTTGTTTTTATAGAACTTTCATCAGGAGATGATCAGTACATTCATCACAAAACACTTATTTCCTAGTGAATATTCTCCCCTCCATTTCCTTAGAGTTCCATCCCTTAGAACAAAGAATAAAAAAGAAAGAGGAAAGAAAACAGTTCAACAAAACTAGTCAATATTTGCATTGAGTCTGAGAGTGTATACCATGTTCTTGGGTACTTTTGCCCACTCCCTGCTCTTTTACCACAGCAAAGATGAGAGGGAGGGACATTTTTTCAGCTCCTCTTTGGGCCAGCCTTAGTATTTATAATTTCAAAGCATTCCATTTCATTTATGGTTCCATCATCATTTTAGTCATTATGTATGATGCTTTTCTGACTTGACTTAATTAAATTTGTAGACATTCATAGTTTTCTTCCCATCACTCATGATTATTATTACTTCTTCAGCATAATAATAATCCACTTTAGTCATGTAACACATTTTGTTTAGCCAAATCAATAGGCATCTCATTTCCCAAACAATTTTCTATCAATTTGTTGATACTTGGGGAGTATTGTTTTTAATATGATTACAATAATTATTTTCCTAAAATCAAACCATCCTTACATTTTTGGTACAAATAACATTTGGTTGTGTTTCAAATGTTTTGATTTATTCTTTTTGCTATGATTTTATTTAAAATTCAGCATTTAAAAATAGTAATGAATGATAGTAGTCTATAGTTCTGCTTCTTTATCCTTTGTGGTTTAAGTATTGTGATATATGTCTCATAAAAGGAGTTGGGAGAATGTTTTATTTCACAGTTTTTGGAATAATTCATGTAGTATATACTCACGTATAAGAATTTACACTTATAAGTACTAAATTTCATCTCTTTAGATTCAGTGTAGCATTCTCACCTTTCTGGTTTTTGAATGTGACACACAATGAATTAGTTATCAATCTCAGTTTTAGGTCATCTGTAATTTTTTTTTTTTTTTTTTTTTTTGCTTTTTGGAGAAGGGAAGGAAGGGCGATTGGGATTAAGTGACTTGCCCAAGGTCACATGGCTAGTGTTAAGTGTCTGGGGCCGGATTTGAACTCAGGTCCTCCTAACTCCAGGGCCAGCACTCTATTCACTGTGCCACCTAGCCACCCCCATCTGTAAATTTTCTCAGAATGTCATCTGTAGTTTTGTTTTTTTTTTCCCTGTGTCATTGACAAAAAAGTTAAACATTGCAGGTCCAGGAAATCCAAGGAGGCATTCCTTTAGATATCTTCAAGCAGGGGCAGCTAGGTGGCACAGTGAATAGAGCACCGACCCTGGAGTCAGGATGTGAGTTCAAATCCGGCCTCAGACACTTGACACAAAAACTAGCTGTGTGACTTTGGGCAAGTCACTTAACTCCAATTGCCCTCCAAAAAGCAAAAAAAAAAAAAAAGATATCTTCAAGCCATGAACAGCTATTTTTTGGGTTCGATTGTTCAACCAATTCTCAATTAGGCTAACTCTAATATCATGTAACAAACATCTCTCCATTTTTTTCCACAATACCAACATGAGAAAAGACTCTCAAATAATTTGATGTACTCTAGGAAAACCATATTTACATATCTTCTAGAGTTTCCATTGCCAAATTTTTCATCATTCCTCAGTCAACTAGCTATGAGCTTCTTTGATTTGACTTGACTAATAAGAATAATAACTTTATTCCTTGAAACTTTTGCCATTTGGTAGAACCTGACAAAAATTTATCTCCTTTAGCATACATATTTCATGAGAACTGTGCCCCAGGGGCGGCTAGGTGGCGCAGTGAATAGAGCACCGGCCCTGGAGTCAGGAGTACCTGAGTTCAAATCCAGCCTCAGACACTTAACACAAAATACTAGCTGTGTGACCTTGGGCAAGTCGCTTAACCCCAACCTGCCCTCCAAAAAGCAAAAAAAAAAAAAAAAAAAAAAAAAGAACTATGCCCCAAAGAAAGAGTAGGACTTTAGACTAAAATTTAAAATGACAGTATCCTTTAAAGATATATGTCAATTCATAAGTCAGAAAGGCTGTAAGAAACATGATCAGGAGAATTACTGCCCATGTTAAATGGGATTTTTGATAAAGTACTTCCTAATTTAATATTTCTATTATTTTTTGCTACAGTATCTGATTATATCTGTCCCTCCTAAAGTCAAGTGGGACCCCAAAGAGAACAAAAGGAAAATGGACTTATATATACAAATATATTTATAGAACTGCTTTTTGAGGTGGCAAAGAACTAGAAATTGAGGAGATGCTCATCAGTTGAAGAATGGCTGATTAAGTTATAGAATGTGATGATGCTGTAAGAAATGAGGAAGAAACATGGCAAGATCTATATGAACTGATGCAAATTTAAGTGAGAAGAACCAGGACATCATTGTGCACAGTAATAGCAATGTTGGAAGGGTGATCAACTGCGAGAGACTTGGCTACTCTGATCAATACAGTCATCCACGACAATTCCAAATGACTCACAATGAAAAAATACTATCCACCTCCAGAGAACTGATAAACTTTGAGTGAAAATTGGAAGTTTTCTCACTTTATTTTTTTTTTGCAATGGGGCTAATATAGAAATATGTTTTGTATGATTTCACATGTATAATTTATATCATACTGCTTGCCTTCTCAGTGGGTGGGGTAGGAGTGAGAAGGACAGAGAAAATCTGGAACTTAAATTTTAAAAAGAAAAGAATACTAAAAATAAATAAATATTTTAAAAAGAGGGAAATATAAAATAAAGTCAAAAGGAAGTAAGGACAGAAGGGAGAGAAAAGAAGCCATATGCATGAAAGGATAGACCCATACACATGATTAAATAGATTATTGATAATTTAGAGATAGTTCAATATGAAATGAGACATTTATCTATCCTGAATAAGGAAGAGGGAAAAGTAGTTCTGAGAGGATGCTAATTACAAAATGTGAATTTTGCTAATTGCTAAGGTGTGAAGTGAGACATTGTCATGGGATGGAAGTAAGAAAGAGAATAAGCATTTACCCAGTGTCTATTATATGCTAGGCAATGTGTGAAATGCTTTACATGCATCTCATTTGAGATGTGTTGGGAGTGTTATTATCATCCCACTTCATATTTAAGGAAACTATGGTAAAAAGAAGTTAAGTGACTTGCCCAAGGGCTTATCATATACCTAATAGTAAATGTTTAAGGCCCTATTTAAACTCAGATCTTCTTGATTCGAAGTCCAGTGTTCTATCCACTGTGGTAGAGAAAGAAGTGGGAAGATAACTAGAAATAGCAATATCTTATGTGTGTGGTTCACAATGAGAGACTTTCTAGATCAGTGGTTCTCAACCTTCATAATGCCTTGACCCTTTAATAGTTGTATGTGGGTGTGTCTGCATGTGGGCGGACCCTCCTGGAGACAGAGGAGGTTCCTAAGACCATAGGAAATATGTGTTTTCTGATGGTCTTAGATGACCCCTGTGAGCCCTGTGAAAGGGTTGTTCAACCCCAAAGGGGTCGTGACCCACAAGCTGAGAACCGCTGTGCTAAATGAACATAGGGAATCATCTTTTCACCTTCCAAACCTTCTTGTCCTTTCCTACCTTTAATTTAGCCTAAGTTCCTTGCAACCATTTCTAGAAAGAAGAAAATAGGAAGGTTGATGAATTTCCTCCATGGTCACCAAGAACAATATTCCACTTACTCATCTAGAAATCATTATCATGAAAAGCTATCAAAAAGGTAATTAAGTACATAAGCAGACAAATTTCTTTCTGCACCTAGATAAACATATTAAAGCAATTTTAAGTCTGATTCTTAGTTTTAAGGAAATTATAACAACAGAGGGAATCACCTTCCCAGGCTATGGGAAATCAAAAAATTTAAGAGGTGAAAGTCAATTGAAGGATAATTTATTCTTTCCCTCCTTACTTTACAGATAAGGAAACCAACCTTCAAGAGAGGGGAATAATCCAAAATTATCCTACCAGTCAGTAGTGTGCTTCTTTTGACCAGACTCAGAATTTTTCACATTATTACTGAATGACTAAAGACCTCACATCTCATAGTTCACTGGTATGTGGTTGTAATCCAATGATCCTGCCATAATCTAGTTTCATAATTTATAGCATATTGTATTTCTTCTCTCAAAAGTTAATATATATCAGTTGGTGAGGTGGCAGATTATCCTATCCAGGACAATAATCAGCTAGTTACACATATACCACAGAAGTTGGCCAATTTCTCAATTTGTCTTATAGTTCTTATATATTTTCTAAGACTGAATAATGACCCAACCAACAACAAGAAAAGCAAAGAGTTTTGTAATTTTTCCTTAACCTGAAAAATCATCCTTCAAAAAAGGCAATGCAAGCAAATGAGCTTAGAACTACACTCAGTAATAAAACCATTACTAGAAAGGATGAGAAAGGGCAAAAGAGCTTTTAATTATGATAAGAAACATTGCTAAATGATGTGTAAATAACCTTTGGGGGAAGTCTGTATCTCTCCAAGCATCTTATGACTATTAGGCTTATAGATGTCTTATCCTAGACTTTTTACCTTATGCTGTTCCAGCTTCCGATGTATTGTGTTTGCAGTTTCTTCATGGACTTGCTGAATAGTTATTTCCTCCTGTAAAGCAACTTCTGCCCTATAAAGCCAGGCACCTATTGTGCCCAGTGGTGCAGGAAGAGACTTATCAAGCTGCATGTGCCAATCAAAGAGCTGAAAAGAAAAAATAATCAGGAATAAACAAAATTTGTTTCAAGGGACATTGACAAAGTAACAGCAGCACCAGAGAATTTTCAGTTCAGAAAAATTAAAATATATCTGGGATCTCATCAATGTGGGATGTTCCCTCCAATGATGCAGATTATAATCTCACCATTCCTACCTATCCTGGATGTCCACACCCTCCCACGCATTTGCCACGGGGGGACACACAAGGTTCTTCCCAATATTCTCCAAATAGCAAATGGTTACCAAGGGAGAACCCAAGTTGTCTGCTTGTTTCCCCTTACTCTTACTAAGTGACTGGTCATCTCCCTTCCTTTGCCACAAGTGCAAAATCACTGGAGGAAACAAAGACATTTTCACTAACATGAAATGGGCTAGACCTTCTGGAAAACTTAAGGATTCTGCATATAATTAAGGCTGAGGGGTGGGGGAGGAAGAGAGGAAAGGAAGAGAAGAAGCATTTATTATGTACCTACTATATGCCAGAAATTGTGCTAAATGACTTTACAAAGATTATCTCATAATATCTGAATGAAGCACATATAAACCAGATTGCAGTGCATCCTCGTACTGCCCCTCCCCCCCAAGCCTGGATCAATTTTTGGACTTCTATAATCAGGTCCAGGGTGTCCACTCCTCATCATAACTGCCCCAGAACATTTTGGCAGCTCCAAAGATAGAGAAGAGCTTTTAGAGTCTATCCCACTCTTATCATTTTATGTTTCTTTTAAAAAGTCTCCTACAATCTTCCTCCTACATAAATGAATGCTTTTCTCTCTCTCACGTTCCCTAGCAAGCCCATCTCATAGCATCAGAAGTCTAATAGGATTGAGATGAGAACTTTCAGCTAAATTTGTTTTAATACAACAAATATGCATTAAGACCATGTGCTGGGTCTGTGGATAAGAAGATGAAAAAATGATGGAGTTTCCGACCATCAGACGCTTTAAATCAAGTATGCAGGCACACAAATAATGATAAAATGAGGTAGGATGGCCCTTGGCTGATAAGACCTGGAAATTTTGGGGATTCTTCTGGGATTACAGAGACTTTGGGGGATATTTGTGTGATAATTGAGAATCCTTGGGCTAGATTTCTGGCAGGAACTCAGGAAAGCCCAATTTTGGGGGAGCACCATCTGGGTAAGTAAAGAGGAAGTGTAAGATAAGAGCAGATGAGTATATGGATGGGGGGTGTGGTGGGGGTGGAAAGGAGACAAAGCAAATACCTAGCAAGAGTTTGGGGGAATTTAGGTCAGGCTGAATCAGCAGTTGTGGCAATTGGTGAGAGTGAAATCCAATCTACATCTTTATCTTTTTTCTTTCCCATTTTTCCAGAGGCCTATGCCTTGGGAATTTATCTCCATGACTTTGATTTCAATTAATTTCTTCACTACACCCACCTCAGCCCAGCAGGGAAGAGTGTGAAGGATGAAAGAGATAACTCTGGCTGGGAATCAAACCAAATCAAGTCAAGAAGCATTTATTAAGCACTTACCTTGAGGAGAGCACTGTGCTAAGTGCTAAGAATACAAGTACAATAAAAAAAAGAGACATTTTCTGATATACTCATGAGGGAAGACAACACATGAAAGGGAGCTGAAAAGGTAGGGGTGGGGTGTGGTAGGGTACTCATAGAAGGTCACAATGGTAAAGTCTGAATCAGAAGCAGAAGCACAGGGAAACAAAAGATAGCTCAAAATAGAGATTCTAGGAGCAACTTTCCCATAGTAGAAGAGGTCCCCCCTGGTCCCCCACTGGGGCAGAAGGATTTTTTAGGGTGAGATTATAGAGATGGAGGGAACTTCTAAAGTGAGAAGACAGTTGAGCCATGATGGTGAAATCCCAAAGTTAGAAAAGAAACCATTAATTACAGCCTTGTTTTAATGTCTGTACGACTGTTACTTGATACTTCTAATAAATTCCATGCTAACTGATAATGATTTTATCAAAGTCTGTAAGTTCAAGTTTCAAGATTAAAACATGGAAAGACAGCTCATGGCAAAAGAGGTCTTCCTGGTGTTACTCTGAGGTGGGGGCAAGTCAATTAGAGAATCTCTACAATTGCAGTACTTTCTAAAATTATTTCTGAGTATATCCACTAGACTATCTTTGAAACTGAAAAGAGATCATTAATAAAGAGACAAATCAGTAGTGGAGAGTAAGTGAACCTAAACGTCACATCATTAGAATATGATCTCCTCAAAAGGAGGCCCTGTTTTTATATCCCCATTGTTGAGCTCAGTCCTGGCACTAGGAGACACTTAATAAATGCTTTTTTACTTGGTTGTGTCCCATAACTACTCCCCACATTGCTACAGCAGAATATGATAAGCCAAGGAAGAGATCCAAAAGGGGACTATATAAAAATTTGGGGAGGGATAGATCACTTTCAGGTATGAGAAGTTATGCGGAAAGACTCCATGAAGGAGATGGTACCTAAAGTGGCCTTTAAAGAAAAACTGAGTTTGTATAATTGGAGATACAAAAGGAGTGCACCTCAGACATAAAGAACCTGTGCTGCTGCTCAGAGATAGGGCAGTATAGGACAGGACTGTGAAAGAGAGAATTGTTCATTTGGTTGGAATGTAGAGTATGTGAAAAGAAAGAGTGTGGAAACAAAATCTGGCCAGGCAGAATGGGGCAAGACCGTGGCAGGGAGTCCCAAAAGGCTTATGAGCAGATTAGTGAAATGCTCAGCCATGTGTATTAGGAAGATCCTTTTGGCTTCTGTGTGAAGAATGAAATGGAGAGGGTAGAGCCCAGAGCTGTAGTTAGGAAGCTTTAAAACTCATTCAACTGAAATGACAAAAAACTAGGATCCTACAGTTGTGAGTAGATAGAATACAGATGTGAAAGCTACTGTGAAGACAGAATCAACAAGAAATAGAAATTGACTGGGTATTGGGGAGTGGTAAGGGAGAAATAGTCCAGGTGACTGCAAGACTTTGAGCCTGGGAGACTGGAAGGATACTGATGTCATCAATAAAAAATAAGGAAGCTAGAAGCAAAGGCAGGATTGAGGGTTGGGAGAGAAAAAAATGAACTGAGTTTAGAACAAGTTGAGTCAAAGTTCAAGAGGAATACCCAGGTGGAGATATTCAGAAGGCAGTTGGAAATGTGTAAATGAATATCAGTAGAAAGATCAGCCCTAGATTCACAGATTACTGTCTACAGAGAAGTGATAAATGAAGCCATGGGAAAGGATGAAAGGAGAGCTTAAAAACCTTGAAGACTGACTGTGGAAATTAACTTGTTCTCTAGACCCCTAAGAAGTTCCATAGAAGAATAACAAATAATAAAGGAAAGAAAAAAGGAAAATGTAAATCCACTAATAGCAAACTATGAGAAGAAAAAGCTTGAGATTTATCTTAATTTCTGTCTTCAAGCCCATGAAGAGATTTAATATGAAGAATATATCTTGATATGAAGAATATCAGATAAAGATTTCATATGAAGAATATATAAGTTGGCTCTTCTATGTTTATGAAAGATTGATTCATTAAAGTGAAAAAAACTTTCCTAAGAATTAGTTGTTCAATTATTTTTCAGTCATGCCCAACTCTTTGTGACCCTATTTGGGGTTTTGTTGGCAAAGATACTGGAGTGGCTTGCCATTTCCTTCTCTAGGTCATCTTACAAATGAGGAAACTGAAGCAAAAGGCCTAAATGACTTGCCCAGGGTCACATAGCTAGTAAGTATCTGAGGTCAGATTTGAACTCATGAGGGTGGGTCTTCTTGATGCCAAGTCCAGTGCTCTATTCACTGTGTCGCCTAACTGCACAAGATATAATTTAATTCCTAAGAATCAGAGCCATCTGAAAATGCAATGCCTCACAATATAATGAGCTCTCCATCTTCTGAAAGTCTTCAAGCTGAGGTCATATGTCCACTTGCTAGTGGTGATGCAGAAGGAAATAATATTTCAAGGAGAGACTGGATACTCAAAAGGCCTTCAAAGTCTAGAACTCCAAGAGGAAATTGCTCAAATTACATCCAAAGAGACTATATTTGGCTATAAGGGATAATTCAATTGCTGTCAGTGATTTCAACAGCAGCAACATTATAATAGACTATAGGGAAAAGTTATAGAGGCTCTATTGCTGGAGATTTTCTTGGATATTCAATCAGATGAAGATGAAGTTCTTCTGTCTATAATATAGATGGATTCATTGAATTATAGATATAATCAGAGGGGAAAGAAAACAGGAAAGTAAGTAAGGAATATAAGGCAAGACAACTAAAGGATTAGAATAAACTTTCCAAATGACAGGAAGAAAAAGTCAACAGGAAGATATAATATGCATAGCTCTGAAAGCTGTTAAGCCTCCTTCAAACTGAAAAGTCCAACACCAAAAAGGGAAAGAACTCCTCTCTCCAGCTCTTAAAGGAAACTGCAAAACCTGATGAAAACCCACTGAAGTGACATAAAAAATATACCACAAATAAATGTACATGCTGCTACAGTAATTTAGGGAAACTTACCCTAGAGGACACTCTGTCCCATGCCTGCTTTACCAGAGCCTGATCAAGTGACAATTTGCCATCTCTACGTTGTGGCTGAATCAAAAGTTCAATCTGTTTCCTCTTCATTTCATACTGAACTCTGAAGTGTTTAAATGACTAAAGGAGAAAATGCAGGAACAACAGGGCAATAAGTCAAATGAGGAAAGCTACTATTTTACCCATTTGCATTGATAGGAGAATCAGTCCTTTCTTAATAACATTTTGATATTTTTTCCTTTTTTTTTTTTTGGAGGACAATCGGGGTTAAGTGACTTTCCCAAAGTCATATTGCTAGTAAGTGTGTCAGGTGTCTGAGGTCAGATTTGAACTCAGGTCCTCCTGACTCCAGGGTTGGTGCTCCACTCACTGAGCCACCTAGCCGCCCCAATTTTGACACTTTTAACGATCTACAGATTACTCTCTCAGCAACACTCACGTGTAGTTTTCCATGAATTTCACAGACAATTAAATTAGTATTGTTATGATCATTTCTGGTCCTTGAATTGACTCTTCAGGGTACTATTGATTGAACACAATCCATTTTAGTCCATACAGTGTCACAGAAAGCATGAGGTAGTGCATTAATTAACATGAGAGAATTATTCGCCTTAGCATTAGACATAGTTGAGATTATTAATAAAATGGTTTTCTTTCATTATTTGGTTGAAAATGAGGATTTGAGAAATGAAATAATCTTATGTTTTCTAAATTTCACAGAGTAAGTGATCTTTACATAAGAAATGGTGTATTGAAATAATATTCTTTAAAACTATATAGCAAGGTAATTTATGAATTTACTAACGTATTTATATTATCTGAGTGAATGCCCACATTTACCATCATGTGTAAGACAGAGCAGCTGATATTATTATCCTTGTGTTATAAATGAGGAAGTGAGGGTCAGAAAAATCAAGCCCAAAGTCACATGGTCAATCAGTATAGTGTCAGGATTTGAACCTAGGACTTCACCCTATGACACTGCCTTGTAAAATTGTGGTAATAAAAAATCAGTGGACTAGAAATCAAAAGATCTGTGTTTGAGTACTGTATCTGATAATCAGAAAGTCAGTTTAACATCACCCCATGACGTCACTGGTCTTTGAAAATAAAGGATCACCACCACCACCAGTCAATAAATATATATAAAGAGCCTGTTACATGTTAGGCACTGTGATAACTATTATTGATTTGAGATGTTAGGTAAATCTTTAAACTTTCTAAAACTAGTTTTCCTTATCTGTCAAATAACAATTATCTACCTCACAGGGGTACTATGAGAAAAACTAAATTTAAAGTGTTTTATAGCTATGTGATGATGGTAATGATAATAAAACTAATATAATTAACAGTATGATTTATCTTTCTTCAAAATAGCAATTTGCAAGGTGGACATTTTTCAAACTAATCAGCATAAGGTCAAAAATGACTGAACTGAATTTAAAAATACATGGCTAATATTCAAATTGTAAAAACTGAAAATTTGGGCAATCAGATAAATTATATCTAAAGCTTATATGCTATATAACTTGTCAGAATTTGACTTTAACAAATTATGTCTTATAAAACTGTGAAACTTAGAAAATGAGATAGCAATATAGTTCCTTAATAAAATTTCAAATTATGAAATAAAAAAATTTATTAGAAGTAACTAAAATATCAAGCTGAAAAACATTGCACATATGGTAATGAATTTATTATATTACACAGAAAGCTAAGAATGTCTCCAAATAAGATGCACAGTATGATTACTATGAAAATGAATGGGTTAAAAATAGGTAATCTGTCAATATTAACCAGAGATACAGAGATGTTAGTGACTTTTATGCTAAACTCAGTGGGAAAAACTAGGAAAATTCTGTCTTCTGAAAAAATGCAATTTCATGCAACTTAATACGGATCATGCAGGCAGGAAATTCATATGATGAACACTGGGTGGTGATAGTGAATAAAAGTTTATTGCACATTTTATCTTCCATTCTCTCCAAGCTCATATTAACTTTCAAAATACCATAAACGTGATATAAAAATAAATCCTTAGAGGGTTCACTTAACTTTTCTTTCAAAGAGTTCTAGGCATTAGAGAATGAAAAGAATGTCAAAAGTATTTGGTACAACTTAGATTATGTTGTATATGTGAATTTGAATTCATTTATATAATGCTTTTTGAAGTCATTTTCAAGTGTTTTAGAATGTGTGTGTATGTGTGGTTGTATGTTTGTGTAAGTGTACACACCTCCCTCATTGACCTTAAAGAATTAAAGACTTTAACAATAACGATTAAACCTACAATTCTCTATTTAATGGGAACTTGGTAAATATTTAACCGTGCAGAGCAAGAAATAGTACAAAGCTCTAAACTCACATAGAATCTTTCCTTAATTATTTACCTGGCATAATTTAGAAAACTAAACACAGATTCAAGGTTCCATATGGACCTCAGTTACAAAAGGGATTTTGTGGAGTCAAAAATCGCTTTTCTATATATTACCTGGTATCTGTCCTGTAAACTTGCTTCGGTCATTTGTGCCCTTGTCATATCTCTTTCAAACTGTTCTATCCAAACTTTTGTTTCTCTTGGCACTAGCTTGTCTTCTCTCTGGAAAGAGGAAAGTATTTATTTATTGTTATATAGTTCCAAAATCGCAGAAAAAGTCATTTTTAGTTTATCTTTTTAAACAAAATGGCAAAGTTCATTCTTTCAAACATCTTAGATCATGACTACAAAGAGAATTTGGTCCCAATTTCCTTTTACTTATTTCTAACTTATTTTCAAGCATAATAATAACTGACATTTATAATGCCAGCCTAGTAGTGGTATCACTGGATCAAAGGACATTCCCAGTTTAGTTACTTTTCAGGAATAGTTCCAAATTGCTTTCCAGATTGGTTGCACCAATTCAGAACTCCACTTCAGAGAAACCTTGGAAGATGCATGAAATGTTGGTCTAGTGAGCAGAGCAAGGAGAATAGTTTATATAAAAAGAAAAACATTAAAAATGCAAATGAATTTTGAAAGAACTCTGATCAATGAAAGGAACAATCATGCTTCCAGGGAACCAATACTGAAGTACCCTGCCCACTTCATGATGGAGACTTGATGGATTCAAGATGTAGGAGGAAAGGGGAAGGAAATGAGTACTTATATAGTGCCTACTACATGTCACCGTGCTAAATACTGTATAAATATAAATATTTAGCACAGTGCCGTGTAGAAAGCACTATGTAAGTTCATAGAGCTGGCTGAGCACTATGTAAGTTCATAGAACTGGCTGATCAGTACATACAGCACATATAGCCACTGTAAGAGTCATGATGAACCTGGCCCAGAACTGAATAGAAGGAGGAGCAGAACTGACTATTCTCTTATTCTGGAAATAGCACTGTATTTTTGAAAACTCTAAACTTCTACCTGAAACAATGGCCCATTTTTCAATGGCACTATTCTTATGGTAATACCATATGAAAGTTGTTATTTAGGTTTTTTTTTTTTAGTTGTATCTGTCTCTTCATGACCCTATTTTGGCAAAGATACTAGAGTGGTTTGCCATTTCCTTCTCCAATTCATTTCACTTCATTTCAATTCGTTTCAATTCATTCATTTCATTTCAGGTGTCTGAGGTCAGATTTGAACTCAGGTCCTCCTGACTCCAGGGCTGGTGCTCTACTCACTGAGCCACCCAGCCGCCCCAATTTTGATACTTTTAATGATCTATGAGGATCGTTTGAGGATCAGATGAGGAAACTGAAGGAAACAGAGTTAAGTGACTTGTCTAGGGTCACATAGTATCTGAGGTGAGATTTGAACTCATGGAGATGAACAGTCCTAACTTCAGAACCAATATGCTATATCCTCTGTGCCACTTAGCAGTCATATGAATTTAAAATACCACATAACATTTTCTAAGGAATTCAAGTCACAAGTCATTCAAAGGGCAATGAAAAGACACATGAACATAACTAATGAAGAATTGTACAGTGGTACTGGTAGAGAAGATATTATCAGTCTTGCTGGAAAATGGAGTAGCTCTTCACATAGACTAAGCAGGAAAGGAGTGATAGATGGCCTGTCTGGGTGTTCCATTAATATTAAAACAGTGTAGGAAGACCTAAAGGAAGTAAGGTTCATAGCACACTGGGTAGATGGACACCCTGGGGATAATTTATGAGAGAGCACATGCAAGAATCACACAGAACCAGAAGAAGCTGGTGAGGTGGGAGGTATACCATTAGAGAGATACAATGAAGTATCTAAAAATACTAAAATATGTGGATATAAGGACTTTGTCTCAACCAAGACCTTTTCTTATGCGACTAACATTTTCATTAAAAGTTATCTGCACATTAGAAAATAAAGCGGAATCTGTCAAGATTATGAGTTTGTCATATAAGGAAAAAAAAGGCCAAGTGCATAGTGTTACTAATCTCACACTCATGGGTGTTACTACTGACACACTTAGAAGCAATGCTTAGAAGTTAAACCGAAGACTGCAAACAGGATTGTATGAGAGCACAGTGATAGAGACAGGTCCTGCTGCTCTGCAGATAACTGAAATTCTTGGTTTTGAATCGTGAAACATGTTCTATGGTGGATATATTTATGATTCTTTTGCTAAGTCATCAGTAAAAAACATGCTTAAGATAGAATGCAAATATCATACTTTGAATTTTAATTGGAATGTTCAACAATATTCTCCACTATTAAAATTCTCACCCAATTATGTCTTGTTTGATGCTTTGTAGTTCAAAACACCAGAAGTCTAGAAAGTCTTAATGGCATTGCTCTGACAACAGTTCGTAGCTTAGTTTGGGAGTTTATGGATAAATTTCAAATAAATAAACAAATATACATATATATATGCAAGCAGATATATGTGTATATACATTACACACACATATATATTTTTATTTTCTCTAACTTCTGACAGAAATGTAATTTATTTTTCAATTTTCAATTTTAAAATATATTCTGAGAAGAAGTCACCAGACTTCCAAAGAGGGCCATAACCATAAAAAAAGGTTAAGAAATTCAGATTTAAAGTACACCCATAACATTATTTTTCTCTCACATATTCTCTTACATATTTTCTCAATTTTGTTCATTTTTAATTGTGTCTGACTCTCTGTGACCCCATTTGGGTTTTTCTTGGCAGATATACTGGAGTGATTTCCCATTTCTTTCTCCAGCTCAAGGCAAACAGAATTAAGTGACTTGCCCAGGGTCACATAACTAGCAAATGTCTGAGGTCATATTTGAACTCAGTAAGATGGGTCTTCTTAACTTTAGGCCTGACACTCTATCCACCATGGAATCCAGCTGCCTAACTCTCGATGTATACTTTAATTCTCTATCCAGCTGTCTTTCTGTCCATCTATAACAGAATATATCTTTATTATATATTATATTTATATATGCCATAGTTAGAATATTTATTTATCAGAAAGCCTCTAACCCTAGCAAGTGCTGTGTGATAAGGCATAACAGACCAATATAATATTCTTTATATGCCAAATTAAGAAAAAAAATCAGTCAATTTACATACCTGCTTATGCATATATGCACATATATCACTAGATATAGAAAATATTATTTAAATAGCTATATAATTAAACCCTTTTAAGAGTGTTGTACTTAATAAAAGTTTTTACCACACACCTAAGTCATTAATCATTCATGAAAAACAAATTAATTATATTTCATTATTAAATTCTCTAAGAGTTACATCTTTGGAATTAACACAAGGATCATTTGTAGTCACCTCAAATTAACCTTTGGGATCAGAACTGGGCTCATAAGGAAATGAGACAGTAAGTCATATTCAAGATGTGTTAAAAAGATATAGAACAAGTAAAAAAATATATTTAGAAATGTTCTACATAAAAGCTCAAATAACTCTAGACTTTTTCTCTAATGACAGCAGTTTTGAAGATGTGGTATGATCTAGATGCTCTGTCCATAGAGGACTTGTCACTGCTTCTGAATATTCGCTATACTTGTAGTTTCCAACCACTTCTAATTATATCCCCTCGGATGTGCTTTTTCCAGTAGTCATTATGCCTTTTTTTTAATTGAAATACTAGGCTTCAATTTTTTATTTCTCTCTGATACCATGTTATTGATCTCATGTACAGAAGAAATTAAGTAAAAAAGCTAAATTGAGCTTAAAAATCACAATAAATATCCCTCAGTATCAATTTCTGAAATATCCCAGAAGAAATAAAATACATTTTCCTTTTTTTTAAAGTTATGAATGAAAGGCTCAGTGACTAAATTACTCTTGGCAAGTAAAGGATTATTTGGGAAGTAAAGTGGGTGCTTGTTGTGGGGTCTGCTGGGGGGGAGCAGTCATTTTAAAAAACCTTTAAGGCACTAAGCATTATATTTCTGCTCATATGTATTAACTGAAGCATCACCTGATTCCCTTCCATGTACTGAGGGATTAATTTACTGACCTAGAAAAACTATTAATGTTAAAGATAACAAAACCATAGAGATTCAGAAAGGGGATAAGAAAGAAAATCAATTCGATAAAAGAAGGCCTTCTAGGAACAAAATTACTACATAAAAGAATCTGATTTTCTCTGTGATGTGAGAATGGGGGCTACACGCACAGAGTTCCTTTAAGGCTATTGTACAGACAGGTCAATGTTCTATGTGTCCAGATTTAGTGAGTGTGTAAACCACAAAGCCAGAATCCAACCATAAGCACTCCCCAATTATAGCAAAAGAGCCAAACACCAACCACTACAGAGAGGCCTGATGTAAGAGTATCAATTCCTGTCAGCAGCTGTGCCCACTAAAACTCTCTGCAGCTCCAGTGAGAAAAATCTGCCTTCCCTATCTATTTATGCCTTAGGTCCAGTGGGAAAAGTCTTCCTGAAAAGTAGCTGGCAAGAAACAGAATTAGTTCCCTGCAGCGACAGAGTTACATGAACTGAACATGACACGCCAGCTTCACTTAAAAGCAGTTTTTGAAATGCCCGTCAGATATAAACAACATGCATGCTGTACAGCCCAATTTTCAGTTGTATACCACACACCTTTTGTGAGCAATAAGTAAATAAAGACTCCTGAAAATAGCAAATAGATCCAGGTCCAGAGATGGGACTTGAGAACATCTGAGGTTATGAAGCAAGATTCTTATCTTGGCTCCTAAATGTGAGTATATGCCAAAGCTTTGCCTTGGGTCACCTTCTCTTCTCTTTGGGGGCAACCTCATCAACTAGATGGCAAAGTGGAAATAGTGCTGACCCTAGGGTCAGGAGAACCCCAAAAAATACAAATTCAGCCTTAGACACTTAATAGTTCTGTGTCAATGGACAAAGTGTTTGCTTCTCAGTCTCATTTTCCTCATCTGTAAAATGGACATAATAATAATACCTACCTACCAGGGTTACTGTGAAAATAAAATGAAGTAATATTTGTAAAGTGCTTCTCAAATCCTAAAATGTGATAGAAATACTGGCTATGATTACCATTACTATCTATACAGGTGACTCAGATCTGTACACCTAGCCCTCATCTCTTGTCTGAGATCCATTCTTGTATCAATGACCGCCTGTTGGACCTTTTGACCTAGATGTCCTGTAAGCATTCCAATGTATCGTGTCCAAAACATAACTCCTTGTCTTTCCTTCTAAAACTAGATGTCTTATAAAACTCCTTATTTCTGGGAAATGTGTCTTGTCCCCATCTAACTTCACCATCTAGGTTCACAACCTTGGAATCATCCTTGATTTTTTATTCTCCTTCACCTTACATACGAAATCAATTGCCAAATACCATAAATCCCTCCTCTCCAAACATCTCTCATATCTGTCCTTTCCCTCTAGCCCCATAGCCACTACACTATTTCAAGACCTCACTGCCTCTTTGTATCAGCCTTCTAACCGGGTTAGGAGTTTCCCTGACCTTGAATCTCTCTCCCCTGAAATATATCCTCCACACACCTCTGAAAGTGGTTTGTCTAAAACGCATCTGAGTATGTCACTGACTTGCTCAAAAAACTTGAGATACTTTCAAAGCCCTTCACAGCCTTTTGTTCCAATTTAACTTTCCAGTCACACATTCCTTACTTCTGTCTCTTAGAATCCTCACTTTCTAAAAATTCAGTTCAAACACGAGATCTTTATGATGCCCTAAAGTATCTAAGGTCTGTTTTGTAGGTATTTGTATTTACTTATATTGTATATGCTTAGAGATGTGCATATTGTCTCTGCTGATAGAATGTATCTTCCTTGAAAGTAAGTTTATTTTTGCCTTCATCTTCGAAGCACCTAGCATACAGTAGTCACTTAATAAATATTTGTTGATTAATTAACATCAGAACTTTTACATTGGGAAATTTAAATGCTTTTTTCCCAATACTTCATTAAAATTGTTTTTTCCTTCTTTGTTGAAAGCATTGCATTATATTTGTCTATCCCATGTTATGTAGCCATCAAATCATTGCAACATTGCATATTAGGGAATATTTGTAATGATTCTTTGAGCTTCTGCTTCTTCAGGCTGAATCAGTCCACTTCCTTCAGGCTCTGGTTTGAAGATGTCTTATCAGCCTAGGATCACTCTTGTTATCTTCTTCTGCCAACTTCTAAAATGATTGACATACTGTGAATTTATTAAATGACTGACATACTTCTTTAAATTAGATGTTTTAAACAAAGGTGAACATTTTTAGTTTGAACTTGACCAATAATGAGAAAGAAGCAGATCACTTCACAGCTCTTAGAAATTCTCTTCATATATCTCCCTGTTATTTGGCCTATTTAATAAGGATCTGTTCATTGTTTGCTTTCAGTCTCTTCTGAGCACTAATACTCTATCTCCAGCATCAGACTTGACTATGGTGTAAAATGTAAGTATTAATCAGAATTTTTAAAGCTTGGGATCATAGGGAAATTTATATTATTTCACCTAAATAATTGTATTATTTTTTGAAGACTATAAATTGGGGATTCAAGTGATTTAAAAATACCAGTACAATGTGTACAGCTTATAATTAGATTGCTTGCTGTCCTGGGGAGAGGAGAAAGGAGAGAGGAAGGGAGAGAAATTTGGAACTCAAAATTTTACAAAAATGAATGTTGAAAACTCTCTTTACATGTAATTGGGAAAAAAATAAAATACTATTGAGGAAAAAAATATTACTATGAGCTTTTTAAAAATAAGATAGTCTACCAATCTGAAAGGTACAAATTGAAACAGTATTTCCTATAACTGGCAAGGTCCTCTAAACGTTCCTTGACTGCAGGGGATACTAAAGAACGAACTTGGTTTAGGAAATACATAAACTGAAAAGTAGATGAATCAATCATGAGTTACAGGTGAGAAACAAAGACATAGCCTGAGTGACTGGTACCAGGATTGATCACAGTTTGCTATGAATTCTGTCTTTAGTAATATTCAAAATGTGAAAATCAATTACTTTCAGAAACTTAAAGAACAGCATTAATTTCATATACAATGTTTTTAGGGCTGGAATCAAGATCTTTATGGGCAATGACATATATTATGTCATTTACCTTGCCAAATCATCAAAATTCTCATAGTCATTTTTCCATAAAAATATGATTTCCTTTATGTGATTCTCTCTTTTGTTCCTCATTCACACAAAAAGCCTTTTTCTCTGAAGCCAAATTGTCTCCCTCCCATTTGTTTCCCTCTGTTCTTTAGTCAGTTATGATTTAATTACATTCAACTGCTATTTTATAAAAAAAATTTTAAATAAAACCAAACGCAACATAGTTTTATTTAAACAATGTATGTACATATATGGGGAAAGCTAAGTGGTACCCAAGACCAAAAGTGCTGGGCCAGCAATAGGAAAGGTGGGAGTTCAAATCTGGCTTTCAAATACTTACTTGACCCTGGACAAGTCGCTTAAACTTATTTGTCTCAGTTTCCTTGTCTGTAAAATAAGCTGGAGGAGAAAATAGCAAAACACTCCAGCATCTTTACCAAGAAAATCCCAAAAGGTAGAGGGGAGGTCACAAAGAGATGGAACGACTGAAAAATGACTGAACAACACATACATATATACATATGTGCATAAAATATAAATGTATAAAATACACATATAAAACAGAACACATATCTAACAATAAATGCATGCATGTATATAACATATGCATAGGATACAGATGTGTATAATATACATGGTATGAATATATACACATGTATGTACAAGATACACACACATACACACACACACATATATAGAAAGAGAGATAACACACTTTTAAACAAAATACCTACTTCATTTTCTTGTTCATCAGCACTTGCGTTATGAACATCAGGATAATATTTCAGAAACTGGGCTACATAAGTCATAATAGACTTCTCATCAGGCTTGTCAACATCCACATCTGGAAAAACACAAAACAAATATATATAGTTAATCAGTAGCAACAATTTCAAGGGACTAATGGCTTTAAGTGGTTTTGCACAAAATATAATAGTGATATGTTGTAAAAACAAGCATATATATTGAACCAAAAACAATAGGTTTAAATGCAGAAAAACATAGTATTACTCATCTAGCTTGTTTCAAAACCAATTCAGTGTATCTAAGACACTTTAGAAAGGCCATGACTTGCAAAATAGCTCAATATTTAAGGGTCAAATGTACAAAGGAGTATTTGGGCAAGTGATGAATGTCCCATTTAAATACTTCTCAGAATTATGGGCATTAAGAATCTGATATTTTCTATGCTTGTACTTTTGCCTAATTACTAAAGCATCAATTGTTTGCAAGCCTCAGATGTAGATGAAAAAAATGCTTCATTTAAAACAATTTTAGCCACAAGACTGAAGGAAAAATTGTTGCAACACATGTGTAATCTTAATCTTTTCAGACAGATGCCTGAGATTCTGGTAGTGGTCCCTATTCATGATTTCACCTAATTCTATTTTCAGGCAGTTAATCACAATGAGATCTGAGTTCTACATTCCCTCTGAAGCTGGGAGAAGACCCAGTTATGGCAACTCCTTGAACCAAGTCAACTTATTGAGACTTGGGGAAAAAAAAACTTCGTGGTTGTCTAGGGGTATAGTGGAAACTGCTTAACTGACAAGCCAATCCATCCTTTTCCCTGAGAGGGAAGTCTCTGGGGACTCAGACTTTGAAGGAGGAAGCTACAGCTACCTATCCTGGGAAGTCCTCAAGGTTACATTTAGAACCTATTTCCCATTTTCCTTTTATGACTATTAACAACAGATCAATAATTCACAAATCTCTTGAGTAAAGTGACATTTTAAGTAAAACTAGTGCTATACTTGGAGAATCATCCCAAGGACCCTTTGATTCAATTTATAGTCACCTAGTGACATTATTTCTAAAAGGTAAATATCTGGGTTAAAGGAAGAAGGGACATAGAGATTAGAAAAGAGTGGACTACAGTCTTTAAGAATTTTGGAATCCTTTCTAAAAAATCATTTTTCACATGACGTATGTTGTTTTTATTATGTTCATTATAAAAAGCAGCCATTCATCAGTGGTGTTGATAAAGTTATACTCTTATTAATATCTATAAATTCTTCTTTATATCCTGAGTGTGACATAATGTAAGGTGTCTTTCTCACTGTATCAGTCCTCTTAAAACAATTCTGTGGCTGTCACTGAGACCTCTAGTCCCTCCACACTTTCAGTCTATGACTCCTGCTCTTTATTTCATTTTCTTCCCTTCAGTTTTGACTTTGTATTTGAAGAGTTACATTACATTCAGTCTTGTATCCTTGAGTCTCATGTCCCCTGATTCTGTTTCCATTTATATTTACCATAATTCCATCCTTGGTTTAGCCTCACTATGGGCCTCCTCTGCTCTTATTAATGAACCATTTAAACACTAACATTCTGCTCTAATATCCTACTTGAACACCATTATAGGAAGTCACACAAACATACCTCCAGAGTTCACTACAATTTATTTCAAAGGCTCTTGCAGTTGCACTACAATCTTTTTATTCTTTCCTGATTATCATACTTCTAGCAGTAATTATATACTTTTTTTCCTTTCATCAAGGTCCTATATTCTCACGTCCTTCTCAGCAGAGCATCTCATCTCCTATTTCAATGAAAAAATAATGGCCATCTCACTTGAACTCCATCTTCTCCCATATTTCATAACTCAAAATACCTCAACACTATCCCTTATTCTCTCCTGCTTTCAACTAGGCTCTGACAAAGATTTGGTCTTTTTTTAAGGCCTAAACTTATAATTATTTACATGATCATATCACCTTTTTTCTTCTCAAGAACTTTTCTCCTTAACTATTTTTCTGCCACTGTCTTTAGTATTTTCTCATTATTGGCAGTTGGCTGGTTTAGTGGACAGAGTACTGGTCCTGGAATCAGGAAGACCTGAGTTTTAATCCAGCGTCAGACACTTAGTAGTTGTATGAACCTCGATAATTCACTTAACCTCTGCCTTAATCCACAGGAGAAGGAAATGCAAAGCACTCTGGTATCTTTGCTAAGAAAAAACAAACTCATGGACAATATCAGCATGCTATGGTCAACAGGGTCATGAAGAGTAAGACACGACTAAATGATTAAACAGTAACAACAACATTATTGGCTCCCTCCTTGCTGCATACAAACATGTCCAGTCTCTACCACCCTTTAAAAAATCCCTCCACTTGACCCCTACCATCCCTTCAAATATTCACTATCTTTTTTGCCTGCCACAAATTATACTCTGAGGCATTCATTCCTCTATTTTTACCTTCAACCCACTGCAAACCGACTTCCAACATTTATCAACTACCTTTACTCATTCCTTATTCTCTTTGAGCTCTTTTATGATTTTGGCATTGTTGACTAGCTCTCTTCCTGGATATTTATTACTCCCCTGACTTCCATTAACACTGTTCTCCTTATTCCTTGCTTTCTATGACTACTCTTCCATCTCATTAGCTTGTTCATCATCTGTTTCTCATCTAATGAAACATAGGACCCAAGATTATATCCTAAACTCTCTTCTTTTCTTTCTCTATACATCCTCCTTAAATGAACCCAACAGCTCCTGTGGTCTAAATGATCAATTCCAGGAAGATATTTCCCAGGTCTAAATACACAGGTCTAATCTCACTTCCAGTTCTACATCCCAAACTGCCTTTTGATCATCTCCATTCAGAATTCCTGTCAATATATCACAATTAACTTTTCTAAAATGTAATTTGCTGACTCCCATTTTCTTTTCTTAAACTATTTCATATTACCCATTTTTCTGAACTCTACCATTCACATGAAGTGGTTTAACTACCTTCTCAGCTTAGCATTCCATATTTCATCCCTTTGCTTTTGCACATGCTGTCTGCTAAGCCAGGAATTGTCTCCATCTCTTGAAATCTCTAGCTCCTTCTTTGCTTCCTTCCTTCTTTCCATGCTTCCTCCCTTTGCTTTGTTCTTTCCTTTTTTCTCTTTCCTTTTTACTTAATGGTATTTTATTTTTTTAATTACATGTAAATATAGTTTTCAACATTTATTTTTATACTTCTTCTCCTTCCTTTCATTCCCTCTGCTTTCCCTAATACAGCAAACAACCTAATAACATCATGTCAAACATATATCCACACCAGTCATGTTGTGAAAGAGTCAGAACAAAAGGGGAAAACCATGAGAAAGAAAAAAAAACAAAAAAGTGAAAATATTTAGATTCCATATTTTTTTTGTCTGAATGTGAATAACATTTTCTATCAAGAGTTTTTTGTGATTGTCTTGGATCATTTTATTGCTGAGAAGAGTTAAGTCCATCAGAGTTGATCATAACCCAATGTTGCTGTTGTCTATATACATCCTCCTTAAGCGAATCCAGCAGCTCCTGTGGTCTAAATGATCAATTCCAGGAAGATGATTCCCAGATCTAAATACATCAGTTCGGGTGCTATTTCATAAGCAAAGTCTTCCCTGATTCACTCTCCCCTAATTGTTGGTGCACTCTACCTCCTTGAATTATCTTGAATTCAGGTATCTATGTGACTGCTATTCCCCTTCCTACTGTGCCCAATAAGGTGGGGACATTTTTGGTCTTTATATCCTCAGTGCTTATTACATTATCTTATACATAACATACGCTTAATAAGTGATTGCTGAATTTAATTTTAAGTGTACAAGTTATTAAAGGAGTGTTCTGATGTCCTGATGACAATTCTACTTACAAAGGATCATAACTTAAAAGCAGTCAACTAGAGTATTAGAAATATCAGGCTTAATATGTTTTAGTAATAACTAACATAGTATTTAAAAGTTTGCAAAGCATTTTCTATGTGATCTTATTTTATTTATAGTCATTATTTTTTCAGTAAGAAAATGAAATATTTGTACTATGGAAATGTTTATCAGAGACTGTAACTTTATGATGCCAATCAACTTACAGTAGTAGTATAGAAAAGCCCAGTATACCTTCAGGATCTAGGAGTCTTGGGATTCCTAATTCTGTTTCAGCAATAGTGAAAGCCTCTTCCAAGTTTTCCCGGTTAGGTCTTCCTTTCACTTTCTCCAAGTCTACTAGTTCTGGCCGAATAGCATGAATAACTGAATGAAATGCCACACCACTTCTCCAGCTTCGTCCAAAATCTTTTACTTCAATCCCAACCTGCCTTGATATGTTTAAATAAAAAGTAAGAAGATGAAGGAGAAGGTGGAGAAGGTGGAGAAGGAGGAGATGGAGGAGGAGGAAGAGGAGAGGGAGGAGGAGAGGGAGAAGGAGGAGAAGGAGGAGGAGGAAGAGGAGGAGGAGGAAGACGATGACGAGGAGGAGGAAGAAAATAACATAAAAGAATGAGAAGGGAAAGGAATGGAAGAGGAGGTCAGGGGAAGGGAAAAGAAAGGGGAAGGAAAAATAAAGGAAAAGGAAGGAAAGAAGAAATTTGTTGATCCATTGATATGGAAATAAAACTTAACCTTTTGAACAACAAACAATAGTGAATATTGTTTCATGCGATACATAATTCTAGAATATAAATAATGTGCAAATAAAAAGACCATTCTCATTTCATAAATATTAAAAGGTAGATTTTAGTAAAAATAACTTTTTCCAAGACAATAAAAATCAAATCCCTACATTTAGGTTATATTTTACTGGATTTTTCATTAGTTTAATTACAAGTTGAGTACTATATTTTCATTATATCTATTTTTGGTTGCTTATTTGTTGTTGTTTTTAAAAAAAAAACCTCAGCAAAGGAAAAGAAAGCTGGGCAAAGAAGCTAAGAAAATATGAATAGAGAGGAGTGGAAGTAAAAATACTCCAAATTAGGGTAAATCCCCTTTATATAATCTTCTAAGAAAGGAGTACCTACCCAGTATTGCCTGAAGAAGACAAGCTTCCTACAGTAAACAAAATGTGATTATGAAGTAGCATCACCAATATTTTAATAGTATGATTGCTGCCTCTCTTTTCAAAATTATAATCATGGAAAAGTCTGCATGTTTTTCTTTTAAAAAATGCTATAATTTTATGAAACCTTTCTGCAACTCCTCTTTCAGCATTGCCTTCAAAGACTGTCACATATTTGTGAATCTCTTCAATGATGGTAAATCTTTATCCTTTGAGAGGGTGAGTTTGGCTTTTGGAAATAGTTTTTACAAAAGAGTACAAATCTAAGTAAAATAAAAGGTTTTTTGGTGGTTGTCATTGTTTAAAAAAAATAATTAAATTATATGACTGCTTCAGTTTCTTAGTGATTCATAAACTTACTCTGAAGACAAATCCCAATGAAAATGTTGAAAACTGTTTTGTGCAATAGCACCATCACTGGAATAAGTCCTAGGCTAATGTCCTGAAGTCAAATTTAAAGGACCACATTACTTGGGGCAAATTAATCTTGGTATGTTTGTCATTTAAAATTTGATCTAGTCATTATATAGTTACACCTGATTTACATAGGGCATAAAATGACCTCTTCCTCAACTAGATCCTCTAATTTCTTTTCTCTGCAAGTCAAAATATGCAGTGACTACGATCATTATAAGTATAGCTTGCTTCATACTCAGCAAAACTGAACCTGAAGTATAATGTTAATAGCCCACCTTAAACAGTATTTAGGCAATGCATGCAAAAGACATTAAAATTATTTGTTTAGAAAATATTTGTGTCTTCAATGGAATTATTTATTAACTCTACACATCAATAAAATCTGCTTTCAATAAAGTGGAAGTATACCAGCATTATCCTTTCCTATAATGTTTTGGTTCAAACTTTAAGGTTTATTACTTTTTTCACATAGGGAATTTCATAATTTGTTAAAGGCAGTAAGCTGAAGGCATAGTTTATTACCAGATATGTCTTATAGAGAGGAACCTCAATGTCATTTGTTTGTTCACTTTATTTAACCATTCATCCACAAGTTTACCATATGTTTTCTGATTTTGCTGAATCGCATCAAATTAAAACTCTCAAAACCACTATTTTTCTTCTGGACAAAGAACACAATAATTTCCTGAGCTTCTCTGAGCTTAGTCAGCCCAGAAAACAAACAAATGGATTCACACTTAGATTGTCTCACTTGGTAAGGCCTTCTAGAGTATAAACTATGTTGGCATAGGCTTCTAGCCCTCAATTTAACCTCCAAAATAGTCTGTAATAAGGCTTCTGAGAAGAACTTTAGCAAAGTCTATTCAATATAAATCATAACATTTCCTCTATGTTGCATTCCAGATGGCTAGGAATGTTCTCTTCTTGAGGGTCTTTTTTTTCCTTCTTTTTTAAAGGTGTTTAGATTCTAAAACTTTCAATAAGATTTTAGTTTGTTTAAAAAACTTTCATGACAAGGTTTCTCTACATATATGATTATTTCATTCTAGGATAGTTTCTAGAACCCATATGAGTGAATCTGCAATTATGGATTCTCATTTATATTTAATTTGGTTAAATTGTGTAATATTGTTTGCAATATACACAACATAGAAATGTTTTTCTTTTTAGTGCTTCAACAAAGACATTGTACTTTTTCCATTAAAGCAGGAATACTTAATCTTTTTGTATGCCATGAACCCCATTGGTCATTTGGTGAAACCTATGGATTCTTTCTAATAATAACATTTTTAAATACATAAAACGAATTATGCAATATTACAAAGGAAGATAATTTATGCTGAAATAGTTATAAAAATACTTTTTAGAATGCATGCACCTCAGGCTCACAGTCTCTATACAATAAGGCAACACAAGATTAAGAGTCCAGATACGAATGTCTCACACTATTTTGCCTTTCTTTGGTACTTCTATATTTATAATCGTTACTTATGTATATTCTACTGCCACCAGCCCGTAAGATTTTAAGTTTTTTTAGGGCAGGAATTATATTTTATTTTTGCATTTCCACCACCTAGCATAGTGGCTTACACATAGTAGGCACTTAACAAATATTGTTGAATTTAAGTTTTTGGAATGGCCTGGAATTAGGACATACATCTACCACTATATTATTATTATTTTCAGATATTTATACAACCCATTATCTCTACCAACTTATTTACTAATCATTAAAGCAATCTTCCTTCCCCACAGATTTTCTGTTCCATTTGTAAATTTGACATGACACATTTACAAAACAACCACTTACTACAGTGATTCACAGTGATTAATATGCCCTGCATAACAGGCCATTGGAAAACGGAACATAGCCCTTTGCTAGCGTGAGAAAATGAAAAAAAAAAAAAAAACAACTCAGTCCTCAAGTAACAGGAAAGCTGCACAGATCAGGTAGAAAGATGCCAACTTGATCCCACAAAAATATGAGAGCTGGGGGCAGCTAGCTGGTGCAATGAATAGAGCACCGGCTCTGGAGTCAGGAGGACCTGAATTCAAATCCAGCCTCAGACACTTGACACAGAAACTAGCCATGTGACTTTGGGCAAGTCACTTAATCCCAACTGCCCTCCAAAAAGCAAAAAAACAAACAAACAAAACAAAAAATATGAGAGTTGCAGGAGTTAACACACCATAACTCAGAACATGACTGTAGCCTAACAAAATATGGGAGAGACAACAGAAAATGGAGAACTTCTCTAACAGCATTAAATTGAGGGTTGGTTTATCTCAAACTGTAGAAATTCGAAATGCTGGTCCATTTACTTGATATTCACATAATTTAATGCTGTATGAAGCAATGCACAAAGGCAACACTATTGGTTACATATACCATATTAAGACAAGTTGAAAAACCATCACAAGACTGTGCAGGCATGGTAGATATATTCCAGTGTCCACTTACCAGGCCCTTCTGCTCCTCCTGCACAGTTAAGATTTAATATGTACACATTAGTAACAGCTAGATTATTCTAGATTGGATGAAACATAAGGTTTTTTAAAAAATTAGAAATCACCTCAAAGTATTCTTTTCAGATATAGTTTTTTATGTTAATATGTGCTATAAAAATGTTAGTTATCACAAAATCCAGAACACTGAACTTTCAATGACAAGACATTTTAAAATTAGATATATTCACATTCTTCTTTCATATAACACATTTGAAGTGAAGCTTCCAAAACATTCTAAGAATGAAACTCCTTAATGTTCAAAATAAAACATTATTAATCTAACATTAGAAAGAACCTTCGTTTTCATCTCATCTAACCCCCTCATTTTATAAATGAAGAAACTGAAGCCTTGGAAGGTTGCCTAAAATATATAAGTAGTAAGTACTGGAGGGAGGGATCTGATTCTAGAACCAGTGATCTTTTCACTGACTCATGTTGCTCATGTCCCAAATAGAGTATTTTATTTAAGGAACAACACTTTTTTTAACCTTTAACTCAGATATAGAAAAGTAGAATTTAAACTACCACAAAATAAGGTAGAGAACAAGGCATATTTCTTCTGATAATCTAAATAAAATATATCCATTCTCCTTGAACCTGAAATATTCAGACAATTGAACCAAAAATATTTTTTGGTGTGTTTTTCTCTTGTGCTATCCAAATGATTAACCAAATTTCTCATTTGATTTTGTCTGTGAAGATAATCATTTTAGAGTAGTTATTTGTTATTTTTTTCTAGAGTTCCAGGAGAACTCCAGTCTTTTCTTTTTTCAGGCATACAGCCCTGCTAGGCCTCCTAAACCACTGATAACAATCACTGAATCTTTAGCCATAAAAAATGGACTTCACAAAGAACTCTACAACCAAAGTAAAAAGAAAACAAAATTATAGGAAGAAAAGAAAATCCTAGTCACTGAAAAAGATGTATGAAACAGCAAAGAACTCAGTTTTTTTAAAAAGCTAAACTTCAGATTATTTGCCTAAAAGGAAATGAAAATCCTGAAGAGGACTTACACAGTTCTGAAGCTGTGAATTAATTCTGAAAAGATTAATTGTAAAGACAAAAATATCAGGCACAATGACTTAAAATAGAAGTCATAATCCTTTCTGTCAATTAGGAAAAGAATAAATTTTAATCCCTTTAATGGCTCTTGTACAAGAAGAAGCATGAAGAAACAGGCTTAAACTTCTTATTAAACATCCCCCTTTTCAATAACAAAGCAAGGTGAGCGATAGGAAAGCCCCTTAAAAATTTCTTGGAGCTTTTGCCTAAATAGAAAAAAAAAGTGCTCAGTGATTCATCCTGCTTCTTCTAGGATCAGAATCCAAAAGATACTTACTTTGCTGCTGTGTACTGCACCCACTTTAACAGGGCCTTCTTAGCATTCCCTTGGGCCTTGGTCACCACCTTCCGTTTGTTTGGTGGGCTAGCAGTTTCAGAGCTGAGGACACTGTCCATAGAAGATGTACTACTGGACAGGGACTGGAGTTGTGGAAGGTTGCTTGTCAATTCTTCAATCTGTTCATGAATAAACAAAACAAGTTACAGTATAAATACTGTTACTATATTTCCCGGTTTGATGTTTTGCATTTGAGTGCTAAATGTTCTGTCAATGTATTGTAAAAGAAATATAATCAAATAGGATTTTCATTAAATGAACTATAACACAAAACACTCATAATGATATAATAATAATTATCTGAAATGGTAAAATAGTATAAAAATATAGAATTTCAGAGCAGGAAGACATCCCAAATACCAAATAATCCAATGCACCTAATTAAAACAGATAATGAAACAGAACTAGAGGGATTTATGCATCACTATTCAGTGTAGCTGATGACAAAGCTAGATTCCATAATTCACCTCACAACCTTTCCTATTCCTCGTACTATTTTATACAATTGTACTTTAGGGTCCAAATTACTGTTCAACTATGTAATTTATTATTCTTGATGTGTATCACTAAGTACTGCCTAACTTTTGGAAAATGTAGTTTATAACTCAAACATTTTTTTTTTGCTTCCAGGTTATCTTGCCTCAGATGTGCATACATACAAAACATATGAGACATAAAGTAATGAAGCTTCATATGTCCATTCTTCTGTATTTAATGTTGCTGTTGGCATGGTGTTTTGGAGGAAGAAGATGACTTTTTCCTCTCTTCCACTTCTATAAGAACCCTAATAACTAGTTAAATGGTGATCTTCTATCTTGAAGAGAGTTATTTTTTAAAAGACATCCTCCACTTAGCGCCTTATCTGGCCTCCCCTCCCACCTTCCCACCTCCTCTCTCTGTAGAAATACCTTGAACTAGAACAATACTCATCCCAGCTCACTCCCTCTCCCCTTTCCAACCATTAGTTTGAGGGTCTTGTGTTAGCACATAGTTGAACCTGGGCAGGGCAGTAAGTATTGGGAGGCAGGCATTATCGTCCTAGACACAGTGATTTTAATGTGCCATTCTGGGTTATGTTTCTGTAAGTTTAGTTCTCACCTCACAGTAGGGAAAAAAGGGAAAACTAATAACTCAGCACTTAATAATATAGCAAAATAGTAATGATCTTCTATCTTCATACCTGAAAATACAGAATAATGGTCCAAACCAAGCCGAGGACAATAGAAGGTCGTCCATCAGCAATGTCAGTGGAATTTATGTTCACTAATTTAATCTGTTTAAAAAAATAAAAAGTAGATCATTACCACAAGCCATGTAAAATCATATTTTAATTATTGGTATAACCTTTTAGAGCTTATTAGCAATGAAATTTAAGCATGCCTGTGTAACTGTACATAAACGTGTGTTGAATTCATTAAAAAGAACATTCAAATAGACAATCTTGGTTGAATTTTCAGTGACATTCATTGGGTGCATTACAAAAGATATTTTTGTTTTTCAACATCAAGTATTTGTGAATACTTGCTTTACTTAATGGTGAAAAAAATGCAACATCATGCAAAGAATTACCAACAAAATGTCAGACAGAGAAGATGTAACTCTTTCCCTTCGAATGCTGGCTGGAACCCAAGAACATGGCAAGTGGTTTAAAATGATGCACTTACTTTGGAGTTTGAAATATCATGTAACTTAGGTTCTTTTTTACCTATAAGAAATCAGGAATTAAAGTTCTACAAAGTCTTGTACTAA
Organism: Pseudocheirus occidentalis; assembly: GCA_028646575.1. Lineage (NCBI taxonomy): Eukaryota > Metazoa > Chordata > Mammalia > Diprotodontia > Pseudocheiridae > Pseudocheirus > Pseudocheirus occidentalis. The sequence goes on along the minus strand of CM053593.1, from coordinate 310,837,787 downwards.
CCGGTGATCCTCTGTACATGGACTGACATGGAAAACAAAGGAAAAAGATGACATACATATTATAAAAAAAGCAGCATTCATTGGTCAAAGGGAAACTTAGCTAAGCACTATAGAGAGGACCAATCTGCAATGTGGAATATTTATTTAGTTTGTTTAAAACATTAATTTTAGAATGGAGTCTTACAAGGAAGTGAAAAATAAAATAAGGAAATTGTTTTAATCCATAAGAGATTTGAGATGGATCCCATGTTCATGTAGTCCATTCCAATGACTTTAAGGAATTGGGGGTCTTAGTGGACTGCAGGCTTAATGAACAAGCAATGGGTTGCAGCAGTTAAAAATGGTATGATGATCTAAGGCTGTATTAAAAGGGGCAGATATAACTTCCAGGAATGGAAGGCAATAATTCCATTGCACTCTCCCCCTGTCAGAATTCAAGTGGAATAACATCTTCATATCTGGACACCATGACTTGAAAAGGACATTGATAAACTGGATATCATCCAAAGGAAGTTAAATAAGATGCTAAAAGAACTCAAATTCAAAACACACATGAACTGATTGAAAGAATTTGCGATGTTTACCCTAGAAAAATAAAAGACAACTAGCTAAGCTAGCTCTCTTCAAATATGTGGAAGGCTACCATTTTAAGGAAGGATTAGACTTGTTTTGCATGGACCCAGAGAGCAGAACCAGGAGCAACTAAGAAGTTGCAAAGAGGTCAACTTGAACTTGACATCAGGAAAAGTTTGCTCTGATATGGACTGTCCAAAAGTGGAAAGGGCTGTCTCCAAAGGAGGTGAGGTCTCCTTCCATGACATACTTTTTCAAGAAGAAGCTGGATAACCAATTGTCAGGTATGTTATAGTGAGGATTCCTTTGATGTGGGGTTGGACTAAAATGGCTCCTAAGGTTCCTTCCAATCTCAAATTATGTGATTCTGTGATGTGTAAGTCATCCCAACACACAACTATCTATTTTATTCATGAAACTCTCTAGGGCATGACATTTCTCAATCTCCCTTGGTCATCCATTCACATGTTTTATTATCTTAGTGATTAAAAAGTCTTGCCTTCTATCTAGCTAAAATCCCATCAGTTTAATTTAAGCCCTCCCCTATCTCTGGTTCTCGTTTCAAACAATCAATAAATAGTTATTGAACATACAGACTAACAGCTCAGCAGATATTATAAGCTTTCTCATAAGTAGATATATGCTCACATATATTTAAATATTAGAAACATTCAGATGAAGCTTTCAAATGTTTAGAAACAGGAATTGTTAGCCTTTCATCTTCTAAACATAAGTTTCTTCAGATTCTCAAGGGTGATCTTTTTTCTTGGGCACTTACTAGAGTACAGAAAATACAACAAACACACCAAATACTTTGAATGAATGCTGAATCAGTAGACCTGATGGCTTCACCCATTCCTCACAGAACCAGTCTCCGATCACTTATATCATTTTGATTGTCCTCTACTCATTCTCCAGCTTCATTCTTAATATACTTTTTTAATAGGCACTGAAAATACTTCAATAAAGTATCTGATCATTGTAGAAGACAAAGGAATGTTTAATCTTTGTCTTTTCATACTATATTCCTTATTAATAATTTTCAGTACCAAATTGTTTTTGTCCAATGCCAACATGCTTCCCTAATCTGAATTACATTAATAACTCATAATCAGTCTATAGTCACTTTATAGATGATCTTTTCCAGTATTTGTACCTATTAAGCAATTAAATTGTACCCTTTCTGTTAAAGAAAATTGTTCCCTAATATTTAGTCTATGACAAGTTTTCCACCCTGAACTCCTCCCTATTTTAATAGTTAAAACATACAAAGCAATTCTTTTCCCTATGCCAAGGGAGTGTGTGAGGGTAAGAGCCAGAACTAATTAACCTGCACACCAAGTGGTGGCTAGAGTTTGTGGATGAGTCAGGAAAAGGTGCATAAGGCTTACTGATTTCAGGGTATATCTGTTATATCTGCTCTACCACAGAACTAGGTATCAAGAGTCTTGGGAATAGGATTTCAGAGATCTAAGAAGAGTTGGTTTGTATACAAAGAAGGGTAATCATTCAGTAGGAAGTGTATTGTTTTATATATATATATATGTATATATTCTGTATCGTGAAAACTGTAAGCTCAATATCTTTTGTCACATTTGCCCAACCTATCTAATCAATTGTTCAATCTTGTCTTTTCTGCTTCACTTCATTTCATCCTCTTCTCTTTTCTCTCTTACAACCTTAGTTAAAGCTCTTACAATTTTTCACCTGGACTGCTGCAATAGCTTTCTGATTGGTCTCCCTACCTCAAGTACCTCCCCATTCCAAATCATCCTCTCACATACTAAAGTAAATGTCCTAAAACATAACTCTCACCATGTCATTCATTTTACTCAATAAACTCTAATGGATCCCTATTGCCTCTAGAATCAAGTACAAAATCCTGTTCATCTTTTAATACCCTTAACAACCTGGCCTCAAGCTAGCTTTCCAATATCACTGCCCTTCTTGCACTAGACATATCAAAATAGATGGATTGTAGCCATCTTAAACACAACATGTCCAAATCAGAATACATCATCTTTCTCCCTTACCCCTCTTTTGAGCCCTTCCAATTGTTTCTTTTACTGCACTGCCATCCTCCCACTCCCCAGTCTCACAAATTATCATCCTTGATTCTTCACTGTTTCTCACCCCCCCATGTCCTATCTGTTGTCAGATTTTTCTCTTCAGGATTTATATCTCATATCTACCACCTTTTTTTCACTTTGATATTGACACCAACCTTGCAGGTCCTTAAAACCACTTGATTAGACTGTTTCAATAGCCTTCTGGTAGATCTACCTGCCTCAGATTTCTCCCCACTCCTATCTCTCTTCCATTCAGCTACCAGTGATTATCCTAAAGAGCAGTTGTAGCCACATTATTTCTCCTACTCAATAAAATTCAGTGGCTCTCTATCATCTTCAGGATGAATATAAAATCCACTATTTGGCATTCAAAGACCTTCATAACCTAAATTCCTCTCACCTCTCCAGTATCCTTATACCTTACTCCCCAGCATATAAATAACAAAACCTATTTTCTGTTCTTGAACAAGACTTTCCATCTCCACTCCAGGCATTTTCTCTGGTTGTCCTTCAGGACTGGAATGTTCTCCCTCCTCATCTCTGCTTTCTGACTCCTTTAGCTTCCTTTAAAGCCCAAATAAAATCCCCTCTTCTACAGGAAACATTTCCCAAACCCTCTTCATTCTAATGCCTTCTGCTATTAATTATTTCCTATTTGTTCCACATACAGGCTGTTTGTCTTTATTTGCTGGCCGGCCTCTCCAAATGGACTGTGAGAGCCTTGAAAACAGGGATTGTTTCTTGGTTCTTTTTGCATACCCAAAGCTTAGCATAGTGCCTGGAACAATGCAAACAAGTAATAAATGCTTGTTTATTGACTAGCTGAGATTTATTCAACCAATGAATTTTGTTAGAATTGGAAAGTTTTAGAAGAAATAATACTGGAAAGTGTGGTCCAGTTAAATCTATTTTTAAGGAACACAATTCCACTAAAAAATTATTCTACTCTTATGAAATAACAAGAATTGTCCAAAAATATGCCAGTCGCCATTTCCTCCCCCTTTAAGAAGAGAGACTTAATCAAAAATATTTTATTTTGATTTTTCCATGTGATCCAGCCATTG
>CM053593.1:310818419-310833581 GCA_028646575.1 Pseudocheirus occidentalis | reverse complement strand
GCACCCCACGTGGTGAACTTAAACTTTCAATAAACTTTACTTTTTCATTGGCTGACAAGACTTGAGTGGAATTCTTTCCGCAGGACCCAGCATGTTGGTATTTTGGGGTCTCAGGCAGCCCTAACCCTCTTTGGGTTCCTCTTCCCTGCCAGCATAAGGAATTTGCAGTCCTGGTCACAAGAAGAAAAGGAGAACCCTATTGGTCGTGACTCACTCCTTTGAGGTATCAGGGTAGCTATTTGTCATTTAGTAATTTTTCAGTCATGTCTGACTCTTCACAATCTTTCTTGCAAAGATACTGGAGTGGTTTGCCATTTCCTACTCCAGCTTATTTTACAGATGAGGAAACTGAGGCAAAAACATGATTAAGTGACTTGCCCAAGATCACACAGCTAGCAAGTGTCTGATTTGCACTTAGGAAGATGAGTCTTCCTGACCCCAAGTCCAACACTCTGTCTCCTGTACCACCTATGTTCATAGCTATTTGCATGTTTTATCCCTCATCAGAATGTGAGCTCCTTGAGGGCAAGAATATTGATTTTTTTTCTTTATGTGACCAGCATTTAGCAGTTTTTTACATATAGGTAAGTACCTAATAAAATACTGGCTAGGTCATTGATCTGATATTAACATTTGAAGTTGTGCTACCTTGCCAGGGCATTACAGAGACTTGGAAACAAAATATATACCCATTAATTGAAGAAGGTTTAACCAAATTATGGTATAAGACTACAGTAGAAAGTCACCATACTATAAGAAACAATATGAAGAATTCAGAGAAATATGAGAAGGCTTATATTAACTGTAGTAGGCCAAGACCTTCTGGGGTCTTGGCTCCCCAGTTCTATGAGGCCATTAGGCTGATATGCAAGGAGAGTATAATCTTGTTGGGTGGATGCTCTCATTGGTTTCATGAATATCTAAAGAAAGTACTGAGTTAATTTGCAAAGCCTTGTTTGTTTGTGCCTCTGGACATGGTCTTAGGATAAAGAGCTTAACAAGTGATTGGCTTTGGGCTGGGGTAGAGAAAGATCGAGACCAAAGGTGGTTCCTTGCATTCTGCAAAAGGGTATATAAACCTTGTCTCTTCTATGTATCTTTGGGTTGGTATGGAAGGGCTCTGCAATAAATAGACTATGAAATACCTCCCCGTCTCTCTCCCTCTTTCTTATTTCAGCTAGAAGCTCTCTCTCTCTCTGTTCCTTTATTTCACTCGGCTGGTAGCTAGACCCAGACTGTGCTAGCCGCAACAATTAACAATGCAGAATAAAGTATGTTGAACCAAGAATACAATGATTACAACATAAGTGGGAAGACAAAAAAAAAAAAAAAAGGAAATTAAACATTAAGAAAAAGCGAAAAAGCTTGGCCCCGAAGAAGAAATCATAAATATACTGCCCTCTATCCTTTCACAGATAGAAAAGCATGGGTGTATAACAGTGCACATATATTGCCAGACTCAATTAATGTGTGGATTAGTTTGGCTGAAATATTTTTTCTCTTTCTTTCTTACTCTTTATTACAAGGCATTACTTGCTGGTTAGGGGGGATGGGTAAGAATTCTATCAGAAAAAAAAAGTTTCCCAAAGTAGAATGCCATGATAGCCATGATATGTGATATTATTTCTTAACATCTCAGGGTTTTCAAGTGGAAGTTGTCTGATAAGAGATGTTAGGGAAAAAATTTCTGTCCAAGATATGAGTTAGCTAACCCTTAAAGTCCCCTTCCACCTCTGAGAGTCCATGATTCTATGAATTTCTTTATCTTACTACTCCATGGTCAAATGGATGTCATAATATGTAAATATGCATTCAACCAAAAATTCAACCTAAAATATATCACCAGGGTGGGTGTTCAGGCAAGCAGTCTTTATAGCATATTTCTACCAGAAGCCATGAAGCTTAAAACTTATCTACTGAGGGATTATCAATGCCTCTACTTTCTCATTTCTCAATTTCTTTAAATCTGGTTTCCGATCATATCACTTGACTGATACTACTCTCTCCAAGATCGCCATTGCTCTTCTTACTGTTAAATACAAATGCAGTCCTTGCCCTTCTTAATCTATCTGCAGTTTTTGACACTATTGACTACATCTTCCTAGACCAGTGGTTCTCAACCTTCCTAATGCCGTGACCCTTTAAGACAGTTCCTCATGTGGTGACCCCCAACTATAAAATTATTTTCGTTGCTACTTCATAACTGTAATTTTGATACTGTTATGAATTGTAACGTAAATATCTGATATGCAGGATGTATTTAAATTGAACACAACCCAAAGGTTGAGAACCACTGTCCTAGATGCTTTTTTTCTTCTTTGGTTTTCCTAATATTGCTCTCTCCTAGTTCTCCTACCTATCTGACTGAACATTTCAAGTCTATTTTCCTGGATCATCCTCCGTGTCCAGTCCCCAGTCAATGGGTGAAAGCTAGGGCTTTGCCCTGGAATCTCTTCTCTTTTATCCCGGTATGTTCTCACTTGGTGATTCCATCAGCTCCAAATGGATTCAACTATTATTGCTATGAAAATGATCCCCAAATCAACATGTCCAAACTTTATTTCTCTCTGCCCCAGGTCCTGAATCTCCAAATGTTTTTCAAACATATTCATCTGTATGGGCCACAGGTATTCCATAGTTAATACATCCAAAATGGAACTCAACATTTTTCCCCACCCCTTTTATTTTCCCCATTTCCCCTATTTCTGTCAAATGCACCACAATTCTAGTCACTAGTATTTGTGACTTCAGTCATCTTTGCCACATTACTCTCCATTTCTCATCAGTTGACAATTTTTGTCCATCCTCTTCCCCTTCAAACTCTCTTCCCCTCTCATAATGCTGTTGCAATAACCTAACTGGCCTTCCAGACTCTTCCTCCTCCAAAATAATCTCCATTCCTAAGCATAAATATGACCATATCACTCCTCTGCTTAAGAATCTTCAATGGTCTCCTAAAGCCTCTAGAATAAAATAAAAACTCCTCACTTAAAACCCTTCACAAATTTGCATTAAACTATCTTTCCCAGCATATTACATATTACTCATGCTTGCATGTTCCATATTCCAACCAAATATACCTTCTTCCTGTTCTCAGTTCAGTAACTATACCTCCTACCTTCAGCCCTTGCACAGGCTGTCTCCCAGTTCTAGAATGTAAGCCCTTTCTACTTTGTTGACACATCTAGATCCTTTTAAGGCTTAATTCAATTGCAATAAAAAACAAGTCTTTCCTGATTCTCCAAGTTGATAGTACTTCTTTCCCAAAAGTTAGGAATAGGACTATGAACTGGACCTATGATTTTCGTTGTTACAGAGTTCCTCATGAGGAACTTCCTGTACCAATATAGGTAAGCACCTTCTCTGAAAGTTATATACCTGGAGGGGTATCTAGGACAGAGGCCTCAAAATGAGGAGAAAGCAATCAGAAAAACTCATAAGCCTAGTAGGTCCTCAGCCTTTTCTCTTCTGTGGTGGCTCCAAGGTCAAAATGAAGTTCAATTGTTTTGTGGCTTCTGACCGAAGTAAGAACCGCAAGAGGCATTTCAATGCCCCTTCCCACAATCGGAGGAAAATTATGTGTTCTCCTCTTTCTAAGGAGCTGAGACAGAAGTACAGCGTCCGCTCCATGCCCATTCAAAAAGATGATGAAGTACAGGTTGTTCGAGGACACTACAAAGGACAGCAAATTGGCAAGGTAGTCCAGGTTTACAGGAAGAAGTATGTGATCTACATTGAGCATGTGCAGCGGGAGAAGGCCAATGGTACAACTGTCCATGTGGACATTCATCCCAGGAAGGTGGTTATCACAAGGCTAAAGCTGGACAAAGATCTCAAAAAGATCCTTGAGCGAAAAGCCAAATCTAGCCAAGTAGGGAAGGGAAAGGGCAAATATAAGGAAGAAACTATTGAGAAAATGCAAGAGTAAAAATTACATGCCTGTAATTAAATTTCTAGAATGAACAAAAAAAAACCTCATAGGCCTAATCAGATTAAAACGTAATTCGGAAGTGCTTAACAAAATGAATAAAATATAATACAACATAGATAATGTTAATTCATAGTTTTTAAATCAATATGCTGCCTGTAGGGGCCATTATTTGAGTTTGTCACCATTGACCTAGTATACTGAGAGCTTAAGGCATTTATTCTGGGTGTTGGACAGTTCTCTAGTGACTATGTTCTGCCTGAGAGTGAAATGAATGCATTTAATTCTCTTCCTTTATCTCTCCATCGAGACTGGAACCCTCTGTTCCCCCATACTACTTTCTATTTATTTTGTAAATATTCTATGCTTACTCATCTTTGCACATACACATTGGTTCCCTACAGCAGAATACAAACTTCTTGAAAGCAGGGACTGTCTTCTATCAATATTCCCAGAGCCTATCTAGCACAGTGGCTGGCTCATAGCAGTTGCAAAAAAAAATCCTTACTGCACAGAATTGAATTTTTTCTTTCTACCACTCCTATACTTGCCTTAAAAAAAAGAAATTTCACATGTAAAGCTAGGGAAATAGAATGACTTTTCTTTTCTCTAGTTTTATATTAGACAGCAGAATCCTCCTGGACTTAAAAATTCATCTAACACATCTTGTCAAAGTTTTATTTTTTTTTTCTGTTGTTGCTTGCTGGAGTCAAAGAGAAAAAAAAAACACTTACCAGTTTCTGCCCTGATAGAACCTCCAGGAGGGCCAGTAGCTTAACTCCATCTTTCATGTCTTCAAAAAGATCATCCACCACCATTGGGGGATTCCGCTGGGGGAAATTTTTTAAAAGAAAAATTATTAACATTTTGAAGAGTCATTATTTTCCAACCAGTTTAACTGAAAGCTATGAAAGAAATAGTATAACTTTGTTTTTTAGTAAAAAATTAAAACAATCAGTTCCAGAGATAAGATAGTAACTCCCAAGATACTAAAATAATGAGAGAAAGGACTAGAGTTTATCCAAGAAAACTTGCATGGAAGTTGGTTTATGAAAAAAAAATATGGACAAAGACCACACCATATTAGAATCAGAGTTTTAATGCTAGAAGGTCCTTTGGAGATCATCTAGATCATCCATTTCCCCTCATCCTAGAAATGAAAAAACAAACATCTAAGGTCTAGAGAGGTTAAGTGACTTGTCTAAGGTCACAACTTCACCCAGGTAACAAACAGATAAGGGGCAGATATTAGTATTTTATTCTGCCAATTAATGAAGGCGCAAATCACAGAAAAGAATTGAAAATTAGGTCAACTGTATTCTGGCCACTGGACTAACTCCAATCAAGAGAATTTCCCATGAAATACCTTTTGAGGCACACTGGATTAAATAATTTTCTCCCTCCTATAGTTAACATAAGCTCTCAGTTGCCATATAGATCAAATAAAATATCTGTAATATACTTTGTAAACTTTAAAGCACTACATAAATCCTGATTATCCTCATTATAATTAGATGTTGATTAAGTCATTAAGATAAATTTATAAACTTTTGGTCAGATGTAGTCTTGCCCAGAAGCAAGTCACTTAACCTCTGAGTGGCATGTAAACCTCTAAGACCAGTGGCCTGTCTTTATTGGCAGAGAGCGTTTGAACCCTGCCTATACTTCAAAAAGCACAAGTCTGAACCAAAATTTAAAAAAAAACCAGCTTAATATGTCAATAATTCTAGTCTAGAGGTTACCCTGCCACTGTCTTCTCTATCTGATCTGTCATATCAGATTAAAAACTGATAGTGAGATGGGAAAGAGAGCATGATGGTAACCATGCCAAGAATTTTATATTTTTCAAAGCAGAAATGCTATTAAGACATAATCAGAAAAAAAAGACATAATCAGAGCCTATACAATATTTGAGGGTACCTCTGACTACAAAAATCCCCCTTTACCTCTTCATTGATACCTGAAATTTCATCAACATGGAACAAACCCTTCTACTTCACAGTTGTAGGTGATCCTTATGGTTCCCTTCTACCTCTAACATTCTGTGAGATCACAAATGAGTCTGATTCTCTTCTGCAATTATTATAATATTAAGGATCTATCAACTGTGAAGTGTTTTGTGGCCTTCAATCACATTCACAGTCCTTCTCATCCCACCTCAGAAAGAAATAATAAGGATCAAACTGTTCGAAGTGGAAGATGGTAAATTTTTTCTGCTGGCAAGTAGTCACCAGTTATGGTGGGAGATCCTTTGGTCCTACCAAAGTACTGTGCAGATCAAAAAATTCAAGAAATAATACTCTATATCATTCTTCCAATAAAAACAAATATGGTAGAAACTCATCCTGTTGGAAATACACAAATGAGTAAAGTTACTCTTTTCCTTTACTCATTCCAAAAAGTATCGGATTCATTAGGCAATTTATCGAATATACACAACACCATACATGTTGTATCCACTTTGCGAGATAGAAAGGAATAAAGGACATGGTTCTAGCTTTATTATCTTCCTTCCTTCCTTTCTTCCTTCCTTCCTTCTTTCTTTCCATCCATCATCTATCCATCCATCTATCATCTATCTTTCCATCTGTCCATCCATCCATCTATCTATCTATCCATCTATCATCTATCCATCCATCTATCCATCTATCATCTATCCATCCATCTATCATCTATCTATCCATCTATCCATTTATCAGCCTATATAGATATATAAACATAAATATTTGTGTGTGTGTACATGCTACATCAAGGGGCCATGTCCTCATCCATATATGTGAGTATGTATTGTTTTTATATCACTTAATTTCCAAATATAGCACCTTTCACAATTCTATACCCTGGGATGTCATTCCTTGTTACAAAGAATAAAAAATAAAGAGAAAAAAAGCAGTTCGGGAAAACTAACCAATATTATCAGCTGAGTCTGATTATATGATCCACAATCATAGGCCCCACTTTTACAAATGACATTCTTAAGTTTTTACAGTCTAGTTAGACAAATGTGCATGCAATGATTAGAAAAAATTCAAGACAGTATATAAGCAAGTGTATGGTAATTTTTATAGGTTTATTTCAATAGTTAGTAAATAATACCACAATCGATATTTCAAAATGAATAGTTTGAACTTGAGGAAATAAACAAAAGGGAGACATTGTGGGTTTTTGAACCAGGTAATGTTTCAAAAAGATTAATTAGGCTAGGTTGTGCAGAAGCTATTGATAACTTAGAGAGCAGCTATAGGGCTACTCCAAGAATCTAAACACACTTTTATCCTGACTAAAAAACAGTTGGAAAGAGTGGGTAAATAAGTGCAGACAAGAAATACAGGTGAGTGAGACAAAAATCTGGAAGAGAGGAGTTTTACCAGTTATCCTGATAAGAAAGATACTGTCTAAATATATCCTAATCAATACCATTCCAATATAATGGGCCAGAAGTCTTGACTGTGAAAAGTTCTCCAGGGCTAAACAGAAATTGGAAGAGAATATTTCACTCCTGTCAAATGACAATGTTTAGCACAATGCATGTAGCACATGTAGCACAATGCAACTTGCATCAGTGCATCCAATGATATAATGTGATGAGTCAAGGATATAGTTGAGTAGCCCGAGCCAGCGGTTCTCAACCTGTGGGTTATGTTCAATTTGAAACAATGAAAATACATCTTGCATATCAGATAGATTCATAACAGTAGCAAAATTAGAGTTATGAAGTAGCAACGAAAATATTTTTATGGTTGGGGGTCACCACAATGTGAGGAACTGTATTAAAGGTAGTGGCATTAGGAAGATTGAGAACCACTGCCCTAGACAGACATTACTATTACAAATATCAGACAAAATAAATGCTATAAAATGATACTTTTGTGTTTTTCTACATAGGAGACAATGATTAGAGATCACACCATACAGAGTGAAGAAAACAATATACTTTTATTTCTAGAAAAGCATTTCTCTTCTGAGAAAATTAAAACAGTTCAGCAGGTCCATGAATTGGGTGAAGAAAATTAATATCAGAAAACGTGTGCTATGCATATAACATGGTGGAGATGCTAAAAGACTGCATTTTATATTGGAATAGTGTTAGCACTGGAAAGAGGAAGATCTGGGTTCAAATTCTACCTTTGATACATACTGAGGAAACTCCTACCTATACAGATGAGCACCTGTTCTAAACTTAGAGAATTGCGCTGGGAATTGAGAGGTTAAGTCATAGTCTCACTACTGTGAACTCCCCGTACTAATGCAATTGCAAAACCAGTTCAAAAATAAATATTATGGACTTATAATCAAAGGGTCTGAGTAGGTATGTTTAGATCCTAGGCCTTCTACTATGTGACCTTGGGCAAGTCACAAACTATTCAAGCCTGTTTTCTTCATCTGTGAAATAAAGGGAATGGATTCATTGATATCTTATGTACTTTCATGCTATAAATTTTATTATCTTATGAGACATGTATCAGAGGCAAAATTATTATGTGGTCAAAGGTAGTCATTTTCATTGCTGTGATCACAGCATCCTTACTTCATTTCCAGACCAAAATAATCCATATGTTTTATAGGGAAAGAACAACTGAAATTCTTCCCCTGCTATCTAGATAAAACCTAACCCTTTGGGGAGAATTCAGGTTACAATGCTAAAAAGAAAAATAAAACAATCAGAAAAAAAGTCAAACTACTGTAGTATAGAGAAAAAGATGGATATCTGGGAAATACAATACTATAAAGCTAATTCTTACCAGTGTACAGTGTCAATCAGCAGAAAATTCTAGACAATGTCAATTATGCCTTCCAGATATTAAATTTGCCTGATGGAAAATTGCAATCTGAACTTTCTCTCTCTCTCTCTCTTTCTCTCTCTCTCTCTCTCTCTCTCTCTCTCTCTCTCTCTCTCTCTCTCTCTCTCTCTCTGTCTCTCTCTCTCTGTCTCTCTCTCTCAACAAGAATTAAAATCCTATGTATCTTTTATATGTTCTATAAACCTTAAACTTTTTATTAGAAGAACCTGACTGTGGAGCTGATGAAATCAGTTTCTACACAACAGAAGTCCAACATTCATTTTGGTTCTTTGATAGAAAAGGCACCCTCCTAAGATTGGAGCAGACATTATAACTTCCCTAAGGGTAGGTGTAATTCCTTATACCTGCTTCAGGGAAAGACTCATTTTCCCCTGCTGACAGCAATTTCTGTTGATGCTGATGAGGTAACTTCCTTATGCTAACTAATTGAAAAATCAGAGAAATTAGGATGGGTCTGTGCACAGTGGGAAGTGTTACACTAGCAGTTTTTAATTTTAGGTAGTAATTATTATTATTATTATTATTATTATTATTATTATTATTGTAGTTAGTATTCATGTAGTACTTTAAGGTTTACAAAGCACTTTCTAATGATTATTTCATTTGATCTTCATAACCCTGGGACATTGTTGCTATCAATATCCCTACTGTACAGATGAGTAAACTAGGCCAGGAAGTTTGGTCCAGGTCTGTGATTTTATTTGTATAGAGAACTTCCAGTGAGGAAACACCCTACATCAATGCAGATCAGTATCTGCTCAGCAGCCTAGGACTCTACAACCCTGAGAAGTTGTGACTTGTCCACAGTCAGATATCAGAAGACAGACTTGAACTCAGACCTTTCTAAGTCCAAACTTTTCTCTTTGTGTTTTCCGTCACTGTCAATGCATAAGGTGAATATCACAAAATACTGTCACTAATGAATTTTCCAATGTTTCCATTTTATAGATTTTCAAAGTTTAAATATAGAAATATTCTAATCAAGTTGGTTTCTTTTTCTAAGAGCATAAAAGTTGAACCTAATATAGTCTACTTTGCAATATACGCTAATTAGCTTTAAATATGCTCCATATGTATTTACACAATTACACTTTTCTGAAGAGTACCTAAATCAAAAATTATTTTCCAAATATCATGATTCAATTCTATTAAATAAAACATCATATAGGCATTTTTGAATTATTAATTATGTGACAGGCTTGGTGCTAAGCATTGTGGATAAAGAGAAAAGGCCAAAAGGTAGAGAGGAAAGATTTACTGAAAACCTTATTATAGGCTAGATATTGTACAAAATGCTTCACAAATATTATCTCAAGAAGTTGGCTCCAATCATCTTTACATCCTTTTTTCCAGGATTCAATTTTTTTTTCTTCCAAGTATGTCCAAAAGTATCCCTTAACAAATACTATCTGAAAAGTTACGATAAAGAATGATATTTAGTTCATTTTAGTGTTGAAAATGAGAGAGGTTCACCAGCTATGACTCAGGTTCACAATTTGAGACAGTCACAAAACTTTCTCACATACTGCAGTTTGTTTCTCATCCACCCCCTCATTAGCAGTAGGTGTACAATGCCTAAGTCAGGCACTAGTAAGAATCATCACCCAGCTCAGGTTCACCCTCACCCCACAAAAACCAAGTCAACTTTGGAAGCTTCAGTTACAGGTAGACTCTATTACATAGACTGATAGAATTCCAGGGAAAACCTTGGGCCAAAGCTAGTGTATAAAGTGTCACCAAACAGTACCAACTGATGTGTGCTGAAAAAAATGAGCACAAATAAGGGCACACACAGTAAGCAGAGAGAAAGGTCTACGTGTAGAGACAGTTCTACAACTTCAGCAAACTGTCAACCATTTCCAAGCTTGTATCTAAGATGTTAATAAATTCTTGTTTGAAAACAATCACTAGCTGAGTAAAGTGAATTCTATGTCCCAATAGTTTGGACATTGTAATATTAATACAATTTAATATTTTTAGTAGCTTTGGGTTCAAGAAGATGAAGGTGTGTTTGAATTCTGACTGTCTAAAGATGTTTTTACCTCATTCTTTGCTTAAAAAAAAAAACTTCAGCGTGATGATTTTCCACAGCCACTTGGCAAAGATAAAACATTATTCCTTTTCCTTTCCTCTTTGTTTTTTTCAGAGAATCACAATTTCCTCTTCCTCAATGGCTTAGGCCATTATCTGTCAATTCAGAGGAAACATCCAAAATGTAACTATGGGAATAACTTAATCATGCTTGAAATCAGAAGTGAACATATTGCAGTTATGAATGGTAGAACTTATTTTCTACATAATAAACATTCTTTTAATATATAATAACAGAAAATCAAAGAGACATATGCAAAGTTGATTATCTGGGAGTTAGAAATGTTAGAATACAATATATTTTAAAAGATGTTGTTGGACAAGAAAGTAGTTACACTAAAAGATTTTTTAAAATGTTAATTAGTATTATGATCAGTGGTTATAAAATATATTTCCTGGATCCATATGCAAATGTCATAAATTTTGACACTGAGATAAGCCAAGAATTTACAAAGTAAAAAACAAACAACAACTATGAGGAACTATGTTTAAATTCCCCAATAAACCTTGGAATTAAAGTCAAGATAAAATTACATATACAAGTACAGCAAAAATTATGAAGAGCAGAATGATGAAATCCAAAGCTGGCAAGATTATTGGCAAACAGGCACTCTAATATGTTCAGGGTGTGACTTTCAAATGGTTTTTTTAAAAATTTAAAGAGAATAATATTGTAATATACAGTAAAAGTCACAAAACTGACCATAACTTTTGACTCAGGAATTCCATTGCTAAGGTTTTATCCTCAACTATCATAACTGAAAAATGTAAAAATCTCTACTATATAAAAATATTCAGTTTTACTTAATTTGCAATAGAAAATAATCTTAAAAGAATCTATATGCCAAATTATTAGAGAATAGATAAATAAATTGTAGCAGAATATTAATGTGATAAAATAAGGCTATAAAAACATAGAAGGAAATATTTTGACAAAAATGAATAGAAGAAATCAGCAAAATTAAAACTGTATACATACTTATTTAAAAAGAAGAAAAGAAGAAGAAAACTCAAGTCAAAAAGAATAGAACTTTGGAAAGATCTAAAAACAGAACAAAAGCATTTTTTGGTTTGTTTATTAATTCACTTGGTTTCATCAATTTAAAAAGCAAGTCAGCAATTTATAATCTGAGAGGACTGACCAGAGCATGCTAGTGTGTGTCACAGGCAGGATTTGAAACTGTTGAGACTTAAGGTTTAGACCCTAAAATATCAATACACCGAGCCCTGCTGAATGAATTTGACTCAAGTCTTCTCTCAGTCAAAGTAAAGCAAAGTTTACTAAAGATTCACCACAATGGGTAGAGCCTTAAGTGGGCCAGAATAATCTGACACAAAGTGACACTGAGCCAGATTGAATTTTCAGCCCAGTCACTTAGGCAAGATGGATCTTATATACAGAAAGACTGTGGAAGGGTGGTTTAGAGGAGGGGTTTGGGGAGTGTCCGGAGGAGGAGTCTAAGGAAGTTCTTTATGGGACTGAGGTCAGACTCTAAGAATGGGACTAAGGGTGAGAAATAGCTGAAGGCTACCTGGAGATGACAGACAATGGAGGGCTAGGCTAGTTTAAGGGTAACAGATTTAGATATAGATATTTTGATATCTATATCTATATAAATATAGATCAAGAATAGGAAGTAGCTGGAAAATGGAGGGCTGGGCTAGACTAGGTTAAGAGTAAGAGATCTGGGCCTAGCTATACAGGAAAATACTTCACCAAATGGGAAGATTCAATCAGGGTTCAAGGGGTTTCCCAGAGCCTGTACCCTATCAAAACCAGGTCTTCCTGGCTTGCAGACCAGCACTATATCCACTATACCATTAATAATAATAATAATAATAATAATAATAATAATAATAATAATAATAAATGTTGATTTATGTAATGATTTCATTTAGAAAAGACTGCTAAGTAATGATGAGAATTAGGTTTTTTTCCCAATAAATGGGACAATTTCACTGCATCTTTAAGACTAAGATCTTGTTTTCTATTAGAATCTTATTTTATTTAGAGAATTAAAGTTCATGAGGACTAATGTTAACCATTTTAAATATCAACTTCATTTTTTAAAAATGCACAGACCCCCTCCACCTTCCACCATTACCAATTGTTAGGGCCTTATGCCTAAGACCTAAGTTTGCCTAGGGCAGCATATGTTTACAGAGCTAAGAATAGTGCGCATAGAGTTATCATAGTGGAACACTACATGCTTTCCTATCAACAATCATTTGGAAATATACATTCTGGAAATGCTACCGCCATTTGTGAAAGGGAAACTTGATGGCCATATTCCCTCTGGGCATTCATTTCAGAAGAAAAAAAAATACCTATGGGAAATTAACCTATTGACTGGTATACTCAAGTACCAAATAAATCAAAACAGACCAGGGAAAAGATTAAGTTTAAATTCAATCTAGAAATATCTTTCAGAGTTTATTAGTGACAAACTGAAAATGAACCAGTAACCTTTAAGTTAACAATTCTATCTCATTATAAATCTAGAGCTAATTAACAACTACATCTTCTTTCATTACACTGAAATTTTTCTTTAAAAGATTGGGTTACCCTAGGCTGTGAATAGTATGGGCTATTCACAAATTTGGTCCTATGCTTCAAATTAATGTAATCAATGTAATCAATATGGGAGTTTGTACCTACACTATTTACAGGGTGGGCCAGTTTGCTCTGAATTAAGGCATCTTAGTCTTCATGCCCTCCCCCCTCAATTTGCCATATTAATGCTAAATAGCACAGACACATTATCAGATTAGTCTACAGCAGTTCAGAATTCCAAAATTCAGGAGGTCCACTAACCCCAGACACCTCTGGTACTTTGGATTACACATGTATGTGCCACCACACCAGGCACCTTTAAGATTTGAGAATTAAAAGTTTAATATGCTTCAACTCCTTCAATATTCAGAAAATTATAGGTTTGATACTAGGGATAACACTCTCAATTTCTAAAAAGAATTATCAGGTGCATTGAGTAAATAAATAGCATTCATTTTTGTGCATAAATACACTAGAGTATATTTTAATTTGTAATGTTTTACATATTTTGGAAATATGAATGTTTTGCTATGAAAGCAAAACAAACCTAAAAAACAGATAATTACACCAATTTTCAAAAATTCACATATGGGGAAACTAAAAAAAGGGGGGCTTGATTATATCTTTCTGTTTTTGTAAGCATTTCTACTTTAATAAGAGCTTTCTTTGAGAACAGATTATACTCTCCTTTTCCACTCTGTCTCATCTTACTGTTGTCACAATATTTATAATACAGTAGTATTACAATGTAATATAATGTCATCAGTGAAAGTTGGAGGTTATTTTGTTGTTTAGCAGCAAATAATTTGCTAATACAACTTTGCAACTAAAGAGAATTACTGAAAAGTAATTTGCTACAAGTTTCCTAATATAAATATTAAACAGCACTTCCTAAGGTTTCTTTCATTTCAACTCTTTTTTTTTCATTTCTAATTTCAATTTTTTCCACAGAATTAAATATTTATTCAATAATAGTAGCACTCTGTTTTTCACCTCTAAATCCAGTGATCTAACTTTTAAACCCTCTATTAAACACTACTCACTCTCCTAAGAATGACCAGTACCCAGGATAAAGTCTGATAAAAAAAAATGGAAACAAAGATGTAAATTACCTTCCCTTGCAGGAAAGTAAAATTATATGTAATAAAAAAGTGTATTTTCATTTTTCTTTTTCCTTTCCTTCACCCCTTCCCCCCCATACTCTTAAAATCACAGTCATAATTTTAAACTTTGCATTACTGGTTATGCATGTAAGGTCTGTCTAAGGTTCTGAACCTGTCTAGTTAGAAGGACCACTGACTACTTAGCATTATATGTACCTCTTGTCATAGACAAGATATAAACAAATCCAGCCCAGCTCTCCATAATTTTAGCTCTCTTCACATTAACATGTTCACAGTTCTAATACTAAACACCTGGAAGTAGCAACTCTATTATGACTAGATATAATCTCAATCAAGTGAGATAATGTATGTAACATGCTTTACATACCTTAAAATGCTATATAAATTTCAGATATAAATATTAATTTCCTCTTAATCTAGTTGGGATCATTACTTCAGAACAATAACACTAGGGATATATACTGCATTTTATTTTAAGAATTCGCTTTCCAAAGAAATCATCTCTCCACTAGGTCTAGATTGTACCTTCCAATTATCATGAGTAGTTGATACTCATGAGTATCTGCTCTTGATCTCTTTCAGAAGATATGCCTTTACTAATGTGTTCATATAACTGCTTATTTCCTTATGCAATCTTGCTGTCCTAAATTTATATGCATAGGC
>CM053593.1:310788734-310817919 GCA_028646575.1 Pseudocheirus occidentalis | reverse complement strand
CTTTTTGTCCCCCAAAAAAGGAATCTAAAGTTGGATTACTGAGCTTGGTTTGCTTCCTTTGTCTGCTCATGTTGCCAGTCAATTAATTTGATTTTTGAACACAGTAGAACTCTGCTTTCAGAGGGGAGAACTTTGTCCCAAATCACTGGGGTTTTCCCAGCTGCCAGAGCTATTAGGAGGCCACTGTCTTTGCAGCCCCCACCAGCTTTGACTCACTGGTCACACATTTCAGGGCCACCACCCAAGACTGCGAGCCTGATCCAGGCAGCTCAAGGCAAGAGCACTTAGCCTCTGAATTATTGCTTGGCCCCCCTGCAATCTGCAGCCTGGGAGCTTCTGAAGCAGCCATGTGGAGGCAGCTGCAGGGCCATAGCTTCTGCTGCTTTCTGGCCCTTGGTGTGGATGGCCAGACCACTTTTCTCCCCCAAATTTAGCTGAGTTCCACTGCCCTTTCACTTTGTCCTTGTTTCTTATGGGTTGATAATTCTGGAAACTGCCACAGCTGCTGGTGATCCATTCTCCCGAGTGCTCCATCTGTGGCTTGTCCTGACTGCTCTGGGGCTAAGCCATGGTTTCAGGCCAGGCTGGGCTGGGCTCCCAGCAGTCTGCTATGAGCCCTTCCCATCATGCCTGCTGGGCTGCCCCCAGTGGGAGATGTGTTTTTCTGTAATTTTGTGGGTTCTGGAGCTCTAAATTTTGTTTAGAGTCATATTTTATAGGTATTTGAGGTGGTTATGATGGGAGCTGCGGAATGTTCTTGCTTCTATGCTCCCATTTTGACTCCACCCTCCCCTGGCCCACTTCTTTTAGAAATGCGAAAATTGAGGCCCAAACAAGTGGAGTGACTTTGGTCACACAGTTATTAAGTAGCACATCTGTTTTTAAACCGGTTTCCTGACTCTGAATCTTTTGTGTTTTCTACTCTATGCCACACTGAATTAATATGAAAACTGAAGGAAGCTTAGGAACATTTACTCCAAAGCCCTCATTTCAAAAATGAGGAAACTGAGGAAACGCCCATTTGGGGTGTTTTTGGCAAAGATACTGGAGTGATTTGCCATTTCCTTTTTACTCATTTTATAGATAAGGAAACTGAATCAAACAGGGTTAAGTATCTTTTCTAGGATCACATAGATTTGAGCTTGGGAAGATGACTCCAGACCAGAATCTCTATACACTGTACTACCTACTTGCCCAAACAGAATTTAATTCAGTGGAATTCAGCAAGCAGTTACTAAGAGCCTGTCATGACCAAGGAAGGCCCTGTGGATGCAAATGCAAAAAACCACAACTACTAAATAGTTCTTGACCTCCAGGACATTATATTTTAGGAGATGAGAGTGGGGACAAAATAGACCCTGTGACTTCATTAGTTTGCTTGCTTTTAGGGTGGTACGTCTTTTATATGCTTGATAATTTGAGGGATACAAGAGCAGTAAAGGGTATGGATATCAAGAAAAGGAGATGCTCCATGAGTTAAACCTAAAAGGAAGCTAGGGATTCTATACTGTGTTGCTGGGGAGGGATTGTGATCTAACCATGGGGGACAATATGAGCAAAAGCATTGAGACCAGAGGTGAAGTGTTGAGCTTGGGGAATACATAAATGAATGAAGAATGAATGGGGGGGGGCAGGGAATTATCTAGCATGTTTTCTGTGCAGAGAACTGTACTAAATACTACTGGTACAAATAGAAAAGGCAGTTCTTTGCTCCCAAGGAGCTGTCATTCCAAGGGCAGGGGCAATACACAGAGAAGATTGGTTTTGGCTACAAATCAGATGCAAAGGTCTTTTGGTCCCTGGAGTATAGAAGCAAGGCCTATGAAAATGCATCCTCTTTTATGTCATTTCCATGGTTAAAAACACATTATTTTCTGGTGTTGAATCCTTTGACAGTGCCAAGGACTTAGGTGGCAACAACTTTCTTTTCCAGGTCTCCAGGAACTATAACTGCATCTGTAGAAGCAGATGTTGTATCTCTACACGAATTGCTTCCCAGGATGATTGTTGTAAGGAGACAGATAGAAGCAGGATTGGTGGTCTGGGAAGTGCTGTCACTGCGACTCCAAATCTTGAGTTAGATAGCAGTTGGTAGTGGTGGTAGTCAGAAAGGTGGATGCCTTCTCCATGGTGATTGCTCACCTTAAAAAATGAGACCTGAGAAGATACCTCCTTTGCATAGGTGAACCTATGCAGACCAATGTCATTGTTATATTTTTATCCCCAGAACCTATCAGTGTTTGCTACGTAGTAGACAGTGCATAATACTTGATTGAGAGGTATTACAGAGCCATATTATGAAGAATTTTAATTATTACACCAAGGAGTTTATATTTTGTCCTAGGGACAGTACAAAGTTACTGAAAGTTCTCAGATAGTGGAACAATATGTTCAGACTTACACTTTAGGAATGTTGTTTTTATATATATGCAGAGGATAAATTGGAAAGGGCAAAGACTGGCAGCTAGCAGTCCAGTTTGGAGCTCTTGCATTAATCCAGGCTTTGAATGATGTGAATTTGACCTAGTATATACATAGAGAGAAGGGATGTGAGAGATGCTGTTGAACTAGAATTGATAAGACCAATTGCTTATGGTATGCAAGGGAAAGGGAAGAGTTGAGATGGTCTTCAAGGTTGCATTTCTGGGTGACCAGAAGGATGTATTCCCAATATGAGTAGGAATGTTTGCAAGAGCAGTAGGTTTAGGATAAAAGATAGTGAGTTTTGGTTTTGACAAGTTGAATTTGAGACATTATGTAACTCCTAGAAAAGTTGAGTGACTTATTAGAGGTTACATAGTGGCAGAGCCAGGATTGTCTTCTGGGTCCTGGTCTAGTGTTGTCTTTTTTTTTTTCTTTTTCTACTGTATGGTGAAGCAGTTGAGGAGCAGAAATGCTTTTGGTAACTAGAAACAAAGTAGATGCCTAATGATAAGGGGAAAGGAATAAGCATTTATTAAGGACTTACAATGTGTCATGCTAAGCATGTTAAAAATATTTCATTTGATCCTCACAACAATTCTGTGAGGTAGGTTATGATCAACATTTTTTTCAGCTGAGGAAACTTAGGCAGAGGTTGAGTGATTTGTCCAGAGTCACATAGCTAATAAATGTTTGAAACTGGATTTGAACCCAGGTCTTCTGACGCTAGGACCATCACTCTCTATCTGCCATATCACCTAGTGCCTCAATGTTTAGAGAAAGGCTACACAAATTTTATATGAATATAGTGTAACATTGCTGTTGTGTTAGAAGTGACAAATATGATGAATACAGAGACACATGGAAAAAGGTTTACATGAACCGATGCAAGCAGAACCAAGAAAAGAAGGTACGTAATGACTACAACAATGGAAATGGAAAGAAAAGCAACTTCAGAACAGTTGGAAATAAATGCTTAAAGAGACAAGAAAAGATACCTTCTCCTTTGCAGTGGTGGGGGTCCAGTGTTGTGGAACATTATATATAATGTCAGATTGTTTTCACGTATTGATTATATTCTAAGGTTATTTGGTATAACGGATTACTTGAAGAATGGGAGAGGCTGAGATTTGAGGAGCAATTAGGTTAGGTCAAACATAGTGTACCAATAAAAATTTTATTTAAAACAAAAGAAATGAGTTTGTGTTTTCCATTGGTCCCTTTGATTCCTGACCACATAGAATGCTGATGCTAATTACTTTTACACTTCACGTTTTTTATTGTAACTGGGTCTCTTGGTATGTAAATACAAAGAGGAACAAATGTTCATAGCAAATTCCTATTAATTAGATTTATCACTGCTAAGGAAAGATGGCTCATACTATGCATTCACAAAGTGAAACAAAAACAACTTAATAGTTGGATTCATTTGCAGAGAACCAGGGCACTTCTTTTCAGAAAGACATGTTTAGGCATGTTGGTTGAATAGTGAAGGTTTAATTTGTTCAGCTTTGGCAAGTTAAACAATAGGCAGGTCCCACAGTATTGCTAAGCACCCTGAAATAAGAAGATAGCTTTAATTGGATACTTTTTGTCAAGAACTTTAAAGTGATAAAGTTGTTAAGAAATTCAGTACTTGAAAACTGATAAACAATTCTATATGATTATTGATCTATGTGGTCATAATGAAAGACAGTATCACTGCCCTTTGGAAATTTATTAGCAATTTAAATAATCTTCCTGTCCTCATAAAATGAAGAATAATCAGGATTTGAAATGGCAGTTACATTTTCTCTTTTGAATCTTCTGTTTAAAAAAAGATAATATATAATTCATGACAATCCATAAAAAGGGGCTTTATTTAAAAGTAATATTACAGCTTTATATTAAAAGATAGTCCTTGTTATAGTATCTTATGCTCATTAATAAAGTGACAGAATGAGCCAGATAATCCCAGAGCTCACATCCTTCCTTTATGACTTGCCTTATTTTCAATCCACAGAGATTATTATGAAGATGATAAAAACTAACATCCTGCCTTAATGACCAATTATAATAGTAATATTTGATATATACCATGAGGCAACTTTTTGAAATAGAATATGAGCTTTTTGAAAGACAGGAATATCTTGGTTTTGTCTTTGTGTGTCGTAGCACACAGTATATAGTGCTTTGAAGATGTTAAATACTTAATGTTTGCTGAATTAAGTGTCAAAAGCTCCACATTAATATTCTGAAAATCTTAATAAATTCCTTTTTTTCTAGCTATAAACATTTAAGATTGTTTGAACCCCAATAAGGGCCCAAACCTGAATTAATCAACCAGAAGAAGAACCTTTGACTAAGGAACATGCCCTTCTTTCTTTTCTGAGTAAACCCAGAGAATGCCTCTTCCTGTGTCAACAACTACAAGGCCAGTTGGAGCTGACTAAGAGCATTCCTCTATTTATATCCATTAAAGATGAGGCACCATAGCACAAGACACTATCTTGAATGATGGGACTTTTCTTATCAATACTTTATGGACATATACTATATTATGTCACGTTAGTAGTAAAGGAAACACAGATATCTTGGGTTGTATTTTCAGTTGACACTTTGTCAACTCTCTTATCTTGTTGTGTTACAACCTTTTCAATTGGGAAAATTCCTTTCTCATACTATGGTTAAATATATAGAGAGATCATAAATTTGAGAGACACAGATATCCTGAATTGGGATTGTTCTAAAATGTATTTAAAACTTCTCATCCTTCTATTAGATAGTCAGAATTTAAGTTTTGACTCCATGTACATACATGTTCACTAGCTTTGCTAGCTTTAAGGGAATAAAAAAAAATGACTTTATATGCTACCTAGCAGGTTTGACCCTTTTAACCAAACTTTCTGGAAATAAGATATACAGGCACTAGGGTATAGAAATCTATCTTGCCCTACTAGAAAGCTGGGGGTGATGTGGGGGGGGGGATATAAGAGAGGACAGATTGGGGGAAAGGGTATTCAATAGGCTCTCTATCTTGGGGTGAGGAATAAGGGTAAGATGGGGAAAAAATTTTGTAGCTCAAAATCTTGTGGAAATGAATGCTGAAAACAATAAATAAATAAATTTTCAAAAATAAAAAAAGAGACATGCATCTACTCAGTAGCAGTATCAGTTCCAAAGCAATGTAAGTGGATCAAATATTAGACTTTTGGAATTGAAAGGAACCCTAAAAAAATTCATGGTCCAAACCTCTCATTTAGAAGAGGGTAAAGTGATATTTAAAGAACTGAAAAGAAAACCTACAGTTAATACCTCTGTGTTATCAATTTGGACGAATTTGCTTTGGTTTAGGTTGATTAGGTTTTTAGGTTACCAAATGTTGCTCATGATTTCAAGGTCAGTAATTGTATCCTCAAACAGTTCATATCTCTTCTCATAGGAGGAAATATTGTGTCATGGCTTTGGGATGGGGTTTCCTTGTCAGAGTCACCGGTGCCAATGAAATCTTAAGTTCAATCCTTATTCCTGTCCATGGCAGCAGTCTGCTCAGTCAGCACTCAGTGTAAGGTGTAACTCATTGAAGAATCTGAGCAAGAGAAGAGGAATAGTTTAGCATACATTTTTCTATATTCAAAAAATAACCTAGTGAATAATCCATCGAACTTTGAAGTCAGAAGAGCCCTCTTAAAATTCTGGCAACTTATTACAGTGTATTAAATTATATTATGGTGTCCAAAAAGATGTATAATTTAAGCACTTAATAACAGGGAACCATTTAAGTGTGTCTTTGGACTACAACAGAGTCCTAATCTGTAACATGGGGATACTACCACTTCTAGTACTACTACTACTACTACTACCACCACCACCACCACCACCACCACCACCACCACCACCACCACCACCACTACCACCACCACTACTACCTGTATTGCAATGATAGTAATAATAATAATAATAATAATAATAATAATAATAATAATATTGTACCCCACAGAATTGATGAAAGCAACAAATGAGATAGTGTGTAATGTGTATTAAAAGCTTTAAATATTATATAAAAGGAATTATTACTTAAACTGTAGATGTTCTTTGTCATATGCTTTTCTGCCTATAACCAAATATTTATTTAATGCCACTATATATCTTTTTGACTGTCTTCATGGTGATATGGGAATTTCAAAAGAAGTAAATGATATGGGTCCTGCTCTCAAGGAGCTTTCCACATACAACCATTCTGGAGAGCAATCTGGAACTATGCCCAAAGGGCATACCCTTTGACCCAGTAGTACCACTTCTGGGGTTGTATCTCAAAGAGATCATAGAAGTGGAAGGAAGACCCATATGTACAAAAATATTTATTGCAGCTCTCTTTGTGGTGGCAAAAACCTGGAAATTAAGGGGATGACCATCAATTGGGGAATGGCTAAATAAGTTGTGGTATATGAATGTAATGGAATACTATTGTGCTATAAGAAATGGGGAGGAGACGCTCTTCATGTTCACCTGGAGAGACTTATACAAACTGATGCTAAGTGAGAAGAGCAGAACCAAGAAAAATTTGTACACAATCACAGACACATCGTATGTGTAACAGCCAACTTTGATAAACTGGACTCTTCTCAGCAACACACAATTATAAGACAACTCCACAAGTCTCAGGATCGAAGAGATACCTATATTCGGAGAAAGATCTAGAAAGAACAGAGTTTAAATGGAGACTGAAGCAGTCTACATGCTATCGTTCTTTTCCATGTTTGGTTTTGTTTCTTCTTTCCCATTGTTCACTCCATTGGTTACAACCCTTCTGCACAACCAGACTAATGTCCAGTATGAAAGTATTTGCAGATCCTATACTTGATCTCATGCTACCATGGAGGAAAGGGGGGGGGGGAGGGAGGGAGGAAAATTTGAAACTTAAGGGATTGTGGAATTGAATCTTGTAAACTAAAAGTAAATAAATCAATTTAAAAAAAGAAAATAATTAACATTAATTGATAATGACTGACATCTATGTTGCCCTTTATAGTTACAAAGTGCTTTCTTTGAAACAACTTCTTTAGAGTAGTATGTTGTTGTTCGGTCATATCCAACTGTTCATGACCCCATTTGAACTTTTCTTGGCGAAAGATATTGAATTGGTTTGCCATTTCCTTCTTCAGGGTTAAATGATTTGCCTGGAATCACATAGCTGGTTTCTGAGGATTGTTTTAAACTCAGGTCATCCTGACTCCAGACCCAGCACTCTATCCTTTGCAGCACCTAACTGCCCCCTTTAGGGTAATACAGTATCTCTTTTTTCAGAGATGAGAAAACCAAGGCTTGGAAGAATGGAATGATTTGTTCAGCATCACCTCAACAAGTCAGGGACACAGCCATAACCCTAACCCAGCTCTTCTAAGGCCCAATTCAGATCTAGTCCACCCTCCATCAGAACTTCCTCATGGTCTAGTTGGGGATACATACAGAGATAAGTAGCAAACATCCAGCTGCTAAACAAGCACTGACTCTAGGAGCAGTAGGTTTTCCAAGAAGGTACAATCCATGAGGGGCACCAGAATGAGAGAAGGGTTTGTAGAAGATATTGATATCTGTCATGACTTCTTTAAGGTTTCCCTCTCTTAAACTAAGCAATTCCAGATCCTTTGATTGATCCTCCAATGGAATCCTCACCATCCTGTTCACCTTCCTCTGCAATCTGCCAGCTTATCAGTGTCCTTCCCAAATTATAATGCCTTGGCCTAAACCAGTATAATACAGACCAGTGTTAAGTGTAGCAGAAATATCAGCTTCCTTATTCAGAACACTGTGGTTCTCTAAATATGGTTTAAGATCACATTAACTACATTGACTCATAGTGAACTTAGACTTCTAAGACTGGGTGTATGTGAGAGTATATATGTATGTGCATGTGTGAATGTGCACTTGAACACTCATGGGCATGTATGTCTACTTAGGAGAGAAGAGACAAGAACCAGTATGGGTTGGGGAGCATATCAAAGAAAGGGTATCCAATACCTTATAGCATAGTCAGGAGTGTGGGGATGTCTTATTGAAGAAATAAGGTCTTAGTGAGATCCAGAAGATGGAAGGAGGTCCAAATGGAAGGGAAGTTTATTACTTATGAAATGGAAATTCTACACTCCAAAGGGAAGGAAAGGGAAGGGAAAGGAAATAAAACATTTATCCAGTACCTCCTGTGTTCCAGGCACTGTACTAAGTACTTTACAAATATTATCTCATTTGATCCTCAACAACAACCTCATGTGATAGCTGCCATTATGATCTTCATTTTACAGTTAAGGAAAGTGAGACGGAAAGTAGCTAAGTGACTTGCCCAAGATCATACTAAAGTGTGAGGTCAGATTTGAACTAAGGTCTTTCTGACCCCAGCACCAGATCTCTATCCACTTTGCCGTCTGCTACCTATAAACAGCTGAAATGTACTGAAATGAGACATGGAAAGCGTAGTCATTGAACAGGATGAGGACGAGAGAATGGGAGGTGGGAGCTGGTAAAGAAAGGATTAGTGTTCTATTAGGCAACTGGAGATTAGTCTTACAGAGAATGTGAAATTAACAAGTGGGGTAGTAGTTTGCCAGTGACAGTGGCTAATAAGGGGTGAGAAGATGGCAGGCTCTAGCTGTGAGTGTTAGCAGCTTCACTCTCAGGCAGAGTATGGGAAGGGGTCTCTATCATCCAGGCCTGGCCAGGGAAAAGGAAGTCTTTTCACCTCCTCGCTGGGTGGTCAGAGCAAAGGGTGGTAAAGGGGAAAGACATTTCCATCAAGGTGGTGGGCAGGGCAGGCTTCTAGTTGTGAGTCTGATCTTCAGGGTGAAGTAAGACAAGGTAACAAGCATTTATTAAGCACATAATATGTTCCAGGAATTGTACCATGGATAGAAACACATGAAAAAGAAAGTCTCTACCCTCAGGGCCTTTATATTCTAATGGAGGATATCACATAAAAGGAAGATGAAAAACTGCAGAAGGGTAGGAGGAGGAAAGATGAGAGAAAGGGGCCTACTCAGTGTTCTAGAGTGAAAGGACCCAGGCACTGAGAGAAGTTCTAGGGTGAGAAGGGCAGCCTGCCTCGCCTACTGCTCTGATGGAAACATCTCTCCCCTTAAACACCCTTTGCTCTGACCATCCAGCAAGGAAGAGAAAGACCTCTTTTTCCCTGACTACCCTAACTTGGTAAAATCTCCTACTCATACTCTCTGCCTGAAGGTGAAGATGTTGACATGTTGACAAAGTCTGAAAGGAGAATGAAGTATGACTGACCTGGTCCCAAAATAGAGACCCTGAAAGGAGCTCACCAATGAGAAAAAGGCACCATCATGACAGAGGGATGCTGCAGGGTGAGAAGACCCAGGAACAAAGGGAGGTTCTAGGGTGAGAGAGCCACTGAGTGGAAAAATCTGGAAAGCCAGAAGCACAACCAGGAGGGAAAATGTCCTCTGAAATTTCCTCTAGCCCTGGTGATCCCTTGTAGGCAAAAATATCAGGCCTATTCCTTCCCCTTCAATGCTCCCATCTATGCAGGGAGTGCAATTATCTTCAGAAGTCAGATCTTAAAGCACAAGCATCCGCAAAACACATGCCAAAGAAACATGGCCAAAAAGTAATGGAGGAGAGAGGGAGGAGGAAGAGGCAAAGAAGAATGGTAGCAAAGGCAGTGACAGCTTGCATTCATACCTCCAGCCCTACCTAATTCTTGCTTTGCTTTCCCCAGGATCCCATCTGGACATGACCCTGCCTGCTTCAGGAGCATTAGGGACCCAGAGGGTCAAACTGGGGTAGAGATCTAGCCTCAGTCAGGCAGCTCTAGATAGGATAAAAGGTCCTCCTCCAGATGCTGATTACTCTTTTTCTCTTTTTCCTTCCTTATCCTTAGTCCACAAATTTTGGGCAACGGAGGGACACATACTGGGAATCCCAAAGCTACAATCTTATTAGAGGAAATCCAGCTTTTCTTTGAAGACCTTTAGCCAACAAGAATGTAGTACCTCCTGAGATAGGCTTAAGAGATTATCAATGAACATTTTTGAGCACATAGACATTGTCGCTTGACATTTCTGAACCTCTATTTCCTCATTTTAATAGCAGATGAAGATACCTGTAGTACCTACCTCACATGGTTGTGAGGATCATGTGATATGTAAAGTGTTTTGTAAACATTAAAGAACTCTATAAATACTAAGTATCATTATTACTGTCATGAAGCTGTGCTTGACTCTTCACTACTCACCTTTCTAGACATTCACAAACAGCCCATTTTTCCTGGAATCTGTATGTAACTCAGTCCTCCATAGTTTGCAAAGTTCAGATTTATCTCTTTTTATTTATTCACCTGCTGTTTCTTCTAATGAGAATTCTGTGCCATAAAAGAAAAGAAAGGTCTCACTCTTCCAAATCGCCACCTTCTAGAGACAGATATGAAGTTAGCATTGTTTAGTAGCAATTGGTCATGCATTTTCCATCTCTCCTTTTCTGTAGCCCATAAAAGCATTCAAGTCAAGGGAAGAGGGCATAGGTTAACTGCACAAGTACTTGAAACCACAAAAGACAAATCTAAGAATGTGGAGGAGTCTCTCCTTTATTCTGTTTTGCATTTGGCTAATAAAGTTAATAAGTTTAGAGGAGAGCAGAAAGGCCATTGTCAGGTCACCCATGAAAAGCAGAGCCAGAACTCTCCAGCAGCTAATTGGATCATTCTCTACCTTTGATTATAGGTGCTAATGTCCCCTTCCTAGAACAGTGATTATTTCTAATTTGCTCATCTCATTTGTGCTGGATATTTGTTTTCTAAAATTAACATAAATATGAACAGAATTTTTTAATAAAAATTTTCAATTTATTTAGGTTGTAATAGTTTACCTTAATGAATTTACCCAACATTGAAAAGTATAGAATGTGGTCTTCCTATAGTACAATTGTAATCTATACTGACATGTCAGTTTTTTTTACCTTACTTTCAAACCATATAAGCAGAACTGAGTCTATGGTTATGAAGCCCATTCCTTTCACCCAGGAAATTAGGGGAAATAGTTTTGTCATTTTGCCTATTGACAGGCTAAATAATTTAATAAATAAATAAGTAGAAAGGTATGTATGTGTGTGTGTATACACACACATTGATGGAAAATATCTGTGTATATATATATATATGTGTGTGTGTGTGTGTGTGTGTGTGTGTGTGTGTGTGTGTGTATGTATGTACTGAAATTGTAACCAGAAACCTTTAATTATACATATAGATAGATATTTGTATTAAACTGGGAAAAATTTATTATAAGTAATATTCTATATTCTCTGCAGAACTTTCTCTTTCTAGGCTATAGAAGACTCTGAGACTATGTGGCTTCTTGTTTCCAAGCTTATTTTCACCTGCCAGTTCTTTGTTAGTTAGAAGCAAGTTCAAAATAGCAGTTTTCCTTTCCCTTCTATCTTCTGAAAGAAGAAATTATCAGTAATGATATTCAGTTAAGCAAATGTTATGAACTGCCTAGTCTGTGCAGAGCATGTCAGCTGACATGTCATTTAGTGGAGAGGCACTTTTTTAGCATACATTTAATTAGTTCTAATATTCCATTACAATTATATTCTGTTTCTACTTTTGTGATCTTGATGGGAACTCATTATCCATTCTTTCCTTCTGCCTGTCTTTAGTATACTCCTGCCATATTGTTACTCCTGTTTCTCCCTGATTTTATTTTCACCCCAAAGCTTTACATTTTTAGGTTTCCAGATTTTCATACAACTAGATATCTTCTTCACTTACTATTCTATTTCTCTCATCATTTTTTCATCAGATTTTCTTTCTGTGTGGCCACAGAATGTCAAAAACAATGAGTTAGTTACCCAAAAGGTTAGATTTCAGGGAGGTATATTTCAGCTTGCCATAAGAAACAAAAAATGCTCTTAAAAATAGAATGGTCTGGAGAAGGTACATGTCACAGTGGATAAGGCACTGGTCCTGGAGTCAGAAGAACCCAAGTTCAAATCCAACCTCAAACACTTACTAAGTGTGTGATCCTGGACAAGTCACTTAACTTTGCCTCAGAATAAAAAGGGGGTGCCAAAAATTGAATGGGATATCATGGTGGGAGATAGGAAAGATGAATTACCCAAATGACTGAATGTATTTAAGTGGAAGCTAGACATTGCATATGAGGAGATTGGGTTAGTTGTTTAGCTACTTCCCTTCCAACTCCACAATTTTATGATTTTCTGTTCTTTAAAAACTCACTTAACAGAGACAGCTAGGCAGCTCTGTGGACTGGACTAGACTGGGCCTGGAGTCAAGAAGACCCAAGTTCAAACCTAACCTCAGATATTTACTAGTTCTGTGATCCTGGACAAATCATTTACCCTCTGTCTCCTTCAGTTTCCTCAGTATAAAGTCAAGATGATAATAATAGCTCATACCTTGGAGAGTTGTTATGGGGATCAAATGAGAAATACTTGCAGGGTGCTTAGCAGAGTGTCTGGGATATAGTAGATACTTAACAAATGTGTTTTTCCTTCCCATCCTTGGGACTTAATTTTCTTTTTAGTGGCTTCTCTTCATTCACTTGTTGTAGTAAGATTTAACCAACAGCCTGCATCTCAGCCATTGTAAAAGGTGTCCATATAGAAAGGATGTTATACTCAAAATATTCAGTTTCATTTTTTTAAATTACAAAACACTTTCACAATCCTGCCCATCTCTTCTTTCTGGTGTTTGGTAATGCTTAATTAACGTTGTGGTTATGTATTCATAACTAAAGAAGTGATAGAGGATTTAGAGACATTTATATATTCTCTCTTCATTTTTACTTGTTATTTTCTGGTTTAGTATTTTGTTTTTGTTTTTTTTTTTATCCTGTAACTTAATATAAATTGAAACAAAATATCCTTGTTCAATAAGAGGTCAATGTAGACCAAGGCTGTAATGCTTTGTCCTTGGGTACTTTTGTAGACAAATCACCTCAGAGTAAAATGCTAAGGAGAGGAAATTTTGTAATTCCAGTAATTTGAATTGTCTCAAAATGTAACAAGTTGTAAGATAATGTTTACTGTTTAAGCCTATGAAAATAGGTCATTGGAATTTACATTTGGATTATAAGGTAATGTCTGACAGTCTCTTTCTTGAGGTAAAGGACAGACAATTTTTAAGAATTATGAATTAATGGGCAGGCTAGGTGGCACAGTGAATAGAGCACTGACCCTGGAGTCAGGAGGATCTGAGTTCAAATTTGGCCTCAGACACTTAACACAAAACTAGCCATGTGACCTTGGGCAAGTCACTTAACCTCAATTGCCCTGCATTCCTCCCACAACAAAAAAAAAAGCCAAAAAAAAGAATTAATTGAAATTTTAAAAAAGCATGTTACTGTCAATTTCAGCCTCTGTAGGTCCCCCCACTCAAAAATGGTATAAACTTGTCTTTGGAAAAGAATCACTTTCTCATACCCAAGTAGTGAAGAAGCTTTGTTGCTATTGTTTGTCCTTCTTGAAGAGGACCATAATATCAGAGAGGTGATGCCATGGTATTCGAGTGAATTGTATTTAAGTGAGGGAGGGCTGTGCAAAGTCACCAGCCTCACTTTCTTCTCTGGAGCCATCTGGGTCCAGTGGCCAAATCTGGATCAGGACTTGAGATAGTCCTCCCAGAAGCTTTGTTTTAAGGACTGTACCATAAAGATGTCGACCTTCAAAGTGGCAGTGGGTCATTGCTCAGGAATGTGCCAGCAAATCTTCTGAGTTCTATGAACTTTTAGGAAATACTATAATGACACAGCAAAATAACATAGCTTTCTTTCCTGGGTCTGCAGTTGTTTTCTATAAGCTGGATAAAACCAATTATGCCAAGGTTTATATAACTAGAAAGGCAGGAGAAACATCTGTTTGCTTAAAGGATTATAATTCTTTCCTCATTTATAAAATGAAAGAATTGGCTTAGATTCAATACAATTCAAGAAATGATTATTAAATATACAGCATGTAGGTAAGGCAGTTTAGTAACAAAAAGTATCCAAAGATTGCTATGATACAACCCATATTCTCAAGGACTTATCTGTTGAATAGTAGGTAAAATCAAAGGCATGGTTTTTAGGTAAGAATTTTGTAGAATGAAGGCTCAATAGTATGAGTGAAAATGCAGTGCATTGCAAAATAGCTAATTGGATATGGTGGTGCTTTAATAAAGGCCTCATTTTCAGAACTAGGGAGAGGATAGTTCCACTCTAGTCTAACTTTCATTCAGTAGGCAATGAAGAGCTACTGAATAAAGAAGTGATGTAGTCAGAGGTGTAGGGAGATTACATGGGCAAACATGTGAAGTATGCTTTGGAGAGGACAGAACAGAATCATCTAGAAATGAAAAGACCAATTAGAAGTCTGTTACATTAGGTGAAGCATAAAGAATTGAGGCCCTGACAGCGGGGGGAGTTGGAGTGCAAATGGAAAGGAGGGGACAGACGCAGAAGGGGAAACCCAGAAGAAAAAGCCCAAATAAAATCAGCAGGACTTGGCAACTGATCGAATATGTGATGTGAGACTAAAAGCCTGTGTGCCTGGGAAGACAGTATTTAATCTTTAATAGATTGAAACTGCACAGTGACTTTTAGGACACCCTATATATCACCCAGGAAATGCATGATTGGGAAAGGAGGTGGGCTAGTCTTATTTTAATAGGTAGAGGCAGTGTGTACGTAGCTTGCTTCCTGCAGTGGTACTTCTTAAATGTTAAGACCATCTTCAGGTTGGGTAGATATTCTGTTAGGTGGATATGGGCAAAATTCACACAGGATGAGAAAATGTGAATTGTAATCTATAAATTGGGAAAAGTGCCCACAAAATAATATTATAGATGCAATGAAATTCTGATTTTAAAATATACTACTAAAACATGTAATTAACTTGGACTTCATAAAAAGAGTGCTAGCAATTTTTAAAAAAGATTAATTTCCCCCCCCCAAAGGTTCTAGGGAAACTCCTGAAGGTTTGGGGTTAATTCTCTAATGCCATCTGTTTGAGTTATCATGATGTGCTTCCCTCCCAAGACTTAATTGAGAATCATTTAGTTATCGAGTCTTAAGTAGCTTTTAAAAGGGGGTATTAGCTAAAGTGGTATAGTAAAAACACTTGGCTAAAAATACCTCTCCCCCACACCCCCAACAGTATCTGACACACTTTTGCAGAAGTATATATATAGAGTCCAGGGGATGTTGTTGGACTGAAGCTTAGAAAGCACATGTGGCATTGGGGTAATTCATAGTTCTTGGCTGCTGGAAATATTTTGTCTTCCAGAATGTGCTAAAGAATTTCTGCTTAAATCTAGGGAATCTCCATCCATTTTTCCTTGGTTCCCAATTTAGACCCTGCAATAGTCATGGAATGTTATTCACATTCAGCACTTCGAACTCAAAGTTCAAAGGCCTTTTGGCCCCTGCCCTAAGGCCTATAAGTGGTTGATTAAAAGTTGGAGTACCTAGGATAAAATGGGGTGGGGGTAAGGTGGTTTCAACTCTACCCTTCCCTTTATTATTAAGTGGAGAAAATGTCTGTATCTTTTGAAATTGTTGCCCTTTCTTTCCTCCTGAATACTCTATCTGGTCTGGGTTTTCCTGATGCAGGTTTCTCTTTGCTTTCTCCCCGAATTACTCCTCAGTCTCCTTTTCCAAGTGATCTTCCATATCCTACCTTCTAATTGAGGTTATATATCAAGGAGCTATCCTAGGCTCTCTTCTTTTCTCTTTCTATACTTTCTCTCTTGGTGATCTCATCAGTTCCTATGGGTTCAATTATTGTCTCAACACAGCTGATTCTTCGATCCATCTGTGTATACAATCCTAATTTATGTCCTGTGTTCCAAAACTCTTAATCACCAACTGCCTAATGGATATTTTGAACTGTATGTTTTCATGTGCATCTCAGACTCCACATGGCAAAAATGAACTCATTTTTCCTCCCAAACCCATACCTTTTCTCAGTTTCCCTCTTCCTGTCACAAGCAACACCATCCTTCCAGTCATCCAACTTCACTATTTGGGAGTTTCCTGGGACACCTCACTCTCCCTCACCTCATTTATCCAATCAGTTGCCAATTTAATCTTCACACTGTCTTTTACATCTGATCCTTTATCTCCATTCCCCTAGCCCAGTAGTTCTCACTTCTCAACCTTCCTAATGCCACAACCCTTTAATACAGTTTCTCATGTTGTGGTGACCCCCAACCATAAAATTATTTTCGTTGCTACTTCATAACTGTAATTTTGCTACTGTTATGAATCTTAATGTAAATATCTGATATGTAGGATGTATTTTCATTGTTACAAATTGAACATAACCCAAAGGTTGAGAACCACTGCCCTAGGCAATACTGGAGGTCAGATTCTAAATTGTTTCTTGTATGAAGTATCATAATTGTTGAGGTTTGGGGTTTTAGGGGTGCTTCAGAGCCCCAAATATCAACACACCAGGTCTTGCCAAATGAATTTGACTCAAGCCTTCTCTCAGCCAAAGTAAAACAAAGTTTATTAAAGATTGGCCATAATGGGTAGACTCTTAAGGAGCCTAAGTATTTGTGACACTTGTGTTGACAAGCAGGCCAAGACAATCTGACACAGACTGAGTCTGCACTAGATTGAATCTCAGCACCTTCATGGAGGCAAGACAGATCTTATATACAGAAATGTTGAGCTATAGGCTCTGGGAACCCCCTAGAACTCTGATTGAATCTTCCTATTTGATGAGGTATTTGCCTGACACCATAAGCCTTTCTTTATAGCTCCGCCCAAATCTCTGTTACTAGCCCTCCACTGTCCAGCTGGCCCCCACCCTTGATCCTCTCAAAATATCTGTACCCAAATCTGTTCCATTGTCCCTATCTCCCGGTAGACCGTCAGTTACTTCCCACCCTCAGTCTCATTACTGAAGTCTAACCTCATTTGACTCCTCCTGAACACCCTCCCTAAACTCTTCCTCTAGATTCCTAGATTCCTTCCACAACCTTTCTGTATATAAGACCCCATCTTGTCTTCATGAGAAAAGAAAGCCAGAGAATGATTTAGTGCAGACTCATTCTGTGTCAGATGATTCCAGCCCGCTCGTTCAATAGAAGCATCACAGATACTGAGGCTCCTTGAGAGTCTCCCCATTATGGCGAACCTTTAATAAACTGATTTTCTTTGGCTGAGAGAAGACTTGAGTTGAATTCATGCAGCAGGACCCACCAAGTGTGTTGGTTATTTTGGGGTTTTGAGCATCCCTAAACTTAAACCTCAATAGAAGGGTTTGGGGCAGGTCTTGAGGAGGAGTTTAGGGAGGATCTTGAGGAACTGAGGTCAGAAGGAATTGGATTAAGGGTGGGAAATAACTGAAGGCTACCTGGGTATGACAGACAGTAGAGGGCTAGGCTAGTTTAAGGGTGACAGATTTGGGTATAGATATTTTGATAGGATCAAGGGTAGACAATGGAGGGCTAGTCTAGGTTAGGAGTAACAGATTTGGGCCTAGTCATAATGAAAGGTTTATGGCCTCAGATAAATGCCTCATCAAGTGGGAAGATTCAAGGGGGTTCCCAGAGCCTGTACCCCAGTAAATTGTCCAGTTAAATTGATGTTTTTTGCTATTCCTCACATACAATATTCCATCAACTGCTTTTGTATGTAGAATCCTATAGAATACATAACTACCTCTTAGAAATCCCTGGTTTCTTTCAAAGCTATACTCAGATGATACTGTCTATGTGAGACTGTGTCTAATCTCTTCCACCTACTAATGTTGTTAACCTTCAAAAAATAACCTTGATTTCATGTATTTTTCTATATACTCATAGGTGTACATATTGCCTACTTATAGAATCTAAATTTATTGAGGAAAGGCATTCTTTGATTTTTTGTTTGTCCTAGTGCCCAGTATGTTAAGTAGAACATGGCATGTATTTAATGAATGCTTCTTGATTGATTGTTGATAGATTGTATTTGGTTAAAGATTCAAATTTTTCTGATTAAGAAACAACATGGCATTGGATAGCAAATCAGTCAGTTTGCATCATCACAGAATTAGCCAAGAATTGGTGACTTTTTTTCTGTTACTTTGAAAATGAGCATTTTTATATAGCAAGTCATTCTGACAACTATAGTTCCTGTGAAATTAATATTTTGAGTCAGGCTAAGTACTGTGTTGACTAATCCCCTACAGATACCTTGCTGAAGCAGGAGCCTGTGGTTTTTCTTCCTGCCTCATGCCCATTTGGCAACCACACCCTTGATATAAGCCTACAAAATGTCATCCTGGAGCTCTATGTTGTTCAAGACTTTCTGCCAAAAATTGCTATTTTAACTATCTGATTGCTCTTCACTTGTTTTATTGTCTTATTTAATTTAAAAGACTATTTTTGAGCTTCCTCTCTTTGAAAGTTTTCTTGGATGTGTGATATCCTTCTCTTCCCCCCCCCACCTTCATTTTCAACCCCCAATGAACATTTAGAGATTAAGAAATATATTTTCCCATCCTTACTCCTTCCCCTTTCTCACCACTGCTATTTTATTTTCTCCTTTTGACCTTGAAACAAACTCTGTTAAAAGTTTGTTGAATTTGTTAAACTTTTGCCAGGGAAGGCTTCTTTGAGTAAAATGTACTTTTCTCCTTTTCTAATGTAGATAAAGAATTAAAATTAAAGGAGTGACTGGCTTCCTTCCATTGAATGAGAGAAGAAATCTCACTCTTTTGTCTAGCTGCTCCTTACCAATCCCTTCATATTCTTCCCTCAGTTTCATGTCCCTTGTGTGTAAGGATGAATTCATTTAGGAATTCATTTATGACCAGAGTGATGGTGAAAGAAGATAGTTTACCACCTTAATTAATTAGTTAATTAATTAACCAGGAGCTTTAAGCATCAATATCTTAAAACTGCAACAAAACCTTTGGGATACCCTGTATCACCTGGGGCTTGTCTACTCTTAAAAAAAAGTGTATTTCAATATAATTGATTTCCTTTATAATCCTATTTATTTTATTTTGTGTTTTTGAAAGCATTATTCTGAGAAGGGGACTGCCAAAGGAGTCTATGACACAAAACTTTGGTCTTCAGACTTTTTAACATTGTGGGCTGGGAAACAAGCTTTCATAAGTCTGGGTATTAGTCTCAAATATTAGACTCTGTTTATTAAATGTAAGAGCCTTATTTTATTTTACTTTATTTAAATTAATTAATTTATTTTCTTGTTTACATCACTCATTTCCATGAGATTTTGAGTTACAAATTTTCTCCCCATCTTTTCCCTACCCACCACCTCAAAACAGCCATCCCACTGTATAGCCTTCCCCCAATCTGCTCTCTCCCATGTCAAGAGCCTTATTTTAAAAAAGCGACAATATCCCATCAGTGTTACTGGGTAGTTGTCACCTCAGATAAGTTAGTAAAGAAAAAACAGATGCTCTGTTTTCCTTATTTGACACACTGTTTATAGAGCAAAGTGATTACTAATTTTTACATTTTTATGTTACTGCATTTAGGTTACCCTGCGCTGAAATCTTGCTCTGATACCTAACCATAATGCTGAGGTGATCCAACTTATCGATCCCTATAAATGATTTGGATTTGGCCATATAGTTCCATTCTAGGTTAAGCCATTCTTCTCACCTGTTGCAACAATGAAACGTGGCAGAAGACTAGGGTTTTTCGTTTGAAAGTCATGAGTCATGGACCTGGAGAGATTAAGTAACTTTGTAAAAGTCACACAGCTTATTATTACAGTGGTCCTTCTACTCTAGTGCTTCCCACCATACCATGCTGCCTCTTTCCAAAGGCACTCAAATGAATCTTTTTCGGCATGCATTATGTGTATGATCTGATTGGCTTTCATTTTTGTACAGTTTCTTAATTAGCCATTATTTTGTATTCTTCTGTAAATTAAAATTTCACCCACATTCTCTGCTTATAAAAGAATCTGTGTGACTCCCACAGGAACAACCTTTTACTACATGTTTCTAATTATGATCACTGTAATTCCTTAATGTTTTTCTTAACATCAGATATTTGGAAAACTTCCAGGAAGTTCAAAGAACAAATAAAGCAAACACAACTGTAACTTGTAGAAATACAATTATAAATTAAATTATCTTCCAACAGAAGGCTAGATAGGAGAGGTAACTTGGGATGGTAGCTAGAAAACCACCTGTGCATTGAACTTTCCTTCTGTATTTGCTGTATATAAGATATAGAGGCCTTAGGCATGTCAACAAAGTCTCTTAGCTTCAATTTTTTTTCTGTCTACAAAACGGAGCATGGGAATGTTATTCCCTATCTACTCACAGTATTGAATCCCCACATTTTGCAGATGAGGCAATCTGGGCACAAATAAATTAATTAACTTAGCCAGGGTCACACAGCTAGTAAGTATCTGAGTTAGGATTAAAACCAAGTTGCTCCTGGCTCCAAGATCAGGGTTCTATCTCCCACTGCCTCTGCTAATTGTGTTATGAATCAAGTGAAAGAAATTATATTGAAACACTTTTTATAAACTCCACAATGTAAAGATTTATTTTAAAAGCATTTGGAATGGTAGACTGATAGAGTTCATAAAGGAAACAACCATCACTTAACCAAAACAGAGGCCTAGAAAGATTGCCCTCTCTACACATCTTATTTCACAGATATGACTACATCTCAAATCTCTTGATTGAAAAGGTCTTTGTTTTATTTTTCAGTGACTCCCTCCTTAATTCTAAAAGAAACTTTCATGAATACTATCAAATATGAAGGATTTAGTGTTATTTAGGGGTTGAGCATGTGATTTCATTTCTGAGAGCAACAGCTCTCAGAGTGTGGTCTGAGCATCTTTAGGCATCCCCAGGATCCTTTCAGGGGGTCCACAAGGTTGAAATTATTTTCACAATAATACTAAGATACATTAATTTCTCATGCACCATCAGTAGTTATAACCCACATAAACAAAAGCTCTTGGGTAGGGGGTACCTTGGTCCAGAGACCAAAGAGTTTGAGAACCCTTGCCCTATAGTCATGCAGACTAGCAACTTCTAAGAAAATCTTAGTTTTATAGAGTTACCTGGGGCAATGAAAAATTATGACTACCAAGGGTAACGCTGTCTGTATATGTCTGAGTTGGGGGTGGTCTTCCTTACTCTGAGGAAGGTACACTAACTACCACTAGCTTCTTCACCATGCTACCTCTTAATGGACCTGATGTAGCAAGTAATAATCTGGGGGTGTATTAATTCAGGGCACATTTCTTGGTTTATTTTCACTTCCTGAAAGTTTTAGGTATCATAATTTTAACACATCTACACCAACATCTTGAGTACTCTTATTTTTCTTTGAAATTGTGTTCATGGCACAATTTTTTTTTTAAGATGTGTGAAGACTGTCTTTGTTGAAGTGGCTCTCACTTAGGAAGCAGTGCAGTTGGTCAGCAAGCAGGGGGTAGGACCACAGAATGAAAGAAATAATGGCAGCACATTTAACGGAGGTGTTGCTATAGCAATGCCAAGAGGATAATGCTGCTAGGCTGCTTGGAGGTTTCCTTGGTGAAAACCTGTGTTTGGTTTGGATCCTGATTGAATTAGGGCTGCTTCCAAAACTCAGTAGAACAGGTGGAATATGTTGAAAACAGACTTTAAGACTCACAGCAAGATAAAAGGTATTATTTTTCTCTGTGTGTGTAGTTTCTTTTCATTCTGAATTCTAGTCATAAGCTTAGTTAAGTGATGTGAAAACCTAAGTGTTAAGATGTGTACCAGGTTTTACAAGTGAACTTTCTTTGGTTCTATAGATGTTCACTCCTGTTAAGTAGGATTTTAGTTATTAGTAATGAATTGACACTAATTTTATTCTTATAGGATTTGAACATCTGAAATCACTACAAACAAAAACCCTCTTTGTGGAAAATAAAACTATTTTTCCTTTCAAACCAGAATAAAATGTTTTATTAATATAAATCTGGCTGATAGATATTTCTATGTTTATTTTTAAGTTGTAAAATATTCACATAAAAGTGTATGCTTCAAATAAAGATGAGAATCATTTTTAAGAATTCCTTGGAAAATGGAGTTAGGTATGTTTATCGCTGGAAAGGTATTGTTAATTTTGTATATAATTTTGATACTCGGCAATTATTTTTACATTTACTATATATAGAAATATACACTTATGCATATATTATATACACATATATAATGTATACATATTATGTGGTTACACATGCATGAATTCGTAGAATTATTTCAAATGTGAAATTAATAACATAATTATTTTAGTTGATATCAAAACTCTTCTTGCTTGGAATTTCCACAATTTACCATTTTTCCTGTCATTTAACTGAGATAGAGAGCTCAAAATGATCAGTCACTAGGTTACACCTATTTGGACTGTGGAATAAACAGGTCCAGATACTTTTCAGTGCCTTATTCCAGAGTTAACGGGAAATCCTTTTCCTTCACCCTTATTTTCATTTCTTGAGAAATGGTCTTCACAAAATAGAGTGTTGTAAAAAGTCTTTGGCAAATACCTCTCCAGAAAAGGTTTATACCATTTCAGTTTGATGCTCTTTTGTTGTTCAGTCATTTGCATTGTGTCTGACTCTTTGTGACTCTATTTGAGGTTTTCTTAGCAGTGATACTGGAGTGGTCTGCTATTTCTTTCTCCACCTCATTTTATAGATGAGAAAACTGAGGCAAACAGAATTAAGTGACATGCCTGAGGTCACACAGCTAATAAGTGTCTGAAGCCAGACTTGAATGTGTGATGATGACTCTTCCTGACTCCAAACCTGGCCCTCCATCTTCTGCACCACCTAGCTACCTGTGATTGACTCTATAATTCCAGTTAATAAAGACTTCATAAAGAATGTATCTAAATGCTCGTTCATCTTAAATTTGTTCAGTGGACCGAAATTTGGAATTTTTTAAAAATTTTATGTAAGTAAAATACTTGCCTTATTTGCATTAAATTTGTTTTTCTAAAATATTTATCTTTTCACAATAGATGACCATTTTTGCCACTATAAATGCAATATAGAAAAATAGGAGGGATTTAGTTCAAATTTTGCCTGAGATACTGTGTGGCCCTGGACAAGTCATTTTACCTCTGTGTAATCTCAAGAAACTCTCTAAGACTTATCTCCTAAATCCACCATTTTCTATCTTTTTGGTTTCGGAACCCCTGTATACTCTTAATAATCACTGAGGACCCCATAGAGCTTTTGCTTATGTGGATTCTATTTGTTAGTATTTGCCCTCAAAGAAATTAAGACTGATGAAATTTTAGAATATCAATTCCTTTAAAATAATAATAAATCTGTTGCATCCTATTATAATGATATTTTCAAAAGTGAAGTTTAATGGAGTGGCATTATTTTAAATATTTTTGCACATCTCTGAAAAAATTACCTGGTTTCTTGCATCTGCTTTTGAATTAAATCTGTTGTGATATTTTATTTTGGTTGTAGTATCTGAAGAAAATCTCACCCTACACAACAATAGAAACAGGAAAAGGCAGGATTATTTCAATAGGCAAATTATGTCTTAGTGTAAGTATAATAATAGTTTTGACCTCAGGCCCCCTGGAAAGGTCTCAAGAGTGGACTACACTTTGAAGACCGCTATACTAAATCTTAGAGAGTGTGTTGATAGACAGAGCTCAAAATCAGAGGATGTGTGTGTGGGGTCGAGGGGGGTTACTTCTGGGATAATAAAAATGATCCATCAAAAATGCTGTGTAGATTATTCTTAGTTTCGGTGCTTCCTGGCCTGATTTTTCTGCTTCCCATCATGCTGCACTCAACCCATTTCTCCGTAAGTAGCCAGCAGACAGCACTGCTTATTATCTACTTGTATTTAGAATTCTGCATTCAGGTCAGCTTCCTACTTTTGTGTGTGTGTGTGTGTGTGTGTGTGTGTGTGTGTGTGTGTGTGTGTGTGTGTGTGTGTGTGTGTGTGTGTGTGTGCTGGAAAAGAACAAGTATTAGTACCTACTTGGCCAGCAGAGGGAGAAGGCTTTGCTTTCTTGAATTTCAGTTCTATCTGATAAGCATTTTTCACATGTTTGTGTTTAGAAGTCTTTGTAGGATAACAGGGAAATCTAAAATATACATCATACCTGGTCACTCCTGGAGTTCACAATCTTGTATGGCATGAACACAGATAATTATAAAATATAACAGTACTTTGGTGTCTTAGAGAAGTCTTAAGCAAAGTGCTGTGTGGGTCAGATGAGGTCATTATGGGCAGGAATGGTCAAAGGAGGATT
The DNA here is from genome assembly GCA_028646575.1 of Pseudocheirus occidentalis. Taxonomy (NCBI): domain Eukaryota; kingdom Metazoa; phylum Chordata; class Mammalia; order Diprotodontia; family Pseudocheiridae; genus Pseudocheirus; species Pseudocheirus occidentalis. The sequence goes on along the minus strand of CM053593.1, from coordinate 310,793,258 downwards.
TCTGTCAGAAGTTGCATTCAAGTTGCCCCTGAGAATTGGTGAGTCTGCGTAGTGTAGTAGATAGAAAGCTGGTATTATGATCAGATAAAGCGGGATTCAAACTCCACCTCTGCCACCTACTGACTATTACACTGGGAATATCACTTAATGTAAGACTCTCTATAGCTTTACAAATCACGAAAAGATATTGACTTGTATTGGGAGTTTCCTTCAACCATGAAATTGCAGGTTTAGTTTTTTATAGAAAATGATTCATAAACATTCTGCAAGTGAAGAAGGTGATGGAGGGCGTTCCTGGCATATAGAACAAGATTAATAAAGGCAAGGAAGTGGAAATGGATGGAGGGAGTGTTATTGCATTTTAACTCAAGCTAGGAATGGGAGGAAGGGAGTAATGTGAGATAAGACTGGAAATCTCGAATGGTGCCAGATTGTGGAAGGTGGTGATATGGATGTGTGACACTCTGATTGAAAATACACACCATGGAGTTTTAGTTTATTCCATTTGTGCTTTGTGCTTACTTTCTGCATCTTCCAAGAATTGGACTAACTATCATTTGCCTGAGGTTTATAACATGGCGTGAGCAATGTTGGTTGTGAGACCAGGCAGAGGTCTTCCTCTATCACTCCTTCACACGTGACCTCCCTTTGTGTTTCTTTTTGTAGCTTTCTTCTCCCTAATCCCCAAAAAGGTATAAAAAAGGGTTTTGTTTTGTTTTTTGGTTTAGTTTTGTTTTTTTATTTGTCTGCTGATAAATTTCTCTTTTTTTTCCTTATTTTTTTTTCTCTTATTTCCCTGTTGAGGGAAGTTAGGAGCCAAATATGAGGAGGAAAAGTCTGATTTGTATTTTTTTTACTTTTGGGGTTCTACTCTCCAGTCTCTCACTCATTTATTTTTCTGATTCAAATTCAAGAAGGTGAAAGGTGACTTCAAAGAAAATATATCTGGGAGAGAAAGAACTGATGGAGTCTGAATGCAAATTGAAGCATACCATTTTTCACTTTATTTTTTTCATGATCTGTTTTTTGGAGGGAGGGGGTCTATGTTTTCTTTTACAGCATGATTAATATGCCTTACATGATTGCAAATGCATAACAATGTCAAAGTGCTTATTATCTTAGCAAGGGAGGAGAGGAGAAAGTAGGGAGAGAATTTGGAACCCAAATTAAAAAAAAAAACAAATGTTAAAAATTGTTTTTACATGTAATTGAGGGAAATAATAAGATATTAAAAAAGAAAATCTAACTGGTAAATAAAATAAGTACATAATAGTTGGAAAGTTTCATGAACTTAGAAAATGAATATTTATAAGCAAACTTGGTGTTTGTGTGTGTATATATATACATATGTATATATATATGTATATGTGTGTGCATACATTTATGTATGTGTTTGTGTGTGTATATATATATAAAGAATCTGTTAAGAAATGAAGATCCATGTGTAAACAAAAACAAAATTAAAAATAGACCCAAGTGAGAGAATACATAACATTAGAAGCCATTTTTAGATGACTTTATTTTGTATCACAATAATTGGCCATAGCCAAATAATGAAGAATTTTTTTTAAATTAAAGGAATGTATATATAGAGTCCTTTCCATTTGAACAATATTAAATACCCCAACAATATAGACCAAATAAAATGGAGAAAATAAAAAAAATTCTTCTTTTCCTTCTCTTAATCTGATGATAAAGCATTAAATCATTAAAACTGAAATTAATTTCCATGTTCAAATAGAACACAACTAAAAGGCATATGTCAGAAGTTTTTCAATACTGTCTTCTCTCCTGTTATGCTGATGCTGATAAGCAGTCCCAGCAGGAAATGATTGCACACTTGTGGTAACTTTCTTGCAAAAGTAGGCAACAAACTCATCCTTTGATAAGTTAGAACTGCATGTAGCAATAAGCAAGTTGGGCCAGAATAGAGTTCATGTTCCCATTCAGAGTCTAGGCTATGTTCTGCATTCTCTGTTGCAGTGTCATACTTTTTAATAAGTATATTTTATATGTGGTCCATTAGTGGAAATAGAATTAAAAGTAGAGTGAGTGGAGGAAGTACATTCCAGTTATGGGATAGAAAGTCTGAAAAGGCATAGGGTCCTCTAGAGATGAAATGATGAGTCAAGAAGTAGTAAGTAGTGGGGTCGGCTAGATGGTGCTGTGATAGAGCACCAGCCCTGGAGTCAGGAGGACCTGAGTTCAAATCCGACTTCAGTCACTTGACACACTTACTAGCCATGTGACCTTAGGCAAGTCACTTAACCCCAATTGCCCTCCAAAAAAAAAAAAAGAAATAATAAGTAGTCTAGTATAACTGAAATGTAGATTGTAAAGTTGAACAGTATGCAATAAATAAAGAAAAGTAGATAGGAGCTGACTTGCAATGACAAGCCAGGGTATTTTATTCTAGAGGTGATGGGAAATCACTGAAAATATTTAAATAGGGAAATCACATGGTTAGACCCATATCTTATACATCTTACATTTATAGCTATGTGGAGTATGGAATCAAGGGCGTGGAGAGGAGAGACAGGAAGCAAATGATTGATCAGTAGCCATTTATTTATTAAGTATTTACTTTGTGCCACATACTGTGCTAAACACTGGGTACAGAGGTAAATTAAACAGATCTTCCCCCCGAGGAATTTATTACATGCCATCTGAAGAGAGGAGAATTAGGAAACTATAGCATTAGACCAAATTAAAGGTGATGAGAGCATAAACTAGAGGAGTGGACATGTTAGTGGAGAGGAAGGGACAAATCCAAGAGATATATACAGAATGAAGTACTGGCAAGTGAATGGACATGGGACATACGGAAGGAAAATTCATGAATGACTCCAAGGTTTTAAACTTAGGTAATAGGAAGAGTGGTAGAGGAGGTCTGAGTTTTAGAGAGAAATGAGTTTTGTTTTAGCCATGTTGAATTTTAGATTCCCATGAGACATACAGATATTCAGCACCTAGTTGGTGTGGCAGGGATGGGCTAGGCATTAGATCTGGGAATCATTTGTATATAAATCATTGAGCCACTGGAAGCAGAGGAACTCACTAAGAAGGGTGGGGAGAATGGTAGAAATAAAAGAGGATCTATTGCCTTGTACAAATTAACACACCAACACAAGTTGTAGAGTGAGCCTTCAGTTTCATTGGCTTTAAAAGGAGGGAATGAGGAGGAACTATATCTGCCCTGCCTGATAATACCCAGCCTGACAAAGCTATAAGGATCAAATGAAATTATATACTTCAAAGCATTTTTAGTTTGATTATTAGGGTCACAGATCAAAAGTTAGAAGAGGCTTGTGTAAATTCTTCAATAATTCAGTGGATCTGAGATCTCACTGGTGGGGTTACATATTCCCTCCACTAGGACAGGTCTCAACTCCTCCCTGTTTTTTATTGTGTGTGTGATTCTTGTCCCTGACTATACATGATATCACTGTTAGCATATATTTAATCAATTTATGGATCTCTTTCTGAAACAAAAGCAGAAGGGGTTTTGGAAGACAGAACTCTGTCCAGACTATTCAAATTTACTGCCTTCATGAACAATTTTAAGGTAACAAACATGGTAGTATATTTTTAGAAATGGAGAAAGTTAAAATAATCTGCAACATTTGCATCTTCACACACACACACACACACACACACACACACACACACACACACACTGTGTCTCCCTCACTTCCTCAAACTGGCAGTGAAGGGGCCACTCACAGACCTGATCCATCACGTAGATGTATTGATACACAGGTTTGACCTGCTCTGTTTCTGACCTGCCCAGGGTTTACTCCTCCTTAGTCAGGCAGATTCCTCTCCCCCTCCCCAGCAGAGAACTCACCATCTTGGTGTTGAACTTTGTGCAGATACCCAATGGGTTTGGTCCTATTATTAGTGGGTGCTTTTTTTTAATTCTTGGAGGGAAATATGTTGACATTTGGTTTTATGGCACTGGAAACAACATGTGATAAATTTGTTCCTGGATTTTGTTTTTGTTTCTGTTTTTTGTTTACGGTAATATTTGAGCTGTTTTTGGCCACAGAAAAATTCTGGAGACCCCATTTTACTCTTAGATTTTAGTGCCCTTCTCTTTTGCAGGATGGTTAGTTGCATTTCCTAATTTTTATTGCAACTTTGTCCTTTGAAAACTTATGCTACGTGCAACTTATTTTTTTTCCTCTGCAAACTTAATAAAATGTGAACTTAAAAATTCCCTACATTGTGCAGATCGCTGTTCATTAGTTGAATAGCCCTGGAAGCCTTGGAATTGATCATGTAAAAATACAACATTGAACTGGCCATTCTGACTTTTTTAACCAACTTCGGTCAGTCATAGCCAAATAGATGAACTATTAGATTTTAATAGCGTAGTAGCCCAAGCACAACATCAGGGTATATGCTCTTAACTCCTTAGTTTCCCACCACAAATATCTCTCAATCTCTGTCTTTGTTTGTCTCTGAATCTCTGTATATATGTGTATGTGTTTCTCTTAATCTTTCTCTAACACACGCACACAC
>CM053593.1:310772802-310788234 GCA_028646575.1 Pseudocheirus occidentalis | reverse complement strand
TCTCTCAGGGAGAGAGAGGAGACTCGGATCTCTGGACCTGAAGTCAAGAAGCTTTGAGTTCAAATCTACCCTTAGACATTTTTCCAACTGTTTAACCCTGGACAAGTTACCTCTTTGCCTCAGTTTCCCCTTTTATTAAAAAAACAAAACCTCCCAGGGTTGTCGAGGGGGTCAAATTAGATTATTATTGTTAAGAGCTTAGCACAGTGCCTAGAACATATTAAGTACCATATGTGTGTTATCAATAATCATTATTAGTACATTTTGTATGATTATTGATTATTATTATTTCTATCAGTGAATTAAACCCTGAGAGATATAGAACAGAGATGTCAAACACTTGGTCCATTGGCCACATATAACCCAAAACATTCCTCAGAGTGACTAAATCACAATAAAGTACAATTGGGAAATTTTTTTTTAATTTTTTAATTTTTTTGCTTTTTGGAGGGGGAAGGTAGGGCAACTGGGGTTAAGTGACTTGCCCAAGGTCACACAACTAATTTTTGTGTTGTGTCTGAGGCCGTATTTGAACTCAGGCCTTCCTGACTCCAGGGCCAGTGCTCTATTCACTGTACCACCTAGCCGCCCTCAATTGGGAAATTTTTTACAAAATTAATAAAACTACAGTAAAACAAAACTAATGTTATATTTTAAAATTAAGTCAATATGTGGGCCTCAGAAATTCTTATATAAGCTTTCATGGTCCCTGTTTCTGTTTGAGTTTGACACCAATTGTATAGGATACTCACCCATTCAGAAAATCTGGGCTGCATGATCAGAGGATTGGTTAACATTCTGCTCTTAGTTGAAATGAATCAGTTGACACTGAGAAATATCTTAAGGGAATCTGGTGATGACAAAATACAGAATTAAAAAAAAAATGGGGACCAAATTTGATGTTAACTTTGAAAGCCTCCCTTGAAAGTGTCATCCTTAATGGAAAAGAGGAATGTAAGGATACTTTACTGCAAGCTCATTATGCTAATTTAATTATGTGAAAAACCTTTTCTGTTTCCTTCCCTCCCCAACTGCATTTCCACCCTCACCTTTCTAAAAAATCCCTGCAGATTTTTGACAGTTTGTACAGATTAATCACAATCCCTAATATATTCAACTTTTTCACCATTAACAAAAGAGCTACTTTAACCTTTGGATTTGGGTCACTATTTTTTTTTTTTTGGAATGGGGGGAGAGAGGCAATTGAAGTTAAGTGACTTGCCCAAGGTCACATAGCTTGTAAGTGTCAAGTGTCTGAGGCTGGATTTTAAACACAGGTCCTCCTGACTCCAGGTCCTGTATGCGCTGCATCATCTAGCAGCAAATGATCTAGCAGACCACCTGGGCCTCTATTTTTTAAGCAGTAAAGGAATCAATATTTCTCTCTCTGTCTCTCTTCTCTGTCTCTCTCAGTCTCTCTGTCTCTGTTTCTCACACACGCACATTTTTCTTTTTCAACATAGAAATTGTTTTGCCTAATTCATTCCATGTATAAAGCACAAAATAGACCTTTTGACACAATTTTAAAGTAACTTAAAGCGTTTTCAATTTAAATTTAAAGTGTTTTAAGTAATTTAAAGTGTTGTTTTCTATACTGAATATTTATAAATAACGTAAATAAATGTCCATCTCTGGCTAATGTCGATTTTTCATTGCTATTAATAGTTATTCCCTGACTTAAAAGTACAGTTCTTGCCTGCCTTGCATGCTTTTGTGTGCACTTTTCCATCTTCTGCTCAAGTGTGGGTGTATACTTCCCTTCTTAGCTGTAGGAGAAATTAAAATGTATATCCATCTGTTTAACAAATCCTTTCAGCAAAAGACCAAGAGGATCCAGACAAAGAAGAAAGAAGTACAGGAGCAAATTGCCGGGGCTAAGCTGGGTGAAGGTGGGCTACCTAGCAGAGTCCAAGAGGATCTGAAGAAGATGGAGAATATTTTAGACAACATGGAACAGAATAGGGAAAAGCAGGAGCGCCGCCTACAGGTGAGACCTCAGAAAGCAATGGCCTCTTCAAAAGCTCCCCAGTAAGAAGATGTTAACCTATAAATTGTTGTTTAACCCTAGCTAGCTCTTTTCACCTTGGCAGCATATAGAAAAAACATGGATGTTTTTTAGTCCTGATTTTTCTTTTGGAGAATATATGTTAATATTTGTAATCAGGTTCTTATTTCCCCCTTCCCCTTTCCTATTTTCCCTTATTTTGTTTCCACTTTTCTTTGCTGTTTGCCCCTCAGTTCTAGTAATAGGATTAACATTCCCTATTCAGAAAATGCCTTAGGGACTATCAAGTACAACTCCCTTTTTTTCCTATACTTGAGGCCCAGAGAAATTAGTCTCTACTAGAGACTGGACAGTAAACTTTCTTAGAATGTCACTGTATTAAATCGGCAACTAAATAAAAGTAACTGGAATTTGAAGGGTTGCAATTCTCCAAGTTAGGATCCATGTTAAAATGATTCCTTGATATTCTTCATTAATTTATGTTGTATTGCATTAACTCTTTTTCCCTTTAGGTGACATTAAGAAAGTGGGAGCGCTTTGAAACAAACAAAGAAACAGTGGTCAGATACCTTTTTCAAACAGGTTCCAGCCATGAACGTTTCTTGAGTTTTAGCAGCTTAGAGAGCCTGTCCTCAGAACTGGATCAGACAAAGGTATAATTGACATGATGTAGTCCTTTGTTAAATGTTTAGCCTGAAATAGTTCCTTGTTTCCTCATTTTTTTCCCGGAAAAAAAAATTGAGCACACTTTCCAAGACAGAAGAATGAATGGCTGTTAGTCTTGTGTATGGGTAGGAAGAGGCTGATTTCTGCTCTGGTTAGGGTGATTACTAAGGTAATAAGGTACTAGATACTAAGATGGTGTTACTAGGTACTAAGAGCAGGTACACAGTGACCCTTGGTTTATATTTTGTGGAGTTTTACAAGGTGAGTGCTAAGTTCAGTTCAATTCATTCCACTCATACTTAAATCATGCACAAAACTGTAGAATCCAGGATTTTTAAGAGAACTTAGAAGCCATCTAGCCCAGCGCAGCCCATGGCTGAGAATGTCCTTCTGCTGCATAACTGAGAAGCAGTTATCCAGCCCCTCCTGCAAGACGTCCATGGAGGCTGAATGCTCTGTCTTCTGAGGCATCCTCTTATAATTTTGGATACCATTAGATGTTTGAAAGATTATCCTTACATCAAGCCTAAATCTACCTCTTTGGAACTTGTACCTATTTTGACCTTTAGAGTAAAGCAGAACAAGTCTCTTCTACATAACAGTCCTTCAAATATCTTTTCTAGGCTAAACATACTTAGCTGCTGTAATTAATCCATAAATGACATGAATCTGAGGACATTCCTTATCCTAGTCACCATTTAGATACTCTCCATATTATCAATATCCTTCCTAAAATCAAAAGAGATAATATTTGCAAAGTGCATAATACAATTCCTGACAATCAGTAGGTGCTTAATAAATGCTTTGACACCCAAAATGTGTAATAGTGATACAGATGTCACTTTACCTGGGCAGAGTACAGAGTACAATAGCCTATGGCTTACCAAAGAGGTTTATGACTTTGAGAAAACAAAAACAATGTTCCTTTCTCTCTGAATATTCCCTTTGCTCATTTGATTACCATTATGAAATTTCTGTCTCTCTTTCTGTCGTTAGAAAGTTTATTTGAACATTTTCTATAAAACTCTTGGAGATTTTTTCAATTACAATTCTATTCTCCCTTAAGGCTGTGTAGGTTTGTAATTTCTTTATGTCATGTCATATTGTACTATACCTGTACCAAAACATGCCATACCAGAACATACCGTGCCATGCCACACCATACTGTACCATGTCATACAATATCAGATCAGATCACATCATATCATATCACTATGACATATGCCTCTCTCTGATTATCTGTATGTGTGCCTTCATTATTTAAGAATTAATTTATCTTTTCTATGTTATGAATTCTTAATTCTTCTTTGCAAATTAACAAAATTATTGCATGGTAGAAAAAGGCCAAAAGCTGGAAGATTATTAGGAAGTCTAGGCTCTTCATGTGAGTACTTTCTTTAGTAGAGAGTCAAAAGATGCTGAATGTGACGTGTACTGTATAACATCATAAAAAATGAAACTGACCATATCTTAATAGATCTGAAACTACTGATTACAGATTACAGATACTGATTACAGAAACTACTGATTGCAGATACAGATACTACTGATTACAGATATTATTAGTCTGTAATAGCTAATTAATAATAATTAATTAGAAAATTAATTTGAAAAGCATTATGAGGAGTATCACAGCAGAAAGAAACAGAGAGGGAAAAATATTCTGAATAAACATTGAGATCTAGTTAAGCTTGATAGTCCTAAGAATATATGTCAGTAAGATGGAAGAACGATAAACAAACTTAAAATGAAACAGATCTGCTTGCATGTTTATTGTTAATATTGTTTTTTTTCTATCATAAAACTATGGTATTTGTCTCCCATCACCTCCCATCACCTTTTTAGATGAACTGTGTTTGAAAGTGCTGAGAATGCTTGAGACTCATAAATTAGAAAGAATGGTTGGATCAGACCAAATACATATGGTAGAAATCTCTGTTGAAGTTGATACCATTTCAAAACATATGGAAATTTATTTCAAGCTATTCTAGCAATGGGAAGATTATAATAGAATAGGAAAGATCCTAGATAAATTTTTTATGGAATAAAAGAGATAGAGAAAGCACCACCAACTTCTGAACCATATATTTGTTTTGCTCATCTATAAATAATAATGGTCTCTTTTATGTGTCAAGATGATTCTTGCTAAAAACAGAAAGAGGATACTTGCAGACTTTTTTCAGGTGTTTTCTACATTAGACCATTTCATTGTAGCAATGAAATGTGAAGTATTGAAAATACCTGGTACCACTTGTATCTGTTTTTTTTTATTACAAACTTAATAATTATAAAGAGAATAATCAATATACAAGAAGAAATAAACTAATATATTAAAAATCTAAGCCTATTTTTACTGTATTTTTAACCAAAAAAATAAAAGCAAAAATTTTAACAAAACCCCAAATTATATTTCTACTGTGTCCTCTCCTGAGATCATTTGAAATTCCTTTTCGTTTGATTTTTATTTTTTAAAAAAGTTTTATTCGACATATATGGTTTTTTTTTTGATTTTTGGGGTTCTTTATTTGCTGACCTTTATTTTTCATTACTTCTCATAGACATGTCCTTATTTCTTTGAATTTTTACTTATCATCATATAGCACCATATATAACGTTACATTAATTTATTGTAATTTGGGGAAAATGTTTTCTTCTACTATTATGCATTGTTTTAGATTCTCAAATTTGGTAGAAAAGAGCTGTGCAGAGTGATTTTTGATCATTTTCATGATTTCTTTGGCCCTCATGATCTCTCCTTTCTAATTTTTAAAAACAGTTATTTCTAGCTCCTCTTTTCCTTTTTGTTATTATATTTGTTAGTCATTTATCCGTTTTGTTGGTATTTACAAAAGTTAGCTCTTGGATAGGTTTGTTATTTCCTTCATTTTAAAAACATTTTCAATTATATTACTATCTGTTCTGATTTTGGTTTAGATCTTTTTGGTTTTGATAGATACATTATTGCTTTTCTTGAGCTTTAAAATGAAAACTCAATTAATGAAGTTCTTTCTTTTTCAAATCAAAATAGTCATTCAGTAGTCTAAATTTTCTTCAGTATTGCCGTGAATTAATATCATGGATTTTGATATGTGGTATATATGTTGTTACTCTCTTTAAATTCAACTTTTTTTTATAATTTCTTCTTCCAACTGTGGGCTTATTTAATAAACAATTTTATGTCCACTTGTATCCAAAGCTTTTACTTATTGTATCAAAATTTACTGTTAATGCTTTTTTACTGATTTTATTTTATTATGCAGAATATATAAAAATCTGTGGGTTTGTTTATTGATATATAACTTCTTCATGTCCCAGCACATGCATTTCTTTCCTGTAATTTGGGCATGTACTCAAAACATTATACATGGTCTTTGTTCTTCTCATTGAAGTACTTCAATATGTCTACTACATCTAATTTAACTAATACTTGATCAATATCTGTAATTTCTTTCTTACCTTTTTGTTGAACTTGTTATATTCTAATTAGTAAAGTGTTAAAATATCCTTTTATTATACCTTTGTGTGAGATAAAGCAATTGAATCAATATATTTATGAATTTTCACATTTTATTAGAAATTGATTTATATTGAGTTACTAAAAGTGGTTCAATTTGACTGTCGTAGACTCTATTTCTGCTATTTTTTCAGACTAAATTCTCCATGAATGTATATCTCTTGATTTTACATAGCATATTAGTTTTTGCTGGGTAGATATATTTTTTGTTCATGATCAGTGGTTCTTAAGTTTGTTTATGGCACAGTCCAATTTTTTTTAATTTTTTATCTCCCTTGAGAAGTCTACTATGGTCCTGGTTGTTTTTCCTTGGGATGCTACTTTAATTCTTTCTTTTTAGATAGTGAGATTTTTTTCCCCCATTGGAGTTTGCCCATAATTTGTTTAATCTTTGGTTTTCCCTTGTTAAGATCCTATGGAGTTTTCTTGTTTTGTTTTTTCATTTGTTTTTGCTAATTCCAAAAAGTTTCCTAAATAACTTGTTGGAATAATTTATTCTGATTCTTTTGCTTTTTTAAATTCTCTGGGATGAAAATAATTTGAGATTTCTACATCCTTCCTTACTCTGTGGGTTTGTCACTTAAATTTGCATGATTTTCATTTTTTTTCCTGATAATTGTGTCATTTCCTAAGCTTCCCACTCCACCCACATCTATTGGATCTGACTTGTTTGCAATGTTATTTCCTGCTGTATTTAATCTGATGTTATTGACTACTTCTCTTTAATTTTTGAGAGTTTCTGTCTTTCTCTCCATATTGGTGATATAAAAAAATTCTCCTGTTCTTTTTTTTAAAGCTTCCTGTGTTACTTATCATTGTCATCTGTGATTTTTTTTCCTAATTTTCCCCCTGATATTGTGATTTCTTTACCACTGTCAGTTTTTTCAAGGTTTATTTGAATGTGCATTTATCTACTTGGGGACATTTTTCAGTATATCTTGCATCATCAATTTTTTCCACTTTTAATTTCATATTTATATGAAAGTGACCCCACGGTGTATTTTTGTTGTATTTTGTTCATTTTGATAATTTCATGTTTCCAGACAATTTTTACTTGTGTGTGTGTGTATGTGTGTAGTTGATCTATTTTTCTTTGCTCTTTCTGTTCTTGTATTTTGAGGAATTGGTCTCTTACTCAAACTCTAATTTGATTATCTTAACAGCAAACTGTGCCTATTGTCCATTAATTTAAAAATAGCATTCAAATGTCTAGAATAAAATTACAGACTATTCAGTGACAGAGGCAACTTTAGGAATGACTTCATTCAGAGACCTTTGGAATATTTCTCTAACGTAGTGGTTTTCAACCTTCCTAATGCTATGACCCTTTAATACAGTTCCTCATGTTGCAGTGACCCCCAACCATGAAATTATTCTCATTGCTACTTTGTAACTGTAATTTTGCTACTGTTATGAATTGTAATGTAAATATCTGATATGTAGGATGTATATAAAATGAACATAATCCACAATCTGAGAACCACTGCTCTAAAGTGAAGTGAATCAGAAAACTCATTCAATCCAGGTATTTACCAGTCTTGATTTAATTAAATTCAATAAGCATTTATTAAGTACCTCCTATGGGCAAGGCATAGTGCTTGGTGCCAAGACTACAAATACAAAATAAAAAACATTCATAGAAGATGTCATGTGCTGAGGCGAAATAAAATGATTCCCTTTTGAAATCAGCGGTCTGCAAATCACATCATTTTTGCACAGTATTTGGCTTGATACTAATTATTCAGATCTGAAACACTACAAAGTTCCCTCATGAATTCTGTAATGTGAATTTGACCTAACCACCATGCATACTTGAAAAACCGAAATGTGTGAAAACCAGCTATTGCTTGCTAAATCATGTGTGTGTAATTATGTGTGTATGTATACATATGTACACAGACACACATATGCATATATATACATATACACATGTACATGTGTATACAGGCATGCGTGTATGTATGGGACAAGAACTTCAGAAGGAAAGTGAACAAAACCCAGAACTGAAGAGAAGATTAGACTGTGTTCCATATGGGAAAATTGCCGTTTCTATGATTCTTCATACTTCTTCACTTCTGTAGAAACCCATGTTGTTGGGTTTTTTGATACTGCTATTCTTCCAGTGGTGACCTATGGCTTTCAATCCTGGAACAAAAGAATCCTGAAGGAATCATGGTTAGAAATAACATAAAACGCAATGGAGAGATGTTTGGTTGGTTCGTAGAAATACATCTACGCAACATTAGTAATGGCTTGTACATGAAAAAATATGACTAAAAGGTATTATTGAAAACATGGGTGACCAGGAAAAAACTCCCCCAAGGAACAAAGAGGATTAGTTCGACTAGTACATTTTTGCTCCTCCCTCCTCCTCCCACACCTGGTATTGAAAAAAAAGAGAAAACCCTAGCATACTTTGGGTTGACCCTTTATGAAAGATTTACGCAAAAAGATGTATTGATTAAAAGCTGAGAATGGGTGTAATTTGTAACAGTAGAAGGAATGCCAACATACAAGAAAGCACTCCCTAAATACTACATTACAATAATAATTCCCATTGATCTAGTACTTTACATACCTTATTTTTAAGCACAATGCACCAACCTGGGGAAGCAGGTCAAGCTGATATTACCATCCCTACTATGCAAAGTTCACATTTATCCAGGGCTCCTTAGGAAAGAGCACTGGGTCAGAATCATGGAAATCTGAGTTCAGATATGGCCTCAGATATTTAGTACCTGTTGACCATGGGGATAATAGTAGCACCTACCTTCCCAGGTTGTTGTGAGAATTGAAATGAGATCATGTTTGTAAGCACTTAACATGGAATCTTGTACGTCCTAAGAAGCACATAATAGGTGTTCTATAAATGCTTATTCCCTCCCTCCCTCCTTCCCATCTACTACTTTATAGTTACAAAATGCTTTCCACATATTATCTCAAAACACAGCATAGCACAATCCCCTTGGGAAGTAGATTGTGTTAGCATTATTCTCCACATTTTACAGATGAAGATCAATCAACGACCAATAATAAATAAACATTTATTAATCATCTGCCATATGCCAGGCATTGTGCTAAATGCCCGGGATACAAAAAGAGGGAAAAATGAGTCCATTCCCTCAAGGATTTTACAGTCTAAAGGGTGAGACAACATGCAAAACAAATGTAAGATTAAAAATGTAACCAACCCAATACCACATACCTAGTTATCAATAGAGCTGGAGATTCAAACCCAGATTTTCTAACTCTATTGCCATGTGTGATGACATTCTAATTCTACATTATCCATAAGTTTGTCTTTTTCTTTAATTATACACTTTTAACTTAATTATTCATGTTTTCACCCTATTCACTTTTCCCTCAATTAAAAAACCATCATTCTATATGTAAGTTTAAAAATGTATGAATTCAGTATTTTAAACATCCTCTAAACTTATTATGAGTCATTCACACGTAGTGTTGAAGTTTCCTATTTCCCCTTTCCCATTCTCATAAAAAGATAGTCAAATATCATTTATAAAACAATCTGGAAAAAATAGAAGTTTCTGTTGCTCTAAAATGTTAGGTATTGTTCTATAAATGTTTAACTACACACCAACATATGTGTACATATCATGCGTCCATAGAGGCCTATGCAAGTTGTTCGTATGTGTGTGGGATATATCATATGTCAAAGACTCCATCCACATACAGGTTGAGTGATAAATGATACACAACATTCTTGATGCCTCATACCTAGAGACCTACAAATGACTGCTGTACATTAATTTTAATGATAAATTATGACATGTGACTATAGGTAAAACAGGTTTCATCTTTGCAATTTTATCAGTTTTTTTTTGTTCATAACCGGACATCATTTAGGCAAAATCTAATTTCTTTCAAACCATAATCCCTCTAGCCAGCTCATTGCTGATTAACAGCTGTTCTATAATTGGTCCTTTTCTCCTCTTTTTGACTTGTTTGTCATTTTAATCGATCTTCCATGCCATCTGGCAACATTTGAGTGCTTATGATAACTTTGGTTCTTTCCCAGAAATAAGACTCAGCCCAAAGAGTTTGTTCCATGTAAATGATTTATTTTTCTTTTAGTTAATTATCTACTTACTTAAAATCCTCTAACCTTTATTGCATTTTGTTTTTTTGAATCCGGAAAAAAAATAAAATTTATGATCACTCATGATGCATGTTCTTGACTTAATTTATAAATAAAAACAACACACGTATACAACACTTGACCATTAAGGCAAAGTAGTCAAATTGCGTATTTTGAAAGGAGGGCCACAAAAATAAGTCTAATTAAGAATAGGATTGATTTTTACTTGGCTCAAATGTATTTCTTATTAGCAGCAGCTGCAGTAAAGAATTATGGCACAAAATTGATTATCTTATTGAGGGTTTTACTGCAGAAAAAGCAAAACAATCTGAGTCTTCTTGTAGTTCTTTATTAAATCATTTGTTAGGCTACCTCCAAGCAATTAGTTGGTACAGTGGATAGGGCACTGGCCCTAGCGTAAGGAAGATGCAAGTTCAAATCCAGCCTCAGACACATACTAACTGGGTGACCTGGGGCAAGTCATTTAACCTCTATGTGCCTCGGCTTCCTCATCTGTGAAATGGAGATCCTAATTGCACCTCCCTTCCAAGGGTGTTGTGAGGATCAAATGAGGTATTCATTGTAAAAGCACTTAGCACATAGAAAGTGCCCTATAAATGTCAGCTACTATCATTATATCGTGGGGCTTCAGAAAATAATTAATTGAGACTCGGTGGCCTAACTCCATTTGAAAAACTATGCTGTGCATTCTGGTATTTCTTAGATAAACATACCTATCATTTACTCTTGTAAATGTTTATTCTACAGAATATATATGAAATAACATAAACTGTGTTCTGAAAGAAGGTGCTATAATTTCAGAGCTAACCATTCCATTAGAATTCAGATCCATTTAACAAACACTGAATTTGCTTCTGCTGGGTGAGATAAAACATTTAGATGGTTCATAGTTCCTGCCTTCATGTAGCTTGTAGTCACAAGTTCATATGAATGAATGAAAAAACCTTTATTGAGCACATACCTTGTGTCGAGAAATGTACTAAGTCCCTTCCTTTTTTTATTACCTCCCACTGTATTCTGTATATATATCTTGTTTGTACATAGTTCTATGCATGTTTTCCTCATTGGTCTGTAAGCTCTTTGAGAGCAGGGATCTTCACCACCCCTGCCCCGCCCTTGCTCCATCTCTTAGCACAATGCCTGGAATGTAGTAGGCAATTAATAAATGTTTGTTGAATTGACTCAGGGTTACAAATAGAAAAAAGTGGATCTATCACTATTTTCAAGGAGATTATACTCTTATTGAGAGAAACAACAGGTTTTAAAAAACCTCAGTTTCAATGCACATGGAAAGACCTCAATTCCTGGTGGGGAAATAGTGAGGATGGCAAGATTTAGGGGCCTTTAGGTCAGATGACATTGCCAGAGACCTGTAAAACATAGAAGAAGGGTAGATGATAAGGTCTGGGTTTTAGGAGGCAGTGACAGCTGGTGGTCCTCCATTTCATCAAAAGGAATAGTAATTTAATGCTATATATACACACACACACACACATTTTATATATATACACACATATATGTAGACACACAATATATTCATATACATATATATGTGTATATAAATACTATTTATGTATGTACATGTATATATGTGTGTGTGTAGACATATAATGTGGACACATAATATATTCATATATGTGTGTATATGAATACTATTTATGTGTGTATATGTATATATGTGTATATATGTATGTATGTATGTGTGTGTATATATACCTGATGAAGATTGCTCAAAATAAGATTTATTGACTTAGAAAATCAAATCTCAGTATTTTTAAAGAGTTTACTATAGATTAACTGAAAAACTTCCTCAGGGCATACATAATTCAAATGAAGACAGCACTGACAAATGGAACATTAACAGTATGAGTGAGGAATTGCAAGAAGGATTTTCTCTTAGTAATTCCAATGCTTTTTTTCAGGCATTTTCTAAACGTACAGAAGCTATTGCAGTTCAGGCTGAGAATCTTGTGAAGGAAGCATCAGAGATACAGCTGGGATCGAAAACTAAGCAGGCTCTTCAGCAACAGGCCAAGTCAGTCAAGGAACAAGTCAAAAAATTGGAAGAGACCCTTGAAGAAGAGTATGTGCTTGACAAGTCCTAAACTTTCTTCTCTGAGATAAAGTTTCATATAATCTTTCCTGTATATTGTGTTTAAACTATTGTTCCAAAGTGTCTGTGTATTACAGCATGTTCTCAGATAGTGACTCATTAACAGGAAGTGTCACTAAATTTAGAAACTAAAAGAGATGCACTTTTTACAGCCTAAAATTATTCCAATCATAAGAAAAAGCCATCCCTATTCAATTCTGTGGCCTTTTGTACTCGAACATTTGTGGCTGGATCTCAACATGGTGCTGGATCTCAACAGGATTTTTATTGGGTTAGCTAACAGTTAGCAGATTGTGGAAATGCAATTGACTTGCAGGCATGATTTTACATTCTTAGGCTCTTAACCCAACAGGTAGACCAGTTGCCACCAGCCAAAAAGAAATTGTTTGCAGTGACTCACGACCATTTGTAATGGTACCAAATTGTCCTTGGTTCTTCTGCTATTTTGTGAAGCCATCTATAAGAAGCCATTGCATTTTTTATAGGCTTTTGCTGTTTATTTTTGAGGCAAGAAAGTACAAATGGGCTGCTTCATGATTTGCTCATCCTCAGGATTTAGGGCAATGTCTATGTCTTCCATAAATAGCCCTTCCTATGAAGACCTGGTATTCATGACTTTGCATACTGAATCATTGTCTTGACTTTGTCATGAAATATATTTTTAAAAATTGAGACAAAAATGTTGGGAGAAGGTTGCAAAGTTTGTCACACAGATACAGCTGGCCAGTTTTCCATGTTATAGCAAAGAACCACCAAAATAACCTTCTGTAACATATTCCTCACTAATTTATAGATTATGTGCTATTCCCAGGATGAATTTTAAATATGTAAAATGACGTAGGATGTTTTTAGTGGAGAGAGTTGACTTTTAACTGTGGCCCCAAGAAGACTTAGCTATGCGAACCTCACCTAAATAACTTAACCTCACAGTGCTTGAGGCAACTCTGCAAGAGACTCTTAATTTGCAGAGAATTGCTAACTTGCATTAGAGAAGGCAGTTTCCTCATAGACTATACCAATCTTAAAATTTAATTTAAGTGAAATCCTGATTAGTGTAAATAGCAATCCCATGAACTGGTGACATTATTTGTATTTCTGCTACATATTTTAATTGAGCTGGAACTAAGTATTTTGGTTTGGAAAATAGTCTACATAATTATAATTTCAAGTAGACTATAATTAATGTATTCAAACACTTCATAGGATTCAATTTTTTGCACAAATGAGGCTCTGTCTTAATATCCTCAACCAATTTTTGCAATTCTCTAAAATTTTAATTTGCTAATAGTTTGACTAAGTGATTTTTTAAAGCAAAAACAAATTAAGCCTTTTCATAAATAACACAAATTTTCTATTAAATATAATAGACTATTTTATTTTATTTGGGCCTGTCCTGATTTTAAAAATGAAACCACAGCAGGGTATTTACATATTTAACAGTTGATCAGGTAGTTACTTTTTGCTTTCATAAGGGACAAATGCTATAAAAATATATTTTCCATAAAAATCACTATAATCCTCCTGTCATATTCTACTCTTGCATTTAAGCTAACTCCCATAAGCTCCAGGGGGATGGATATGCAGCCATGCTTTAGTGGCTGGAAGCTGCATGGCCATTTCAATTGACCATGAGTAATGCCATATTTTTTTTTCTTGATATCTTCAAGTGCCTTTTGGGAATAAAGGGAAGTCCTTTAATCTTGTTCTAACTTGACACATATTCTTAATAAGATCCAGTTGGTTGTTTAATCTTTTTTTAATAACTAATAAGACATAAATATACAAATACATTCACTGGGTTACATGAATAGTGTAAACTAAAAATTCATATGGAAACCTTTACTTCATACGTTCATAAAAAGTGAATCCTAAAGTGTCCACGAATCGTAAGTGATTACTCAGTAACAGTGGCTGTAAAGAAAAAAAAGGAGGGCAGATTTGTGGTCAGAATTGCACAAGTATAAAGTAGTTGATTGCATTGTATTTCAGAAGTTTTAGGGATGGCTGAAAGAAGAAAGAACATTTTCTCTGTGACAGCATGTCTTCACTTAGATTTTAAATTTTCTCATGATACTTAAAAGCATATTTTATGAACCAAACAAATTTTATGAACTCTTTAGAGTGAGTATTTTTAATTTCCCTTTAAGCTGAGGGATATTGTGACGTGAAAAGAAGTTATTTTAAAATTCATTGTGATGTAGTGGCTTTTCTTTCTACTATTAACATCAGAGAATCATATAGTTAGTGCTGAAAGGGATCTTAGACACCACTGAGTCCAACTCCTTATTTTATTGATGAGTAAATAGAGGCTTATCTAGGACTACAGAGTTAGTGAGTGTCTAAGGCAGGATTTGAACTCAGGTCTTCCTGACTTCAAAGCCATAGCATTATCCAATCCACTGAACATCCAATAGTCTCTCTTCTTTTTTGCATAGATTTCATATTCTTTTATAGCATTGTGTGTGTGTGTATGTGTGTGTATGTGTGTGTGTGTGTGTGTGTGTGTGTGTGTGTGTGTGTGTTGGGATGGTACCATTGGTACATAGAATATTACGGTTGGTTAAGTCCTAATATCATGCTTCTACTTGTTTTACATGTACCTATCATGCAAAAATCACTTAATGGGGAAGATGAAGTCCTTTCACTCCTATTCATATGGAAAAAATATATGCCCCTCCTTTAAGGCCAAAAAATTGATGTGGTCACAAATGTTTTCACAAAATTGAACTTCATAATTTAAAGAAAACACTAATGACTATCTTTATTAAAATATTGCATTTTGTTCACTTGATCTGGTTAATTTTAGTATTAAAACCATGGAAATGGTGAAAAACAAGTGGGAGCATTTTGGCAATAATTTTGAGGCCCTCTCCGTCTGGATTACTGAAAGAGAAAGAGAGTTGGATGCCTTGGAAACTTCATCATCTCCCTGGGACATGCAAATCAGCCAAATTAAGGTGACCTGTTCACACATTACATTTACAATTCATAAGTATGTAGCTTTGAAGAAACCC
>CM053593.1:310754197-310772302 GCA_028646575.1 Pseudocheirus occidentalis | reverse complement strand
GTCCTTGATCCCAAAAGATGATATATTGTCATACAAATAGTTGTTGAAAGTATCCCTTTTTATCTTGTCATTCATGCATTTCCAAAATTCAGATACTCATTTTTCACAGATTTGCTTGGTTCCTTTCTAATGCAAAAGCCCTCTGTCCTTTCATTAGGGTAAATGTGGGCACTGCTAGAGAAACACCATGCATTATTATATCTTAGAATAAGAAATAAGTATGTGCATAGATTCAGGAGAAAGTGAGCCCTCACCAACATGGAAGATGATTCATCATTGCTAATCACACATGATGTGCAAACAAGTATATGCACCTTTTTACATACAACCCCTATGCCTGCTATAATTTCCTAGGGTCAACTGATTCCACATACCCTGGACAGATTCATAAAAGATTCTTAATCCTCAAAGTTGTGAAACGTAGAAAGAAAGCTGCCTTTGTTTCACTAAGTGAAGTTTAAAGTATATGGCTGAAGCTTAGAAAACATAAAACTAACACATTTTCTGTTTCAACACTGTGACCCTTCTTCCCTCCACCCCATTTTCAAATTTATGTATAACTCTTAACAAGTTTTTTCATAAGTTTACCTTGATATCAGTAATCATTCCATAAATACTCCAGAATTGTATCATATCACATTGTAGGAAAAGAAATACTTTATTAATTTAAGGAAATAGATATTAGTTGCTCACTATACTTTAGAAATATCTAAATAGATTAGCAGCGTATTTGATCCCGTATAGCATTTTTGAATACTTTATGGAATTTCATGAGGCTTTTCCTATTGGTTTAGGGTCAGACTCTTGCCCTTTTTGCCTAAAAAAAAATTACTTTACATTTCTTTGGAATATATTTAGTATTTACTTAGCTCTGTATGTAATAGTTGTTTTTTACCCCTCCAAAGGAATGTAAGATATTTGTGGAAAAAGATAGATTCACTTTTGTGTTTTGTATTTATGGCATCTAGTACCTAGTTAATAGCAGAAGCTTAATAAAAGATTATTGAACAAATGGATGGATGGATGAATGATCTATATTTTAATATAGAAAACAAGGTAATTTCTCCTAAAGGTGTATAAATTAATGACACATTTTCTGTAACAATACCCATGATAGCATGGAATTCAGTATAAATCAAATTAGGGTATGAGAATTTTCATCTATACAACATATCAGCAAAATGGTTTCAATATTTATATGAGCATATATATTTTAAACTCAGTCCTTGTCATAAACCTTTAGTCTCTTTTTTAGATTTCATTAAATATTTGGTTTCTAAAATATAAGCTATAATATGTATTCCATAGAGTTTTATAACATGATTATGCAATGTTGATTGAGAAATATTTTAGCATTCTACATAGAGCTATCAAGCTAACTCATCTAAAAAAACTTTTAGAAATTCTAAAAACTTTATTTATTTTGCTTTTTTTTTTTGGAGGACAATTACGGTTAAGTGACTTGCCCAAAGTCACATGACTAGTAAGTGTGTCAAGCATGTGAGGCTGGATTTGGACTCAGGTCCTCCTGACTCCAGGGCCAGTGCTCTACTCACTGCACCACCCAGCTACCCCAAACTTTTATTTTCTTAAAGGTTCTATTGTACACACATGTATCCAGCTTAAGAACAGTTATATCCCCTATATCACTTCAGAATTAACAAGATACCTTCAAATTTAGACACTTTTTTTATTAGAGAGAGAAATTCCAACATCTTTCATCTTAATTACTTGAACATGAGATTTCTGTCTTAAATGTTTTACTTTTCTTTGGCCTCATTCTTTAGAGGAGTGAAAATGAGTCACTTGAGAATAAACAGATTTCTGTATTTGCAAGTGAGGCACCATGTAGTGGCCCAGTGAATTTCATTAATATGTTTTGTTCTGAGTGGGAGAAGTAGGGTTCTAGACCTGTAATTCCATCCTCGTAGTACAGAAACTGTACTGGTGGAAACTGGCTACTCATCTGTAACCAAATCTGGAAAAGCTGCTTAGGGCACTGTGAAATTAGTCGTCCTGCCCATATTCACAGATAGCATCCAAACTCCAAGTATTCTAGTGTCCTAACTCAAATACCAACCCTTTATCAACTACATTACTGTGTAATTTTTTTCATAAATATCACATTATACAGACTGTAATTCTCACGTGTAGGACTCATACCATATACCACAAGAAAGCTTGTGTTTATAAAAGCACTGAAATTCAGAGACATCTTTGTATTGTGTAGTAGTGTAAGTATATGGAACACACATGCTTGATTGCATGACCGCTTTACATTTCTCCTTTGAAGAAACTGAATAGATTCCATGACTAGCTTTCCCTCAGGTAGGAGGGTTGGGAGTTTGCCCTTTCATCAAATCTATAAATTCCATATCTTGGTTAAATAGGGTGAGCCCCAGATCCCGATCATTACCTGAGCTGTATCCCCAAACTTAACACGCGTGACCCTTAAAAGATATTTTTGTTTTTCAAATTTTATTTGACTTCAATAATGTTGTAGAATATGCCTACTAGCTCTTTTTATTCTACCAAGCCCCACGTGCAGAGGCAGGCAGTCCCACTCGTTGTAATTCCACCATCTGTTCATTTTTTTGTATAGTTGTGGGAGGGAGGGAGAAAGAGAAAGAGAGAGAGAACGAGAGAGAGAGAGAGAGAGAGAGAGAGAGAGAGTAAAAAGGAAAGAAGGAAGGAAGGAAGGAAAGAAGGAAGGAAGGAAAAAGGAAACAAAATGGGTTATAATTATGGCATTTTCTAAATTATTCCTAAATATATTACGATGACAGTTTAAGAAAATTTTGACACTTTTCTCAGTATGATACAAAAATTTGCTTATAGGAAAAACAAAGCCAACTGGGTCTACTCTGTTATTTTATTTCAAAACTTAGGTTATTCTCAAGAGAATAGAAAATAATCAAAGTGACATTCCAAGACTAGAAGAGGAAACTCAATGTTTTGCTCAGTTTATCACCACTGGAGAATCTGCTCGAATTAAAGCCAAATTAACACAACTAAGGAGACATTGGGAAGAACTCAGGGAACATGCTCAGTGTCTGGAAGCCACACTCCTAGAAAATGAATCTCAGCAACAGAAGTTTGAAGAAAGTCTCAAAAAGGTATAAGGTTATCAGAATTGACTCATTTTATTGATATTACGTGGTTTACAGAGGATGAAGATTTTTATTCCAAATACAATTCTATTTCCTGCAATATTCTAGTTCTTGGACTACCTGAAACAAATATTGAATTAGCCTGATTTTACATTCCTATACATTACATTAGTTTGTAAGTTTAAAGTAATTTAAAAAATTACTTTTTGGACAACATATAAATGCCATATTACATTTTGTTTATTTTAGCTTCAAGTTTGAATGAAATATCTGCAGTCATGCAGCAGTGAAGAAGCTATTGGTTTTTATTTTAGAGTTTTCAGTTTTCAAATTTTGTCATCAAATTATAAAATATTTATAAAACAACAAATGGGCATGCCATTCACTATTTAATAGCTGGGCTACATTGGGTGGGGTTTTTTGTCTTATTACATTTATTTTAATCATTATACTTGCATCTTCATTAATGTTTTAGGTCCAACAATCTGTGTCTGAATTTGAAAATAAATTGAATGAACCAGTTAAAGTATGTTCTTCAGCTACAGAGACATATAAAGCTCTCCAAGAGCATATGGTAAGAAAATGTTTTATATTTTCTGTTTGATTATCAACTTAGAAATGTGAAATACTGCACAGTTATACTTTTCATTTGTACTTGGAAATTTTTCTTTAATGATCTCTTGAAAGAAAAGAGTCAATATTAATCATTAGAGATGAAATTTTATTACACTTTTAAAAAATATTATGGTTTGAAAATCTGAATATAAACATATAAACATTGTTTCATAATAAGATGTCATTATGTGGATAAAACAATTTATGATCAGAGATATGGGGTGAGTGAGAGTGAGAAGTCAGGATGACACAGATGTTGTTGTGAATTAAACACTGAAGCTGTGAATCTTTAGTTTAATAATTTGGAAAAATCACTTCACATCTCTGGGTTTCAGTTTCCTCACCTCTGAGTGAGGCTGTTCGAACTACACAGTGTTTAATGTCCCATCAAGTTAAAAAATAATCCCCCCACCTTTTTTTTGCAGGGAGAGCACAGTAATTTTCCATTTATTGTTATGTCTACAATATTTAAATTATATTTAATGATATTTTCTCCACACTGGTACGTGGAAAAACTTTTTTTTCACCGTAGTAGGTTGCATCTGAAGAATTGAGATAATGATTTTGGTAACGCTATCTTTTATTTTAAAAATTTACTTTGGATATTACTTAGCACTTTTTTCTTTTTTTAATTGTTGTATTTATTTTCTTGTTTACATCATTCATTTCCACAAGTTTTTGAGAGACAAAATTTCTCCCCGTCTTTCCCCTACCCACAACCCCAAAACAGTGATCCCACTGTAAAGCCCCTCCCCCAATCTGCTCTTTCCTTTGTCCTCCTCCATTGCCCCTCTAACTTTCTGGTAGGGCAGGGGGGGGTCTCCCTACCCCAGTGCCTGTATATCTTAATTCCCAGTTGTGTGTAGTTAATAATAATTATATATATGTATGTATGCATATACACATATATATGTATATATATATATATATATATATATATATATTTTAAACATTTGATTGTAGAACTTTAAATTCTACATTCTTTTGGTTCCTCCCTCGTCACCCACCCCCACTGGAACGACAAGCAATTCCATACAGTTGTACATGCTTAGCACTTTTTTTAAACAAGATTCTTCCTGTATATTCCTTTCCTGTGATTGTCAGGATCTCTGCCAGGCTTTGGAAATGATGAGCAGCACAGTCACCTCTTTGTCAGTGAGTGCCAACAAGGTTGTTAACAAAGATTCATCGGTTCAGGAAGCCATGACTCTCCAGCAAAGATACGAGAAGATGATTGCAATCGCTAAGGAACAACAAATGATGCTAGAGAATCTATTGGCCCACTGGCAGAGGTGAGTCCATTGCTCTAATATTAGGTGGCGTGGTTCTTCATCATCTGTTGAAAAATGGAAGGCATAGACTGAACAATTTTTATGGAACCCTTTCTTAATATGAAAAAGATATTTCTGGCCATGAATAGATGATTTCCAAAAGAGGAAACATAAATTATTTATAACCACTTGAAAAGACCTTAACCTTTAAATAACTTTAATTCATACCCATTAAATATACAAAATATCTTTTTAAAAAAATCTCAATGCTAGCAGGGCTTTGGAGGAATGAGTGCAGTTACTCATTTCTGGTCTTTTAATTGGAAACATCTAGACCCTTTTGAAAAATATTCTGACTGTATGTAATAAAAATTATAAACATCTCAAAAATATCAAAAAATCATATGCTTAGACTCAGTTGTTACACTATTGGGAATATGCCCTCAATGAGCAATAAAAAAACAAATGAAAGACTTACTTGTTCAAGATTATTCCCAGTAGTATGACATGTATTCACAAACTTTGGAAATAGTCTCAATGTCTAAAAATAAGAGAATATTAAAGAAACTGCTGTATGTTAATACAATGGAGTAAAATAATGCTAATAACACAAAAAATGAAGAATACAAAAAAGTCTAAAAAGATCATTATAAAATGATGCAAAGAAAAAAATCCATCCATTGATCATATTGCTGTTATTGGTCCTTGATTAGGCGTGGTTGAAGTCTTGACTTGCAAGACTCTGCTCTACTCAAATCCAATTCGTGCACAAATTCATCAACTACAGTAGATAAAACATGAATAAACATCAATGAACAATGTCTTCTAGAGGACTTGGAGTAATTGATTAATTATATATTTAATGTAAATGCAAATAGTTGCTAAACAAGTTTGATTGTATTTGTGTTTAATATTGGGGGGGGTAGTATTAAATAAGACCTCCCTGGTGTTCAGTTTAAGATGTTTCACAATTTTGAAGTGATTCTGACTGGGAAAATTTGAAAGGACAGAATCCTAAAGCTGTGAAATCCAAAATAACCTGTCATGCTTTTACTTGTGGGTTAAAAAAATTCTCAATCACAACTCAATAACTTCAAAACTTAAACTAAAACAAAAACTTAAAACAAAAAATTAAACTTCAAAAAAATTATTCTTCTAATGAGATGAGTTTAAAATAATTTTCTGTAACTCTACTTTCTTTAGGTTAGAAAAAGAACTGTCCACCTTTCTGACCTGGTTGGAGCGATGTGAAGCTGGAGCTGGTTCCCCAGAGAGTGGCATTTCTGCAGACAGAGTCAAACTGGAGAGTAAACTTCAATTAATACAGGCAAGTTTCAATACAAAATATGAATAAGAAAAAATTCTATTTCTTTGAATGTGGAGAAGACACTGGAAGAAATTGCCTAATGTGTAGCTTGCCAAGATACTTGGGGTTTTCCAGTTGCCTTGGAAAGAAGTGAAAGAATGTTGCTAGAAGATGACATCACTCCTTGGTATAGGTTTATGCATATAATCTACTAGGGAGAACTTATGGTGTAGAATAATAATATTTCTATATAAATAAGTATTAGTTGTAAGAAATATTGAGATTTGTAGTCTATAGGAGAGGAAGAATAAAATAGAGTGTTTAAATAAGTGCATTTGTTGATAGTTTTAGGTGGATATTTATGAAGTATACATGTTCTAAATAGCTGTATCTATACAAGCAGGGAGGTAACAGTTCAGTGGAGAAAGAAGATAGTAAGGCAGCAAGCAGATAGGGCTGTTGAGTCAGGAAAGTGTAATGGGATGTGTGGACATTTTATTTTCTTATTACTGATGTTATAAAAAGACAAAATATTATTCGTTATTCTGCTGGTATACAATTACCATATTTCACTGCATAATCATGGCAGATTTTGTGCCAAATTTTTTTTTTGCAAAAAAGTGAAGTAACTATTATGTGAAGTTTTTTTTTATTGTTCCGGTGTTACTTAAAAATAATTTATTACTAAATTTTCTTTGGTGCATGATTAGGATAGAGGGAATACTAGTGAAAAAAATTGGGAAGGTGAAAGTCTTACCATATCATGTGACTTAGTCATGGCAGTTTTGCCTGCTTGCCTGCTGCCATTGCGCCTACTGTTCTTGTTTGAGTGAAGCGACAATACTGTTAGCACTGCAGCACTCTAAACAAGCCATAAAAGGTGATTTTCAGAAATATACTAATAATACACATGTGCTGAGAATTCTAGGCTCCTGGCTCTCAATGAACAAGAGATAAATGCATATTCATATGCCACTGGTGAATACATTCCTGCTCTGTTTTACCGTGTGACGTAGTGTGACAAAGCTGTGGAACAAACAGAATTCTGCCATGCAATGATTACAAGGTTATAAACTTAATTTTTTGGACTGAAAAATAAGGTGGGACAATTATGCAGTGATGATGATTATGCAGTAAATTATGGTATGAAAAGCAAGGGAGGGGAGATTAGTTAAGAAACACCTTGGTCAACAGTCTCTAGTGGTGTGTTTGTGTTTTTGTGGTAGGCTGGGAATTCTTCCTTCTGTAAGAGTCATCAGGGCACATTCCCAAGTTATTTGGAAGTATGGGTGCAATTACTACCTGTGGAGTAAGGCATGTGGTGAATTTGTGTATTCAAGTTTTGCAAGTATCTGAGGTCAAACTATTTGTGAAAGGATGCTACAGGCAACAGTGTTGATTTCTGGAAACTAAGGGACTTTAAATGGTCATTCTGACATGAATGAATGAATGAATGAATGAATGAATGAATGAATGAATGAATGAATAGATGAAGCTATTCATTCATTATTCAACACTTATTTAAATACCTACAGTCTAAAATGCATTGTTGGGTTCTCAGAATGGTAAAAATAAAATAATTTTTTAAAGCAATTAGGAAAACCACCGTCCTTGTTTGTAGAGAAATTATGCTTATACTCTGGAAAGAAATAAGACACATAGATACATTAATAAATAATATTAAACAGTAGGTATATTCTTCCTCATTAGCAGAAAACACTTCTCACCGTTAGCTCCTTACACTAATGAAATCAGACATCTTCTCCCAAAAAAAGCACCATAATATCTCTCAAACTACTTTATACCCACAAAAA
Source organism: Pseudocheirus occidentalis (assembly GCA_028646575.1). Taxonomy (NCBI): domain Eukaryota; kingdom Metazoa; phylum Chordata; class Mammalia; order Diprotodontia; family Pseudocheiridae; genus Pseudocheirus; species Pseudocheirus occidentalis. The sequence continues at coordinate 310,764,186 of CM053593.1, read as the reverse complement.
TGTACAATACTACTCTCAAATGGATTTCAGATGGCATGCTTATACAGGGGCAGTGTGCCTTTTAAGCCTAATGTCTTGTCTCCCCTCCTCACCCACCCATCCCCACACACTTAGCACCTAGCACAGAGTACTGAAGTGTAAGGTTAAGTTCCTTACTGACTTGGGGAGTTAGGGACGTCTTTATGGCATTTAATTAGAGATTTAAAAGATGGACTAGAATTTAGCAGTCAAAGAAAAAGCACAGAGAGTAATATTAGCCAAAACACTGAAAATTGCAAGGCAAATTAAGGAGAAAGAGTTTATTCTAGTTTGTTTAGAGTTTAGAATGCTTGATAGGGTAATTATGAGATAAGACCTTGAAAGGTAGAGTGGCACCATATTGAGGAAATTAGAGGGGCCACTTCTGGGGGAATTCTCTGGAGGACATGACATGGAATCTGAATCAGGCCACAAGTAATGGGATTAGATTTACTGAAAAGAGAAACTTCTAGTTCTATGACAGGAGGGATGGATAGAGCAGGTAAGGGTGTTTCATTCTTAGAAACAAGAGGATGTGATGGAAAGGAGTTCACGGGGAAGAAAATTTAAAAAAAAATTATCATCACATTATGCATATATCCTTCCTTCTCTTGACTTCATGGGATCTTTAATTAAAAATTGAAGATATGACCTCTTTGACTTAATATCCCAATACTTCCCACTTGTGTGAGTCTTTAGGAAAAATCCATCTTTGATACTAGATGCTAGAGTATTTCTCCCCTCATCCTACAAATTGCTCAGAGACTTGGTACCCACTATGTGCAAGAGACTCTTCTAGGCAACTAAAATAAAGACAAAAATGAAAAACATTTTCTGCTTTCATTTTACTGGGAGATGAACATTGAACCAGATAAATATGATTTAATTGGTAGAAAGTTAGACCACTCACAACCAGAGGCTTCAGGAAAGAATATCTATATAAAAATGGCACCTGAGTTGAGATTTATGGAAAGTTATGGCTTCTAAAAGGCAGGCAAGTGATGATGGAAGCACTTTTTTTTTCTTTTTGGAGTGGGGAAAGTAGGGCAATTGGGGTTAAGTGACTTGCCCAAGGTCACCTGGATAGTTTTGTGTTAAGTGTCTGAGGCTGGATTTGAACTCAGGTCTTTCTGATTCCAGGCCTGGTGCTCTATTCACTGCACCACATAGCCATCCCAGAACCACTTCTTGAACACCTCCAATAAAGAGGGACACAGTCTCCTGAGGAAGCCCATCTCAATTCAAGATAGCATTCACATTTTTCTTTATATTAAGATTGAATCTAAATCTTTTAAAACTTTTACCTCTTTCTCTTGGTTCTGGCCTCTGGGGATAAGTGGTAACAAAATATAATTCCTCTTTTACATGATAACCTATTAAATACATAAAGGCAACTTCCGTACACTCCTTCTTCAGGTTAAGCACCCCCAGTTTCTTTAGCCAGTGTTAGTAAGGCATGACCTTGAAATTTTTCAAGTCCTAGTTACCTTCTGGAAGTTCCCCAATTTTCAACACTCTTTCAAGAATGTGGCATATTGAGCTGAACAAAATATTCCAGATATGATTGTTTTCTGATCCTCATTCATCTTTTTTTTATTCCATAAATTAACCCATTTATTGTTGGACTATGGGCTACAGAGATTTGATAAGAAGATTTTACTGGTCTTTCAATTCCTTCAGTCTTCTGATGGCGGATTTGACTGCGACTGCAGAGGTGGTATTGTAGGTCCATGCACCACCAGCTACTTTTTTCATACAGGATCCACAATGCCAGATACCCACAGCCTGTCTCTACATTTTGGTCTTGCCACAGAAGGAGAATGTATACTTGGCATGCTGGCTAATTTCAATTTTCTTCACCATTTTTCTGAGGGATGCACCATAACGTGTTCCATATTTACCAACAATTCCAACCTTCTTGGTTCTTTTAGCCAGGTTAGCGGTGTGGGGCTGGAGCTTGGAGAGGAAAGCTGATCCTCATTCATCTTGACCTTTTTTTGTGGGTATCAGCATTCTTGACATCATCTCTCTTCCATATACTCTCTTCTCTCTGTTTTGTGACATTGAGTTCTCTCTCTCTTTCTCTCTCTCTATCTCTCTGTTTCTTTCTCTCTCTCTCTCTCCCTCTCTCCATTCTCATATTCTCTACATTCTTCCTTGAGTAGCTTCCATGGGTTCAAAAAGTTTCTATGCCTATGACTCCAAGATTTGTGTATTCATCCCAGTCTCTCAGACATCAGAGTTCCTTAGGCATCTCAAATTCAATGTGTCCAAAATAATACCCACTTTTTTCCCCCTCCAAACCTACCTCTCCCTCTCTGCCTTCTTCATTTCTATTGAGGGCACAACCACATTTTAGTCACCAAGGTTGACAACTAGGAGCCCATTTTTGATTTCTCACTCTCCCTATCAGAAGAAGAGTCAGGAAGAGAGTCCAAGAGGAAGGTGGAATGAGATGAGAATGATGGCTGGAGCATAGACAACGTGATTAAGAGATCTGAAATGAACTAGATGATTTTAGAATCCTTTCAGTGTAGATCCTTGAATTCCCAACTACCAATTTGTAGTTTCGTAACTTGGATATCTTGTGTTTTGTCCTCAGGCATTGCAGAATGAGGTTGTATCCCATGCCTCCCTGTACAGTGGTCTCTTACAGTTGAAAGAATCTCTCTTCTCAGTGGCTTCCAAAGATGATGTGAAAGTGATCCAGCTACAATTGGAGCAGCTGGAGGAGAGATGGAAAGTTTTGCCTCAAATAATTAGCAAAAGGTTGGTTTGTTTTTCATGAAAACTCCTCACTTTGACTTATGTGTACATGATGAACCTCCTAAATTCAGAAAGCCAGTTACCAAGTGAACATTGTTCTCAGAGTTAAAAGACAAACTTTTCTGTGGCTATTCTTCCCCGTCATGAATTTGGACAATTAACTTCCTTTCTCTGGACCTGAATTCCCAACCCAACGTGAGGATGACAAGATATTGGATCTTGTTAAGCACTGCCCTTTACATGTTCATAGCATTAAACTGACCTCATTCCTTTCTTACAGTTTTAAGCTTTGGAAGCAGAATGGTGCAATGGGGGGAAAATTGACTTAACTGATTTGACTATGAACTCTAAAATACATTAGTTTTATGAGTCTGGATAAGTAACATTATTTTTCTCAGCCTCAGTTCTTCATTACTAAAAAAAGTTAATACTATTTGCTATACTTTGCACAGTTGTAAGAACAGTAGCTAGCTTTTGTGTAATTCTTTAATGTTTGCAAAATACTCATATTTGACTCTCTTGGAGGTAGGTGTTATTTATTCTAATTTTACCCATGAGGAAACTGAGGCAGACCAAGATTAAATGAATTGCCCAGAGTTACACAGCTAGCAGTCAAATTTAAGCTCTCTTCCTGTCTAGTGCTCTATACACTGTGTCACCTAGCCATTTTAGGAATGTAAGTTGTAAAATTATAAACTCCATATAAATGGAAATTACCTCTGTTTGGGTAGAAAAATACCCTTCACCCTTAATTTAGTAAAAAAGTAAACACAGAGATGTCTTAGGACAAGAACAGGAGTTTATTCTCTTCCCCAGGAGAAGAGGGCAGTCTGCCCCATGAGTCAATCATGGAGAAGAGGTGCATTTCAAAGGATAGAACCAGAATTTATAACTTAACTTAGTCAAGCTCCCTTTCCCAACTGATTTCATCTCTCATTAGCAGAGAGGCATACATCATCAAATTTTTCCCAACTGGGACAGCAAGAGAAGAGAGGGGGGAGGGTCCCACCAAGGCGGGGAAAACAAAGGAAGGTAAAAGTGATTGACAGCAACCATGGAAAGGGGGGAGGAATGGAAGGTTAACAACCTCAAATTAAGAAGTTTTCACTCATTCCACACACCTCAGACTAACTTTTGAAGCTTTAACCTTTTCTACCTTTCTCTTTCTGCACAGAATAAGTTTCCTCCAGTCTATAGTTGCTGAACACCAGCAATTCGATGAACTGCTACTCTCATTTACTGTCTGGATTAAGCAGTTTCTCAGTGATTTACAAAGTACTTCTGAGATCAGCATAATGGACCATCAAGCTGCTATAGTGCAACATAAGGTAAAGCATAATTTTTTTTTGAGATTGAAGAAAAGACATACACATGAATGAAAGTTCAATCAACAAACACTCATTAAGCACCTACTAGGCACTGTACTGAGCATTGGGCAAACAAAGAAAGGCAAAAACAGTACTTGCACTCAGGGAGCTTACATTCTAATGAATGAGGCAACATGTATATATAAGATATGGACCAGGTAAACTAGAGATCATCTCAGGATTGACACCAACATTAAATGAGATTGGAGAAGTTTTCTTATAGAAGGTGAGAGTGAAAGTATTTACTTAATACAGAATAATGATGCCATGAAAAGCATTTATTTAGTAGACATTGAAATCATCATCGTTTTTATTGCTAGTAAATTTTATGCTCCTACTACCTGCAAGGCACTATACAGGTCACTGGATTTTAAGAAATAAATCTTATCTGCTAAATACCTTTTGACTTCATTGTAGTACATATAATGGAAAGAACAATGACTCTGGTTGTCATTAGATATGGGTTCTAATCCCCCCTCTAATCCTTTAAGGCCTGTGTGACCTTGGTCAGTCACTTAGTGTATAAGCTTCATTTTCCCCATGGTAAAATAAGAAACTGGAATTGTTGGCCCCTGAGGTCTAGTTCTATAATCCTATAATTTTAAATACATATAACTCCATCTAGTTTTTGTGCTATACAAAGTTAGTTAAATAGACGTAGTCCCCCTACCATTTTGTTAATTAACAGACAGCCATCCTATGACTTGTTTCCCCTCCCTGAACTCTAGCCCCAGTGCTGAATGAAATAAATTTTGAAGGTGAAATGTTAATGCTTATTATGATATTGTTTCTCTTGTTCTCCTCAAATTAGAAAACCAAGACTAATGACGACTTTTACTTTCCCATTTCCCACTCTAAACTTTTAGTTACTTTGAAAGTGGTTTCTCTTGTGTATTCTAATTTTTTTTTTTGAGATTATAAAGCATTCCTCTACTGATAGTTTGCCTGTCATAGCATACTTCACAGAAATAGGAAGCATTGACCACAAAGTTCCTTTTTTCCCTTAATTGGTCCAGGAGGAATTAGCGTATTGCTTTATTTCCATTGCTACTTTCAAGACCTTAATCTGCCACCATCACTCAGGAATCTTTCCACTAATGACCATGTTTGTCACTAGTCCAGAACTTCATTACTATCATTTGCATTGGCCACCTTCCCCCACCCATTCTTCACCCCATGCATGGAATTAACTTGCTCTGCAAATCAAACTTTCAGAATCCTTATATTTCTTCATGACTTAGCTCAGGTACCTTATCCCTCCCACTCATTCCCAGCTACTATTGTTCCCTCACATTTAAATCTTCCTTTGGGTCTCATCTGATTTTTTTCTTCCCTCTCCTCACTCCCTCACCAATGTTATACTTATTTGTATTAATGTAAAATGTAACCCCTTGAGCGATGGGGTTAGGGGACACTCTCAAGTCCTTGTGATCTAATTGCCACTGGACCCAGATGGCTCTAGAGGATAAAGTGAGGCTGGTGACATTGTGCAGCCCTCCCTCACTTAATTCCAATTCACTTGCAAGTCATGCATCACTTTTCTAATGTTATGGTCCTCTTCAAGAATAAAGGACAAACAACAACAAGACCCTTAAGGGAAGGGAGGAATTTTTCATTTTTCTTTTTGGTTTTCCAGCATCTAGTAGAGAGCACTGAAAAAGTAGATGTTTTATATACCTATGTACATATTTGTTGAATTAAAATTTTTGGAGATAAATACATGCATATATATCCATGGTTATAATAGCATTAATATGGATAAATTGTGCTTTAAATACATTGGATGAAGCAGATTCCCAGTTTTTATGAAATTCTATGTTACTAAAAATCCCAACATTATGAAACAAAAGTAATTATATTCATTAATAGATTCAAATCATTGCATCATCCAGCTGATGGAAGCAGCTCTGAGAGACTCAAAAGTTTTTTTCCCTAGTTAACATACTTTGTATTCAAGATTTTCATTGAATTTTCATATTCTGTTTAATTATCTCAGTGGTTTAATATAAAATGAATATTATTCTACAATGTGACAGGCTACTAGAGGACCCAGTCAGCTTTCCCTCTTTGGGCTGTTCTCTTTCATGTATATTAGATTAAGTACATTTGAGTCCACATTAATGCCTAAGCATTATCATTTGTAGTTATTCAAGGTTTTTTGTTAGAATAGAATTTAAACTTTTATGTAAAATTCCATTTCATACTTACGTTAATCCTAATTCATTCTGTAAAATTAGAATTTTGTGAAAATCTGGATTTAGAAGACATTTAAAATAACTGCTTTCTTTGTGAAGTATTCTTTTCTTGAAAAAAAAATTCAGAATGGCATTCTTTAAGAACATCCTATTGCATTTGACATATTATTTAGTTTGTAATCCCTATTTTATGAAGTCTTCTCTCCCTACCCCCATAAACTATATCTCTGCGTCTTCAAAAAGTATCTTATTAAAAAATTAATTTGTTTATTCATGCATTTATGCATTCACCTCTTCATTCATTCATTATTTATTCCTTCCTTCATTCATTTAGGTGTATATTGAATCCCCCTCTCCTACCAATATCCAGTGTTAGGTCCTTTATAGCAGTGATTGTTCCTTCTTCCAGTTTTCTTCTTTTTAGCCTTATGATACATAATTCATATAATACATATTACATAACACATATCACATATCACATAATACATATTCCCTACCTCTCTCTCTCTCACACTCACACATACACACACTCACACACACACACACATACACACACATATCTTCCAGCCTTCTTCTAACTAGCCTTATAATACATATTCCCCGTCACACATACTATAGATGCCCTAACTGGCATTTGAGTATTTCCTGACATGTGATAGTCTATCTCTCTTCTTAGAGCTTTTGCCCTGGCTGTTCCCTCTGTCATAAATGCACTCCTTCCTCACCTTCACCACTTATAGTCCCTAGTTTCCTTCAAAGCTCGACTCAAGTGTCACCTTCTATCTGAATCCTTTTCTTGATTTGCTTTGGAATTACCTTAAATCTGTTTTACTTGTATATTTGCATATTCTCCCCTTACTAGATTGTGAGGTCTGTTTTTTTTTCTCTTTGAATCCAAAATACCCACCCAGACTTGTTGATTGCTTTTGTTTTGTTTTATTTTGTCCTAATATCCCCAGAACTTAGTCCAGTGCCTTGGACAGAGCAATGATTGAATATAATTGAAATAAATTTAAATTATAAAGTAGGCCCATTGTATAAAGGGAGGCATATCTGTATGGCTACACTGCTTTTAATTATTTTTTCATTTTTTAGGACCACTCAGCAGACATAGAGAGCAAAAAGGAAGAAATACTTCAGCTAAAAACTCACTTAGGAAAGCTATGTTCTTTCAGCAGAGGAGAGGACCACCACACTCTCCAGGGCAGAGCCGAGGATTGCTTCCAGCTCTTCCAAGAGGCCAGTCAGATGATCGAGAGAAGGAAACTTGCATTGACTGAGTTGACCCAGTTCCTCCAGGACCATGCTTCTTTATCAAATGTTCTCCATAGGCTAAGGCAAACTGTGGAAGCTACTAGTAACATGGATAAGACACAGTCTGAATTATTGGAGAAGGACTTAAATGACGCTATTATGGATGCTAAAAATTTAGACTGTACTGCAATTAGTCTAGATGGCATTCTCACGAAAGCCCAGTATCACCTGAAAAGTGGCAGTTCTGAGCAGAGAGCTTCCTGTAGGAGAATGGCAGATCAACTTGGTTTAGAATTAGAGAGCATCCAGAATCTCCTGGGGACCAAGCAAAGTGAGGCAGAGGCCTTTGAAACCCTGAGAAAGGCTTTTGCAGATCACAGGGAAACCCTCCTGAAGAGTCTTGAAGATATTGAAGAAAGGACTGACAAAGAAAGGTTGAAGGAGCTCACCCAGAAAGCTGTTCAACAAAGGTAGAAAAAACTTGTGCTCAGCTTTTTTTCTTTTGTTAAAAAAAATGCTGTTTTACTTAAAGATTTTCTTCTCACTTTTTGTGGTACCCAGTGCCCTCTTCACAAGTGGGTCTCCAGAAAGCTACTCCAGCTTCAACTCTATGGGTCAGCATTTACTCAAAACTGTGTTTACTTGTATTAGACTAGCCAGAGGGGACATTCTTGCAAAACAAAAAGACATTTATTCCACTTGCATATTAAATTAAGAAAAAAGATCTCAAACACATTTAACCCCACCCCTTCCACACAAAGCAGTATTTTCCCAAAGGTTCCCAAGCCATCCATCAATAGGTGAGGGAAACACATAGGGAGGATGTATATGACTGAAAGCACGCTAAGGAAGCTATGTGGCAGCATTAATCATCTGATGGATACTGCACAGTCACAGACGTCCTCTAGTGATGACATTACACTGCTTTCTCATGTCCTTTTCTGATTTTTTTTTTGGTTAGCTGTCTGCTTTGTGTTGCTTATCTTCAGTTCTTTCCCAAGTGAAAAGGCCTGCAAAATCTCTAGTTTATAGCTCCTCAGGATTTATTAGCTCTTTGGGTGACTAACACAGATTTCAGCCATCACACCTGCTTGAAAACTAATTCCCATAGTAATTTTGAATGTCTTTTTAAATTACTTTTCTCCTGTGACTTTCCAAGCTCATTTCGTCTAATTCTCATCCATCATAAAATCAGAATATTTTTTTCAATTGCTTTCTACCTGCATGAGTCCATGATAAGTAGAAGAGACTCAAAGAGAATGGGAACTTTTGTTCTACTGCTTTTTTTTCTGCTCTCCTGTTGACAACAAAAATTTTTATTTTTTTCAATATTATATAGATTCAACTTTCACATAATAAGTGCCAAATAAACTTGCGCTAACTGAAATTTATTGAACAGGTATTTCTTAATGTAATAGGTAAAATTAATGATACAAGTAATTTGAAGTTCAAGAAGCCTTTACCTAGATAAATTTACCAAAAGAGTCAATATCAGCTTAGTTGAAGGGTATAGTGCCAACATGATATTTATAGCACTGATGGCAACTATGAATATGCTGGCATATTGCTTAATTACAAAACATAGTATACTCTTCATCTAGAAGACAGAAGCAAAACATTTATTCAGATACCAGAAAACCAAATCCCAACACCAGGAAACTGAATCCATCATAGCAATATAGAAGTCAATACATGACAAACTAGCAAAGAGCCACACCATCCTTTTAAAAATTTTTTTGCTTTTTGGAGGGCAGTTGGGGTTAAGTGACTTGCCCAAAGTCACATTGCTAGTTTTTGTGTCAAGTGTCTGAGGCTGGATTTGAACTCAGGTTCTCCTGACTCTAGGGCTTGTGCTCTATTCACTGCGCCACCTAGCCACCCTGACTGCCCCAACTGTGCCTCTTAGCCGCCCCCACACCATCCTTTTGCATTCCCACAAACAAACAGTTCCTCACAAGTCTAACTCTCTGCCTTCCTGCCATCTTCTTTCCTCCTTCCTTCTAGCTGCTCTAACTTCTACCTTCCTGTGAGTTCTGCTCCACCCTTCAGCAAACTCTTCCCACTACAGGTTCTCCAGGATTACTTCCAACCTATTGGGGAGCAGGGAAGATCATCAAATTACCATTATGTAAAGCCAATCAGCAGTAGATTCCTGAGAGAATGCTACTATGAACAGCTTTTAAGATTCGGATTACACAGTATTAGTGAACACTGTATTTATTCCATTACAAAACCAAGATTCAGTACAATATTCACAGTATCAACAATTCACAATATTATATACAATATTTAGAACAAGGAAAGTACAGAAAGTAACAAGGAACAAGAGAAGAATCACTTGGTTTCCCTAAGGGGGGAACCAGCTTCACATTTTTAGATTCAATCAATC
>CM053593.1:310716859-310753697 GCA_028646575.1 Pseudocheirus occidentalis | reverse complement strand
CATGCAATAGTAGTAGGGAGGAAAACAGGATGGCAGGAACCAGCATATGTTTTATTTGAAATTTCCTGCATGACACCTCTAACCATTTATCATAAGTTGTCAAGCCCTATTTTAGAGACTGCTACTTAAAGTTAAGAATGTAGTATGAGCACATGTAGTATGAGAAACAATAATATAATAAAATTAGTTCCATCCTTGAAGATCAAAACACTTTAAAATTACTATTCAAGAAGCATCTAAATGAAAAAAAATCATTAAAAATAAAGCAACCATTTAGCTTAAATTTCTGTTCTCTATTTCAGACATTAGATGTCAAAGCTAAAAAAACTCATACATATATATATATATATATACATACATATATATGTATATATGTGTAATCCCTCCCTCTTAGTCTCCCTCTCTCTTTTGTGGGCCTTAATAGAGATTAAAATAAGGGGTTATTAAATATAAAATTCAGAGTAATTTCCATTAAGAATATGAAGTATTTATCATAAACATATACATATATGTATGTATTTATGCACACATACATATTTACATACTCTTCCTTTCCTTTCCCCCAGACTTTGGGGTTCAAGACTCTTTACAATATTTTGTTTTTATAGCACCTTTATTTTCCATTATATTCCTCCATTTTCCCTTTTCTAGAGAAAATAATAAAAAATAAAAAATGGAAGGGGAATAGAGATCAGCAAAACAAAGGATGAAATAAAAAAATTAGTATAGTATATGTACTGTTCACATCCTCTTATTCCCCCACTACAGCAGAGAAGGAAAGAGTTTTAGTGAAAGGTATGCAATCTGAATTCAAGGTAAATATTTTAAGCTGAAGGTATTAAATGGGAATGAAGAGCATCACTGTGACTGTAGAAGCTGAAGGCAGAACCAAAGTTATGGTTTTCATTCAGTTTCTAAACTGTTCCTTTTGATAAATTTGAAACAGTTTTCCTTATATTACACCTTTGTGCCATCTTCCTTGAAAAGTGATAGTCTTCTCATTCTTTTTTTCTCTGTTACCATTTCAGTCAAGGTCAATGCTGTGGACTTATTGATTTGATGAGAGAATATCAGAATTTGAAGTCAGTGGTATATAAAGTCCTAGAGAATGCCAACAATGTAACTACAACCAGATCTACTGTAAAGGATCAGGAGGACATTAGATGGGCCTTATCTAAGGTGATAACTTGATCAATGCTTGATTTTTATTGAAACTTCAATAAATTTATGTTTTTGGTCATAAAGAGTTTCTTTGGTTGGGACATTTAGTATGTTAGAAAGACTGGACTCTAGAGAACTCCATGCCTACTTTGTTATAGAAAAGATTTGAGTTCTAGAATTCTACAGAGCTCTTCAAGAGGTAATTTGTAATGCCCACCATCCTACTGTTTGGACATAAGTGGGTTGTTAGACACTTGACTCTTCTCATTGAGATTATTAGCCTCTCTATGTGAAGCAAAACTTGGCCTAGAGTTTTTTAGAAACAGGTATTAGTGAGCAACACACACAGGTGCATACATAAAAGCATATATGGAGAGATAGCATATTTTTAATTGCTGATGACTTTATTAAATGAAAGAAATGTTTATTTCCACAGCATGAAACTGTAAAGAATGAGATGAATGGGAAGCAAAAGGAACTGGATGACTTTACAAGTAAAGGAAAACACTTGATATCTGAACTGAAAAGAACTCAAAGCAGTGATTTTATTCTGGTGAAAACGGACATGGATAGCACTGTAGATAGATGGCTAGATGTAAGGACACTCACTTTTTCTTTGTGTTAATACTGTTAAACATTAATTGTCCTCATAGCTAAGTCTACCTTACAGTGGGTAGTATTATGGAAAGAATTCAAAATATCCCCAAAGAAGTAGATTATTCTTAGTATAAGTATAGGAACTGGATCTATAATTTCATTGGTAGAAGGAACTCCCATGTGAGAAAACTATCCACCAATTTAGATCAGCACCTAGAAAACAGAGACTAAGTGACTTTTTATACTTATTTGTCCTTTAAATAATGTGTTCATATATGTGAATTATATATATATGTCTATGTATGTGAATATATGGATATGTGTATTTTTATGCATATACAATATATAATATATAATATGCATGTATATACATATTTAAATAATAAAACTCAATTAGTGGCATACCCTGAAATTAAGTCATTCTGACTTAGCAGCCATTTTTCTGTACACATTGCCACTGTCTTTCTTTGTTAATGTAGGAATACCTTATTTAAAAGATTTGTTCATATATAGCACATGAAATTGAAGCATGTGAGAGCTAGGATCGATTTCAGTGCCTTTTATTTACTAATTTAGCTGGGAAAGTCTTAAATATGTTTATTTATAAATAAAGATTCGATTGAGGAATAGAGAGACATCTGTTTTGGGACTTATTTAGGAAGAATTTGGGGTCATGCCATATTGTCATTATGACAATACATTTTCTTGTTTTAGATTTCAGAGAAAATTGAGGACAATATGGATAGATTTACCATAAGCCTATCTCTTTGGGAAGATGTGCTTGCAGCTAGAGATGAAATTGATGGCTGGTCAAACAGTTCCATACCACAGCTAACAGAAAATATTAGCAACCTCAGTAGCAGCCTGAAAACAGAAGCATTCCTTAAGGAATTTGAGGTCAGTGAGCCTAACTTATTCATATGAACTATGAAAGGAAGATGAAAAATGGTCTCTTTTTTTTCTCTTGATTGTCTACCCTTTCCCCAAGGACATCATGGTTATTCGAGGACTTTTCTAAGCTGAATTTCAATGCATTGACTATATTTGTGACAAAAGCGTTTATCCATCTTTTTTTTTATTGCATCTTTCTGCATGCATTTCTTCTTAAGGTAGAACACATGAGTAACCGAGGTAACTGAGAGCTAGGGAAAATTGCTAACTGTGTTTGATCCCAAGATATATTTATATATTGAGCAAAGATTGGCGAAGTCTTTTAATGGTCATGTGTTTGTCTTAAATATGGAACTTCAAGGGAAACAATATGTCACAAACCCAAATCACTGTAAAATTTTAATCATGAGCCTAACTTTTCTCAACACTCCACAGCACCAAGATATTGAAGAGCTGTATCTGAAGTCACTTGAAATGATCTAAAAAAATAATAGCATTTCCTTAAAAAATCAAGCTTTTCCAAGGGAATAACTTGACTAACTGGGTCCAATATTGTCAACACCATCATAAAACAACTCATACCTAAATAAGCATCCCCCTCTAACATCCTGGCAAGTGATTGTCTTTACATGAAGACTTTTAGGAAAGCAAAGCCTGTATTCTCTCTGCAAGCTGTTATATTCATAGGCAGGTTGAGTTATTAGTAAGCCTATTCTTACACTGAGCCTAAATCTACAACTTTTACCTCCGTACTTTTATATCTAAATGAACTACTTCCTGGGAGACAGGCTCTTGGGAAATTACTAAATTTATGTTGAATTTCCAGTATGTTATTCAGGCTCCAAAAAGGCATCCTTCTTCACCCCAAATAATTACTTTAGATTTTAAAGTATCTAACTTACTCTATAAACAGCAATAGTCATCAAGAATTTTAACCCTTAGTCTTTGCTCATCCTTTTTTTAACATATAGTTTCATTTAAATGTACATGATAGTTTCCTAGGTATAACATTTTCCTAATCAGATTTGACTCCCATAAAAAATAAATATTTATTACATGTTACATGTACATATTTAAATGATGTATATATTATATATAGTTATGTTTTGAAAATGAAATACTACTCTGAGAATTTAATGAGACTGCCATAGTAAACTATACTACTTAAAGTCTCCATTGAATAAAGAATTTTGATCTGAGCTTAATTTTTCCAAGAGATTTCTTTTCTATAATAAAAAAAACAAAAAAGTCCATGGATTGTCTTGCATTCCATTACCTGGAAGCTAATAGCAACAGCTTTTCCAGACTCATAAACAATGACTTTTCTTTCTTATTCAGAAATGGACTTTGAAAAGTGTTTTTGAAAGCATGACATAATGTCATGTATGTCCTTAGAGGAGTATCAAGACTCAGTACAAGTAATTTATGTTCCCACAAATATGAAAATGAGAATGTGATAGGTTACTTTTGTATATGTGTTTACATATATATGAATATCAACATGCATTTTGTTGTATTTTTTTTCTATTTGGGGCAGTGTGAAGTTAAAAACAAAGGAATTAAATTGGAAGAACTTCATTCAAAAATTTTAAATCTTAAAGAACTGACCAAAAATCAGGAAACACCACCAGATCTTCAGGTGAGATGACTTTTAATATTGGTGGATAATGATTGTGATCATGATGATGATGTCAAGTATTTATTGAGTCCTTATATTGCAAGTCAGTGTACAGTTTCTATTTCTGGGAAGACAAAGCTTTACAGAGCCATAATAACATTCATTCACACTGCTGACATCATCATCAATTCACTATCTGCCTGTGAAATCAACACAGACCCACCAACAAGGTCTGAGAACTCAACATATATCATCAGTACAGTCCCTGGACCTCTGCAACCCTCCTCTAGGACTTCTGTAAACAGACAAGAAAATCCTCTTTCAGGGCTTCCAGTAAGGTTCCAGGCCTTCTGTACACAGTATCAGAAACAAAAATCAACACAGATAGAACAAGCAGAGTGCTTGGCCATCACAAAGTTCCCCTTCTTTTTCTTTTTTTTTTTGCTTTTTGGAGGGCAGTTGGGGTAAAAAGCTCACAATGTGTTTTGGTTTTTTTTGGAGGGCAATCAGGGGTTAAGTGACTTGCCTAAGGTCACACAGCTAGTTTTTGTGTTAAGTGTCTGAGGCCAGGCTTGAACTCAGGACCTCCTGACTCCAGGGCTGGTGGTCTATTCACTGTGCTATCTAGCCACCCCCCCAAAGTTCCCCTTTTTTTTTTTAGCACTGAAGTTATTTTATTAGATTTTTTTAAAAGGGAAGAGAGATGCAGATTTGGGGGATGGGGTGTTGCTACCCCTATTGGTAATAAAGCTCCAGGTTCATTCCATCATGGATCTCATAGTCTCCCAGAGTCACATGGTCCTTGAAGATTGTGTACCATTTCTTCAGAACAATCTTGTTCCAACGGGTCCCTGTCTGAGCTGCAATCAGTTTCTTCAGGTCTCCTATTGAGTCATCAGTGTTGCACTTCACACGGACCTTCTTGCCCAGCTGGTTGTTACACACAACCTCGATCATGGCTCCAGGATGCCCCTAGCCCCAAGCTGCACCAGCTCCTGCCTCACTGCGCAGCCCCTACGACACGACTTGTTTGTCCAAAATTCCCCTTCTTAATTCTGTTCTCTCCTAGTTTGGATTTCTCCTTATATATGTTCATTAGCTTCTCCCTCTTCCTCCCCTTCCTGTTGCATCAGCAAGTTCCTCCCACTGTGGGGTTTACAAGTTCTGTTTCCTAACAAAGACTTGAGAATAATCTTGGGCAAGGCTCAAAGACACTTGAACTGAAACAAGGTGCTAAATAATTAAATAACTGAAACGAGGTGCTAG
This sequence comes from Pseudocheirus occidentalis, assembly GCA_028646575.1. Taxonomy (NCBI): domain Eukaryota; kingdom Metazoa; phylum Chordata; class Mammalia; order Diprotodontia; family Pseudocheiridae; genus Pseudocheirus; species Pseudocheirus occidentalis. Next base: position 310,748,164 of record CM053593.1, on the reverse strand, counting down.
GTACTACTTTGCTTGCCATTACACTAGTATCAAAGATTACACTAAGAATCTGCCAAAATAGCCTTTGAAAAGTCAGGGTTATCTGGGGACGGAGCCCAGATGGCAGCATAGAAGCAGGAAAATGCCATAACTCCCACATAGCCACCTCAAGTATCCATAAAATATGACTACAAACAAATTCTAGGGCTCCAAAACTCACCAAAATACAGAAAAACACATCTCCTGCTGAAGGCAGCTCAGCAGGAAAGGCTCATCACAGAAGGCTGGGAGATGAAACCAGCCCAGCCTAAAACTGCGGCTTGGCCCTGGGTGACCAGGACGAGCTACAGCTGGAGCCTTCAGGAGAGTGGATCAGCGGCAGCTGTAGCAGTTTCCAGAATTATCAAGCCATAAGAAACAAGGAAGAAGTGAAAGGTCAGTGGAACTCAGCTAAATTTAGAGGAGAAAAGCAGGTCTGGCCAAACTGCCTCTAGGGCAAGGAAGCCACAGAAGGGGTGGCCCTGCAGCTGCCTCCATGTAGCTGCTTCAGAGCTCTTGGCCTGCAGACTGCAGGGGGGCCAAGGGATCATTCAGAAGCTACGTGTTCTTGCTCAAATACAAGAAGTATGAGAATGTAAACATGGAAAAGAAATATGATAAGAAACTAATAAAAGTTGAACTATTTACTTGTTAACATGGAAATATGATAATTGTAAATTACGAAACTTTTCTCAGTATGAGGATAGGTGAAGGGAATACAAATGTGTGTGTGTATATATGTGTGTGTGTGTATACATACACATATGTCTATGTAGAAGGATTTATATATGTGTATGAACACATATCTGAGTATGTGTATATATGTGTACATAGAGGGCACAGGATCAATTTAATAGGAAGGGATGATACTTTAAAAGGTAAAATTCTGAAGTGGGAGCGGATTGAAATGAGAGGAGACAGTGAGAGACAGAATGGGTTTAATTATCCCATATAGAAGAGGCTAGGGATAACTGTTACAATGGAGGAAAGCAAAAGGGAAAGGGTCAACCTCACTCTCATTGAATTGGCTTAGGGAAGGAATGACATAAACTCTAAACTGGGTATCTTGCCACACAGGAGAATAGGGGGCATGGGGATAAGAGGTGGGATGGCGGAGAGGAGGGCAGGGTGGCAGGGATGGTTGCTGGAAGTACATACTTCAGTAAAGGGACAAGGACAGGGTAGAGAATAGAAAAAGGAGGGGGTGGGATAGGAAGGAGGGACATATAATCAGTCTCTCACAATATGTCCACTGTGGAGATGTCCTGCGTAATTGCACATGTACAGCCTGTATTGAATTACTTGTCCTTCCAGTGGGGGTGAGTGATGAGGGAGGAAGGGAAAGCATCTAGAATTTAAAGTTCTATAATCAAATGTCAAAAATATATATGTATAGATCTTGTTATTGTTATTATTTGCATACAACTGGGGATTAACATATACAGGCACTGGGGTAGGGAGACCCATCCTGCCCTACCAGAAAGTTAGAGGGGCTATGGGGGAGGACATAAGAGAGAACAGATTCGGGGAGGGATTATACAGTGGGATGATTGTTTTGAGGTGGTGATTAGGAGAAAGATGGGGAGAAATTTTGTAACTCAAAATCTCGTGTAAGTGATGTAAACAAGAAAATTAATTAATTAAAAATTAAAAAAAAAAGAAAAGTCAGGGTTATCTTAAAATCACTGTGGGCTCTTGGGATAGGACTTGATGATTTTTTAAAAAGTTTGGGAGTCATAGTTTCTAGGTAATTTACTCATGTTATTAATAAGGTCAGCATGTTATTAATAGAAGAATGATCATTTGGCCATCTCTCTTAGACCAAAAACAATCATCGAGGTGGGCTCACAGTTTATATACCCTTCCAATGAGGGGCTGATGTCACCCATCATCATGTCTCCCTTGGACAGAGAAAATATCTCTATACTAGATCATTTCCAGCCTTAGTCTATTCTAGACAAAAGGATATGTCTCCACCCACACTTGAATAGAACACAATGGGCTTCCTCACCTTAGATTGAATTCCTTGTCAGTTTGGGTGGAATCTGACCAAGATATAGAAGAGTTACTTCAATCTTGTTATCAGTAATATCTTTCAAGAGACTGATTTTTTTTTCAATCAGGAATTTGAAGAAGAGGAGAGTTATGAATCTCCCTGAGATACTGGTTATTATAATCACTTTTCTCAATCTCAGTAAATGAAAAAAGCCTTTGTAAATCATATAATGAACCATTCTGCGAGTTAAGAAAATTATTGGAAAATATACAAAATAGAAATCACCTAGGAAATGGAACTTGGTTGATTTATAACCAGATTATGTGAGCACAATGATTCCCTTCTAGAATAGCTATATGTGACATTTGAGCTTTTATATAATAGCTACACAAACATTAAAAACAGCAACCTATGTATATATTTGGGGACATGTTGACTTCCCCTAACTAACTGAAAAGGAAAAAGCATTTGTCATTTAAGACATGAAATGGAAAATTCAGAACCATGCCTTGAAGAAAGCATTTAATATAAATTGTCAGGAACTATCATCACCACTACTACAACGTTCCAAGTACTTTTCACCAAATGCTTTTATTTTGTTTAGGTACATTTTATCATTGTCTTTGTGATGAAGGTCCCTTCCCAACCCTTAGAAAACAGCAGCCAAAAAACAAAAAAACCCAAACCCTAATACATGAATCCTGACCTTATAGGGAAATCAGATTCTCCCCTGATTACTGGAGATACTGACAATGAGCTAGCTTGTTCAGAGACTCTGGAGATCCCCTTAAATCCAGAGTGCCTGGTGAGGCAAAACAAAAATGAGAAAAGAGCTCTAAACTTCTTAACGTTCACAGGTTTCAGAAATCTTAATAGAACCATTACAGCAGCCATTTTTTCATGACTGCACCACATTATTGCTACAGATTAAGAAATGAGTGGCACATCTTAAATCAGACCAGGAATTTTGCTTGCAAGGGCACTGAAATGCTTAAGAGAAGGAAGAAATAGCAAGGAAGGAGCCGTGTTTGGGAGACATCAAGTCCAAGCTAGGATTTTGTTAGAATTCAATATTTGGTATGATAGGGGGAGTAGGAGTATTGATAGATTTGTCTGATTATCTGGGAAGTATAACAGAGTTGAAGAACCATAGTAAGAATCTTTAATCATCTTTCTTAAGGATTACGGGGACTCACTAGATTTTAAAGACCATCATGACCATGCACCTGTAGGCCTCAATTGTAGTGATACCATAGGCACAGGCTCTTGATAGGAGTTTTTATTTTTATTTTTTATTGGAGCAGTTGGGGTTAAGTGATTTGCCTAAGGTCATATGTCTAATTTTTGTATTAAGTGTCTGAGGCCAGATTTGAACTAAGGTCCTCCTGAGTTCTAGGGCCAGTGTTCTATTCTATTTCTTTTTTTTTTATTGCAATTTGGTGGGGGGCAAGGCTGGTCAGTTGGAGTTAAGTGACTTTCCCAACATCACATGGCTAGTAAGTGTTAAGTGTCGGAGGTCAGATTTGAACTCAGGTCCTCCTGACTCCAGGGCCAGTGCTCTATTCACTGCACCACCTAGCCGCCCCTAAATAGGAGTTTTTGATACTTTGTTTTCTGTCATGGACCCTTTTGGCAGTCTGTTGAAGCCTCTGGATCCCTTCTCAGGTTAATATTTTTAAATATATGAAATAAAACACATAGGATTACAAGGGAAATCAATTATATTGAAATATGCATATCAAAATATCTTAAAAACAAGCAAACAAGTTCCCAGATCATAGTTTGAGAACCTCTGCTTTAGGGTTTATTCATTAACCATAAATTAACTATTCATAAAACATTCATTAATCTCAGTCCTTGATGCTTTCTTGTAGATGTCCCAGACTATGTAGACATCTCAGACTATGAACTATGCCAGTTCAGTTTAATGTAATAACATTCATTTTGTCAACTATGTGCAGAGTAGGCACTTAACACCTATTTGGTGAATTGGTGTATTTTCTAGATACTCTGCTTTATTCTTGCTCAACTTTATAGCTTCCATGGCAACCGATGATATTCTGACTTAACTTAATCACTTCAGGTTGGACCAACTCCCTGGATTCAGGGTAAACTTCAGCAGACACTGGTGGCTGGTTGACCCAGATACTATGGTTTTCTATGATCTTTAACATTCATGCTTCTTCCATTTCATCAGTTATAAAACATTCCATTTTGTTCCTACTAATTGTCCTATTTTTGTAGAAATATATTAAGGCCAAATAAAATTCTTGTGGTTGTTGTCTTTGTTATGTATTGTGTTTGCCATATATTTAATTCATGAAAGGAATCCATTAAAAACTATTTTTTTCTCTAATTCATTGAAAAAGTATGAATATTCCACCATATCATGGAATGAGAACTCTAGGGGTATATTCAAATGACCTTGATATCAATCTGTTTTTTTTTTTTACTTTTAGTTCATAGAAACAGATTTAAGGCAAAAACTGGAGCATGCCAAAGAAGTAACTGAAATAGCAAAGGGAACCCTGAAAGATTTTACTGCCCAAAAAATGCATTTAGAAAAATTTATTCATGAAGTTGAAACTTGGCTTACAAAAACTGAAGAATCTTTATTGAACTGTGCACAAATTCAGAACTGTGAAAGCTTAAAAAAAGTAAAGGTGAGTGATAAATCTTTAAATGATCTTCTTTGATAATCATGTTTAAAGGTAACATATTATTGTCATTGATCCTATTTGTAAGTTCTTGCATTATGTTATTTTAACCAGTATGATAAACCAACTCTTGAGAAATTGTGTGAATGTTGAGTATCAGAAGAACAGAGTTCTCAAATCATAGTACCTCTCCCCTTCCACCATGTAGAATAAGGGCCACTTGAACAAAAGACCAAATTCTTCTGGTCAGAGCTTCAAGGTTTCCCTAGGTTAATACACAGATTAAATAAACCACTGACAAAAGTTGAGAATATACAACACTGTGTTTGTATTAGAGTCTGCTAATAGTCACTAGTTTTTTGTCTCTATAAAATTTTAAGCTTTTCAAGATCTATTTTCAGACCTCTAAACTATACCACCTTCTTACATTTATCCCTTCCACACCGGGGCAGGAGAGTGGGGGGGTAGGAGGGTGGTGCCCCTGCAATCTGGAAAATCCACATAAAATTTTTTGGCCATTTCTTCATACCAGAGAAGAAGTCTGAATTTTTTTCTTTTTCTTTTATGGGATGTTTACAATACTATAAATATATTTTATTCATTTCTGAGTTTCTAAACTTTTTCTTTGTTGTCTGCTGGCCTTTGTGTGTCATCTGCAGTTTCCGCAAAACTCTCAAAAAATTCCCAGTTAATTTCTTCTGCCAATCAGCTGTATATTGAAATTGCAATGGAGAAATTTGTGATGTGGAAGGGATGACTGTATTGTTTCTGGGATTGTAGAAAGAGTATTGGATTTGTAGTTTAAGGATGTTGGTTCAAAACCTGACTCTGAGATTTATTATTTATGTGACCTTGGAGAAGTCTTAACTTCACTGGGCCTCAGATTGAGGTATATTAGGTACATTTATCTATTCCATAAGAGTGTCAGATGCTAAAGATGGTTCCTTCCAAGTCTAAAGCCTGCGATTTTTCTCAGGCTTTCCCTATTGACAGATCAGAAGTGGTCTTAAAGGCATAAACCAGAAACAGCAGCGTTTGCTGAGCCAGGACTCATAATAAACCACACTTTAGTAGCCCAAGTGAAACATTCACTGAATATAGGAAAGACAATGATAGATATAAGTGCATAGACATACCCTGAATTACCTGATGCCCAGAATCATTCTACCCCACTGTGCCCAAGGTCTTACTTTCTCCTTCCCCCTCTTTCTAAACACAATATGGCTTTGTAAATGCAAAGACAAGTTTCTTGTCATCACCATTGAAAATCTGTCATCTCCTTGCTTAACTGTCCCGATTAATGCTGACCTCAGAATGAATGAGAAGGGAAAGAGGGTACTCTCCCATAGCTGCTGATGCATTTTCCCTCCCATAACTAATTTGTATTTATTTTGTATGTGTTTTCTCCCCTAACAGAAGGTAAGGTTCTTGAGGTCAGTTTTGTTACCCTGGTGCCTAGAACTGTACCTGGTACACTATAGGGGTTTAATAAATTGCTTTCTCTCTTTTTAAAAATGTTATTGATGTGCCTGTTTTTACATTGCATACATTTTTGGATTATTACCACTTCCTGAGAGATCTCTTGTAAAACAATTAAGTAAAACTAATAATGGCAGTGACTTCATCTGAAAGTAACATTCCATATCTGTACAGTCTCCACCCTTCTATTTAAAAAAAATCTATTTTTTCCTACTCACCCTCTACCTCAGTGAAAAAAAAGAAAAATAAATATTTTCCTTCTCTCAATGACTATATACAAATTATATGTGAGTCTACATATAAGCATATATGCACAAAAATCTGTGTGTGTGCATGTGTATATGTCTGTGCCTCCTGACAGACATCTCTAATCTACCTGACTGGGATTACCCAGATTACCCAGATTACCCAGCACAGTTTATGACTATGAAATGGAGTGCCATAGTTCTCTGGCCATAATTCAGAGATATAGACATGGGATGGTGGCTTCCAGCAACTGATTCTCTAACCAGCCAAAGTAACTAGCTCTTAAGGCCAAGATTATTTAGTTTGAATCCATATAGGCTAGTTATATTATTTTTTAATTGTCACAGGCAGCAACCCTAAACCTGGCCAGCTCTCCTACCTGCTGATATGTGTACATTAGATGATATGTGAGACCAAGGGAAAATATGGATGTCTTAGAGCACTTTCATTCCTGTGTGGCTTGTGTAACCTTCATAACTTACTTTTGTTCTTTAGGAAATACAAAAAGAACTTCAAGGTCAGCAGAGCAGCATCAATTCAACACAAGAAAATCTTAATAGCCTTTGTCGCAAGTACCATTCAGTTGAGCTGGAGAGCTTGGGCAGCACAATCACTCTTCTAATAAAGAAACACGAAGCCGTCAGTCTTCTTGGCTCCAGAACACAGGCTGGCCTGCAGGATTCTCTGGAAAAACACTTTACTGGTGAGGCATTCTGCGTGTTATAAGGAACAGTTAGCTCACAGGAAAGGTACGGATCCAAATGCTGCCTCAGAAACTGCCAACAGAAGTTTGCAAAGAGGTTGCAAGAGCATCTTTTGAAATTTTATATTTCTCTGAATTTTTAATAAAATTATTATGAATCATGTACAACTCATTATGACCTGAGTTATTCCACTAACTATCAGGAGGCAGGAAAAAATATGCCCTCCTGATAGAGGAGGTGAAATTACTTTCCATTCCTTACCATCACTCATTCAAGTAAAGGAATTCCTTCTCTAAAGTCAGCAACCTCCATTTCCAAGGGAATATGCTGCAAGGCTCATTTGCCATAGTAAAATCAAGAGAGGAAATTTATAGGGAAGCTATAGCATTGGAAGAGCTGGAAAATCACCATTGATGCATGGTATGAGTTCTGCCTCTAGGCTATACAGGTCTGCTTGTGTTCTAATAGTTATCATAATGGCAGTGTGCCCAAACATGGCAGAAAGAGGAAATGTTCTCTCTCTTTTCTGCATAGAACATTCCTTAACCTGTTTTGGAAAACCTGAAATTTCCCCTCAAGATACAGAAATAACTACAATATATTCCAAGGCACATTTTTCTGTTTCTTTTTTTTTCAATAAACATGTTGTCATCTTTCTTCCAATACAAAGGATCCACAACAGGAAATAATGCATTTCATTCTAGAAATGTAACCTATTTTCACTTATCTGTGGTTGTTTCCTATCATTATAGTACCTAATTGTGATTATAGAAACCATCTCTATTGTTTCCATCTCAGAATGTTCTTATAATATCAAATGTTACATTTCACTAAGATAAGATCACTGGATGGCCACGTTTAAATTCACTGTGATGAGTTTTGAAAGCTTGTTTCATGTCTTAACATTTATTTGTGATCTTTGTTCTCTTTCAAGAGTCTATGCAGGCATTCCAAACTTGGTTTTCTGGTGCAAAGGCAGCAGTGAGAGAGTCATCAGATAGATCTGGGGACAGCAAAGTCATAGAGGCAAAGCTACAGAATCTACAGGTAGGTGCCCCTTGGGCAGCAAAAGTTAGCAAACTTAGGTGTTCTTCATGCCAGCCTGGTGAGATGGGGTGCTTCCAGGTCAGAACTAAGCCACAGAAGTGTAGAATCTCAGAGCCAGTTCTTTAATTGCGGAGTGTATGCTTCTGTCTTCTCCCATCTCCTCTTATTATTTTTTCTCCCCTTATCTAATTTGGGAAGTGATGGGAATCACATAGAGGAGAAAAGAAAGAATCCCTATTAGACATACTATTTCTTTTTTTATTTGGCTATTTTTTTAGGTTCCAAATTACCTCCCCTTTCCTTCCCTTGGCCCTGCCCATAGAAAAGACAGGAAAAATAAAAACCATTTCAAACATGGATAGGGGCACACTATTTCTAATTCTTTGTTGTATCATTATTTTTTTTTCTGTTCTACCATCCTCCTTTTCAAAAATTTGTTTTTCTTTTTTAACCTGTGGTCCATATTGGGCAATTTCTCTAAAACATAAAAACAGCACATTTATTAAGCCTATATAATGGGCACATTTGTTAAGCATATATTAAGGGCATAATGAAAGAATTGCATGGCAGAAAGAGAAGTGAACAAGGGTGACAGAGTGATCCACTAATGGGTGCCTTCTTAATGTCAGGGTAAAAGTGAGAAAGTTCTTTCATAATATTGGGAGGACCCTGTAGCAATGTTTTGGGAGTACATGGTCAAGAGTTGGACAAAATGGGCAAGCTTGAATGGATTGCAATTTGCATTAGCAAAAGGAACTCCAGAATTGATGAGATCACAGGTCTGTTTGAGTATGTGATTGCTATTGAGTGAAGTACTACAGGGAAGGGGTGGGAGAAAGGGAGTAAGGGTATGTATAAGAAACAGAATATGTAATTCTTTTTAGAATTTATAGTCTAGTTGGGGAGATACTATAATACTTAAATGAAATTAAAAGCAATACAAAGTCATAAGCAGGCTAATGCTAAATCTTAGATTGTGTGTTAGTGAAAAAAAAAAAGAATGCCATAGGAGTTTCAGAAGGAAAAAAAGAATCATGAGTCAAACTTTCTGGGTTCCCTTGCTGAAATCCAGAAAGATCTTGTACATCATTGTTGATGTTGTTGCTGTTTTCTTTAAACAGGGCATTCTGGACTCAATCAGTGATGGTCAGAACAAGCTTGATGCAGTGACTCAGGAAGGGCAAAATTTATATGCTTACTTATCTAGACAAATTGTGAGTAGTATTCAGGAGCAGATAACAAAAGCTAATGAAGAATTTCAGGCGTTCCTGAAAGATTGCCTTAAAAATAAACAGGCTCTTCAAGACTGTGCTACAGAACTGGGAAGGTAAGTTATGCTGAATGATGCAAAGAATTTATTTTCATTTGTCTTAGGGAAGGGAATCATTGGCAATGAGCAAAGAAGATTCAAAATTATTATTTTAAATGCAAAAAATGTTTGCTTCATTCAAATAGTCAACATGCATTTATTACAGTGAGCCAAGTACTCTGCTAGGTGCTGAAGACACAAAAACAAACAAAAAAGAAAAACAAAACAGTCCCTGCCCCCCAGGAACTCACTTTTCATCCATGTTTACCATGGCTTAATTAGGACTGAATTTAAGATTTGGTCTATACAAGGATAATAACTGGTTCTGTGCTTCTGAAATCATTATTTAGCTCTGTGTTGCAAGGAGTTAATTTCATTGGCACATGTGAGTGGCATAGGTACATAAAGACTATTTGTGTGTGTATTTGTGTGTGTGTTTATAGTTAACATGGGTTTATTATAATTTTATTATAAAATAAATTGTAATTAATAATTAAATTATAATACATAAAATAAATAAATATAATTATAATTAATTGCAGGGTTATGGGTTTTTTCTTTGGTTGTTTTAAGTAAACATTTTGGCCATTGGTTGAAATATAAATACCTATATCTACTAGGTCTGATGACAAATGTCATGTACCAAATTCATCATATTTTTGCAAAATTCTGTTAAATACGATATGAAGCCGCCTCTTACCTTGAATTAGAATCAGAAAATACAGGAGAGAACCAGTATCACAGTAAATGTCTGAAACCCTGAAGTAGCAGAGTGTGGAAATTGACCGCACTTGCTTCTTGTATACTTTGGGAACTTGTGTAGTACCAAAGTTACTGCAGCCAAGTTGAGATTCTCATAGTTTCTTCTCTACTAACGTTCAAAGATCAAATTCAGTTCCTTATATCTCCTTCCCTTCCCCCAATTTCTGCCTCTTTATTTATCCCCTTGTACACATTCCAGTGATATTTGTCTTTCCTGATACCAGGACTCTAGGAGATTACATGGGGATTGTAGAATTCAATCTTATTGGTAATAAGTCTTTATTTCTACCTTCAAACGATTTGATGAACAACCATCTGATCTTGCTATGTTCATAACAGATGATTTCTCCATAAGAATTTCTTTTTGTTTTAAATTTTAACACATTTTGACCTAAATAATTAATGGGAGATGGTATTTTCATAATGGAAAGAACAATGAATTTAGAGTCAGAGGCCCTACGAACAAATCCCAGATCTCCCATAGTGTTTGTTAGCTTTGTAGCTATGAGTAAATTGTTTCAAATTGCTTGGGGCCTTACTTTCCTCATATGTAAAATAAAATTGTTTGACTTGATGACTAGTCTAGATACTGTAGTCCTGTGGTTTGAACAGGATTGTTCTTAAAAGTTTCTTTTCTCTAGTTTTCTTAGAGATCTCCAAAAGCATCCATAGAAGGCTGCCTGGGGAGGTAATGGGTTTCCTTGCATTGGAGGTCTGTAAGCAGTGGTCATACTTTTGGCTGTTTTACAGTAGGAATTCCTTTATGGGTGTAAGGTTAAATTAGATAGTTTTTGCAGTCTCTTACAGCTCTAAAATTCTGTGATTCCCTAATTTGGAGTTGTATAAACTCTTATTTTCCTGCTCTGCATAACTTACACTATCGTAAGAACTCATTACAGAATATAATAGTAAATCATGGTAAAAATCAAATTTTTTTTTCTAAAATGCTATTTTGTTTTGGTCTTATAGTTTTGAAGATCATCACAAGAAACTCAGTCTGTGGATTCATGAAATGGAGGAAAGATTCAGCACAGAAAATTTTGGAGAGTATAAACAGCATATTCCTGAGAAGAAAAATGAAGTTCATAAAGTTGAAATGTTTTTGGGGGAATTGCTAGCTGCAAGGTATAATGGGAAAATGTATTTGTAACTTTCGCTGTGGGTTTTTTCCTTATTTATCTGGTAGCATATGTCTAATGTCCACATGAATTTTACACATAGTTGAAAGATCATCAGACTGTGTTAAATCAGTTAAATCAGATCTATGTCCTGCCTATGATATTTTCATTGACTTTGGCCATGTAATCTAATCTCTCTGGGTCTTGGTTTCCCTGTCTGAAAAATGGGCATAATAATATCTATCCTATTTATCTCAGGTCCCTTATGAGGACTTAATGAGATACGAAATGGAAAAGTGCTTTGGAAAGTATAGCATGTTCTAAAAACATCAAGTTGCAGTCATAATGATTTATATGGTCAATTATGAAAGATAATATCTCATAGTAGATGGAAGGCTGGACTTGAGACAGAAGATCTGGTTTCAAGCCCTACCTGAGACAGCTATTGGTGGTATAGTCCTGGGCAAGTCACTTGATCTCTCAGTGCTCTGTGGAACTCTCTAAGACTCAGGTAGTGATTTACCTTGGTAGAGGGATGTGTTCACCCATGAGGTTCCCCTACAAATGAATTTATAGACCCTATATTCCCTATTCCTATCCCCCTGACTCTTTACAGGTTACAAAGTGCTTTTTACACTATAACCATCAAAGTGCTTAAAAAACCAGTAGGAATGATAAAGAGTAGATGTGAGTAAAATCAGACATGGTATAGTGAATGCCATAGGAGAGATATGTGAGGTATTTACAATAATTCATAGGAGAAAGAGATCACATTTCAATGAGGAAATCCCAAAAGTTTTGATGAAAAGAAGTTCCAGAATTCCATAATTCAAAAGTCGGAAGGGATCTTAACGGTCATATAGTACAACCAATAAATTTATTGTATTATTAATATTTCCTAATATTAATAATTATGAATTACAACAATGAAAATTGCATTTATATTGTGCTTCAACACTTGAAAATGCTGTGCTTGATCTCATTTAGTCATTACAACAACTCTGGGAGTTAAATGTTGCTATTATTCCCATTTTAGAGATGGGGAAACTGAGGCAAAGAAGTAATAGAAATTCCTATTATCATACAGAAGACATTTGAAATTGTTTTTGGAAGATGAGTAATCTTTTAAAACTCTATTTACTTGCATTCAAATTTCTTTACAATCTGTTCCAACATACATTTCCTCACTATTTCTAAAATCTCTCATTATTTTTCAACATGAAACTCTCCACATTAGTCAAATAGGTTTATACCCTGAACACTGCACACACAGGTCTTGGGCATGGCTGCTCCAGGACCTTTATATACGTGGTTCCCTGGTTTTCCGGAATCTGCCTTATTTCTCCATTTGGTCAACTGTTGCCCATTCTTTAAGGCCTTTGCCTGACCTGATCAACAGTGATCTCCCCTTTCTCTGAACACAGAGTACTTCTATATGCCACAATTTGACAATTAATTATATTGTTTCCTTGTGGCACTTCTGTATTTTTTTTATCCCTTATTGTTTTTCATGGTTAGCCCTGCCTTTTTACTATTTAACCTATTTATGTCTGTAATGTCAATATAGTTTAGTGGTTAGATCTAAGAGGCAGGCTAACCTGGGTTCAAATTTTGCTTTTGATACTTACTAATTATGGGTCTATAAGTCACAACATCTCCAAGCTTTAGTTTCTACATCATAAAAACAAACTTCTTCTTCTTCTTTTCCTCCTCCTCCTCCTTTTTCTGATTAGAGATGGACGGGACATGAGAAATCATTTGGTTCAACCATTTCATTTTATACCTAAGGAAAACGGAGACCCGTCCTAAAGGCTTCTAGCTGCAATCAGCAGAGTCAGGATGTTTACTCAGATCCTCTGTCTCCCAACCCTATATTCTTTTGACATTAATCATTCTCCTCTCTTGAACTATGCAGTAGATTGCCCACTTCTTTACAGCTTGATTCATGTTATATATGTTTTTACAATCTAGGTCTAGTGCAATGCTTTGTACATGGTAAACGTGTCAGTAAATATTGACACACTGCTCATTATTTTAGCTTGGTTTTTTGTTTCTTTGTTTAATAATAACAGTGTCTTCTGTTAAGACATATCTCTTCTCTTGCCTCATTTCCCATGAAGTTAACACTGTCTTGGTCTAATTAACACTCTTCTCTAAACAGCCAAATTAGCCAGCCCAAATATTTGTACACAGAGCCACATTTATAGTGCTAGCCTGTGTACATATCTACAGTTAGATCGGAGAGAGCTCAATGATGATATGGCCTGGTATTATCTCAGTGTGGATGTATCATCAATTCCCCTGAAATAAGCGCATTAGGCTAGAAAATAAATGTTAGCCATGTACAGAGCCATAGCATTTAAAGAATTATAAATTATTTGTTGTCATCCGCAATATCCTCTTTCACCCCTTTCTGCCTCTCAGTTTTTCTGCCTTTCTTTGAGATTCAGCTCAAATACTGTGCCCTTTCCCCCCACCCCCCACTCCCCACAGGAAGCCTTTCCCAGTCCTGCATCTGCTAGTGGCTTCTCTTATGAGACTAACTACCATCTATACTGTATATGCATATGTACTATATGTCTTCTTATGTATGACACATAGGTAGAGTAATAGTCTTTGAGTCAGGAAGACTCAAGAATTCCTCTCCTGCCTTAGACACGTGCTAGATGAGTGACTCTGGACAAGTCACCTAACTTCTATCAGACTCAGTTTCTTCATTTGTAAAATGGACATAATAGTAGCATCTGGCTCCAGGACTGTTGTAAGAATCAAATGAGACAACGCATGTGAAGTGTTTTAGTTTGCACCTTTAAGATTCTGGGAAGCTATTATTGCTGTTACAATTGCTGTTGTATATTATTGTCATTATTGAATGCACACAATTATTTGCATGTTTCCCCCATTAGAATATGAACTTCTCGGGGTGGCTAGGTGGCGCAGTGAATAGAGCACCGGCCCTGGAGTCAGGAGTACCTGAGTTCAAATCTGGCCTCAGACACTTAACACAAAAAACTAGCCATGTGACCTTGGGCAAGTCACTTAACCCCAACTGCCCTGCAAAAAGCAAAGCAAAAAAAAAAAAAAGAATATGAACTTCTCAGGGGCTGCTAGATGGCACAGTGAATAGAGCCCTTGGAGTCAGGAGGACCTGAGCTAAAAGCCAGCCTCAGACACTTGACACGCTTACTTGCTATGTGACCTTGGGCAAGTTACTAAACCCCAGTTGCCTTGCCTTCCCCTTTCCAAAATAAGAAAAAAAGAATATGAATTTCTCAAGAGCAGGGACCATGTTTTTGCCTCATCTTTGAATCCTCAGACCTTACCATAGTGCCTGGCACACAGTAAGCCCTTAAATGCTTCTTGTTATTTTTAGCACAGTGTCTAGCATTGATGAATGGTAGCAAGGTGTTGAAATAGTTAGAGTGACTAGGCTTGGAATCAAAAACACTTGGGTTCAAATCTGACCTCAGACACTTAACTGGCTGTATGATTCTTGGAAAGTAATTTAAACTTGTTTGCCTCAGTTTCCTCTGTTGTAAAGTGGAGATAATCATAACACCTACATTATAGGGTTGTGATGAACAAATAATATTTTACTTGTAATGGCCTTAGCCCAGTCATTGGCACATAGTAAATAAATAGAAATTTAGTTATTATATTTATTATTATATTTAATATTTATTACATTTATTATTATTTATTGTGTAATTCCATTATATAGAAATAAATTCTTGTTTTCTTCCTTTATTGCTGTTTGTCTAACTTCTTCACTGCTTCAACAACATTAATTGCCTGTATTCCCAAATGTAAATTTCTTTTCCCCCCATATTTTTAGAGAGTCCCTTGACAAGCTTTCCCAGAGAGGGCAAAGTTTAAGTGAAGAAGGCCATGGGGCTGGAAAAGAAGTACGTCTGGCTGCCCAGCTCCTTACCAGTTATCAGAACTTGCTCAAAATTACAAAGGAGAAGTTAAGAACTTGCCAAGTAGCTCTGCAGGAACACCAGGCCCTGGAAGAAGCCCTTCAAGGCATGTGGTCCTGGGTGAAAGAAGTGCAAGACAAATTGGCCTCCGCAGAGAGCACTGTTGGCAGCAAAGTCACCTTAGAGAAACGACTCTTACAAATCCAGGTATACGCCTCCTGACAAATAGAGAAGACTGCATGCACGTGGGTACACATATGAGCACACACACATGCACACACACACACACACACAAATGTACTCACAAACAGCCAACTGGCCGACTGTCTTGGATCTTATTTCTGTGTTTATCCTGAAGACGAAGTCAGCAAGCCAACAGGCATTTATTAGACATTCACTCTGTGCCCAGCACTATGCTAAATGCTGTGGATACAAAGGAAGGCCAAAAAAAATGGTTCTTCCCCTCAAAGAGCTCACATTTATAATGGATGAGACAACATGCGAACAGTGATGTACAAGTAAGACATATACAAGGAAGACTGCAGGTGGTGTCAGAGTAAAGGAACTACCATTGAAGAGAATGCAGGGAGAGGGAAGATGTAGTTAGTTGCTTTCTCTCCCCTGCTAAAATGGAGTATATCTTAAATTCTTGAGCACTTTTAAAACCAGATTTTTCCAACTCCAATAGAGATTCCTGCCTTCCGCTCCCTGCCAACTGATTTCATTCTATACTAGCCTTCCTTTTATTTTTGAAAATAATTCTCCAGTAACTGTTTAATAGTTTATCTTAATAGCTTTGGTCACACATATCCAATTAGCAGATCATTTTATTTTGTGAGGTTTTAGGAGTTCTCCACTGCTGTTTGAAAATCCTGAAGTCACTGAGTTGTTCCCTTACTTAATGCGTGGTATAGTGTCCTTTTTCTGCTGAACAATCATGGACACTGGGGCAAGGGAATGACGAAATAAAGAGCCTGAGTGTAGCTAGGGAAGCAGTGTGCTTGGAAGTTTATTTAAATCTTCATTCTCTTTTTACAGGAGATACTTTTGATGAAAGGTGAAGGTGAAGTGAAGCTGAATATGGCCATTGGGAAAGGAGAACAGGCCTTGAAAAGCAGCAACAAAGAAGGCCAGAAGGTGATTCAGACTCAGCTTCAGACACTTAAAGATGTGTGGGATAATGTTATGATCACTTCTATCCAAGCTCAAAGGTACTTTTGTTTTTTCTTGCCTTTGCTAAAGCAACATGCCTTGGTTCAGTAAGCTGGAATGAACTGAGTGTGACATGAGTTAGAATCAACATGTTTTTGGAATTCTTGTAAGCAGCTGACTGACTCTGCTGTTTTCAGTGTGTGTCTCTCTTTACACATTGCATAATATTACAGCACAAAGTTGTCTGTTGAAAAGGAAATCAGAGAGCCTAATGGGGCCACTAAAATGGATTAAAAGAGTAAAGAAAACCACAGGGAAATATGTATTGTAATATTTGGTTGAATCTCAGATAGTGGTATTTATGTGTCTCAAACACTGCGGTTGATTAAGGCACATATTCCCAATATAAACATGTCAGTCCTGTGGTTTAACATCCAATTCTGGATCCCAGAGCCAGCAAGCAATGTTTTCAGAAAAGTTACCAAACAGGCTAATCTCCTAGTCCCCAACGAAGTAGGGGCCATTTAAACAGTATTTCTGTTCATCTCGTTAAGGCAAGTAAGTAGCTGCATATACTGGAGCTACCTGTCAACTAAGGATGATTACCTGGAATTTAATTTACCAGGTATTCAGGATGAAACTTGGTAAAATTTCAGTGAAAATGAACACTTTTTAAAAATCATTGCCACGTGGGAGGGATGTTAGATCACTCCACAGAGAATCAATATTTTTATTGCACTTATGCAGAATTTAACCTTTTAAAATTTTTTGGTTATTTATTTTATTTTTAATTTATGGGATAAAACAAGCACTTCCATAATGTCATATAATAAAAACATTGCACATGAAACTACAAATCTACTATGGACAACTTGCTATTCCTTTTAAATATATAATATAATAAATTAATATTAATTATAATATAATCATTAAAATTTATATTAAATATATAATAAAATAATATATTTATAATATAATATAATATTATTACATATATAATAAAGTTATCATGTAAATATCTTTTTTGTGTTCTTTTTCCCTCATCCCTTCCCTTGAGATGGCTACAATTAGAGACAAATGTGTTTATGTAGGTAAAACCATTCTATACATACTTCTGTTTATCAGTTCTTTCTTTGGATGCAGATAGTGTCTTCTTTCATATGTTCTTTGTCATTAATTTGGTTATTTATAAGAGTCAAAATGACTTATACAAGTTGTTCTTAAAACAGTTTTGCTGTTACTGTTTACAGTGTTCTCTTGTTTCTAATCATTTTGCTCTTCATTACAGGATAATAATAGTGTTACAGTACTTGACTTTCTTTGTATTACCCATAATTAGTACAGTTCCTGGCACATAGTTAGAACATAACAAAAAAGCTTATTGGTTGATTGATTGCTTTTATTTTGAACCAACAAGAAAACCAACCAGCCCTGTGTATGACTTTCATTTTAGCTCTTTGGAATCAGTGATTACCTTGTGGAATGATTATATGGAAAGGAAGGCCCAGTTGGAGCAGTGGATGGAATCAGTGGATAACAAAGTAGAACATCCCTTACAGCCCCAAATGGGGCTAAAGGAGAAATTTTCCCTCTTGGATCACTTTCAGTCCATTGTTTCAGAGGCAGATGATAATGTTGGGGCCCTCCACAATGTAATTGAAAAATCCATAGAGCTCTATGAGAAGACTGAGGATGATTCACTTAATGAAGCTGCTCAGGAGGAACTGAGAACACAGTTTAATGACCTCAGCACTGTTGCAAAGGTAAATGATATATTATTTTCAAAAATAAAACAACCAAAGAAATCCAGATGACTGTCAGTTTTGACCTCCTTCTCTTTTATAACTAGAATTCTTGATGGTTGAATGTTCTGGAAAATTAGCTATTTTAAAACCATTGAGGGGCAGCTAGGTGGCGCAGTGAATCAGCCCTGGAGTCAGGAAGACCTGAGTTCAAATCCAACCTCAGACACTTAACCCCAAAAAACTAGCCATATGTGCTTGGGCAAGTCATGTAACCAAAATTGCCCTACCTTCCCCCCTCCCAAAAAACCCCCAACAACATTAGTACCTCCCTTGAGCAAAAGATTGTCATGATACTAGTTTCTTACTTAGTGGACCTAAAGTCAGGAAGACTCATTTTTCTGAGCTCACATCTGGCCTCAGACACTTACTAGGGCAACTAGGTGGCCAAGGGCAGTTAGGTGGCCTAGTGGATAGAGTATTGGGCTTGGAATCAGGAAGACACATCTTCATGAGTTCAAATCTGCCCTCAAATAATTAATAGCTGTATGATCCTGGGCAGGTCACTTAACCCTGTTTGCCTCAGTTTCCTTGTCTATAAAATGAGCTGGAGAAGGAAATGGCAAACCACTCCACTCTCTTTGCTAAGAAAACCCCAAATGGGTTCCCAAAGAGTTGGACGTGATTGAAATGACTGAACAACTACTATATTAATTCAGTCAAGCAATATAATTCTTACCCCCTCCCCAAGAATTTATAGTACTTGGGGTTATGCTATGTATACAAATAAGTCATGCTGGAACATGGTGATTCTTGACCCAATGCCTGGCACAAATGAACAAGTGCTTAAAATGCTTCATCAGTCTATCTTGCCATAATTGAGAAAGGAGGGACTACTTTATGCTGAGGAAATCAGGGAATGCTTCAGGGAGTTGCTGCCATTTGGTAATTTCAGGCATCCCTTCTAGCTATGTGATTTTCTGGAATTCTGTGAGTTGTGCTAATGTAAGAAGCCGCTAGGTGGTGCTATGAATAGAGCGCTGGACTTGGAGGCAGGAAGACCAGTGTTTAACTCTGGCTTCCAACACTTACCAGTTCTGTGACCCAAGGCAAATCATTTAACTTATGCCTCCCTTAGTTTCTTATCTGTAAAATGGGGACAATAATTGCATCTACCTCTTAGAGTTATTGCATGTATGAAATGAGATTATATTTGTAAAATTCTTTTTAATCTTTAAAGGGTTATATAATTTAATTATTATCATTACCATCATTTTTCATATTAATAACAATAATACATAATACCACCCAAGTCTCTTGAATATTTCTAGGATTACATATTTTTATTATTGTTTTTACTAATATTGATAAGTGATCAGTGAACTAACACAAAAGTCCTACTCCAATGCAACATGATGGTAGAGAGGTGACCCTGAGTGGTCAAAATCTATTCTACGATGAGTCAAGCTCTGGCAGGTGCTGCAATTCTAGAAAAGTATTAAGAATGGTTCCATTGATAGTATAGGGAAGTACAGAGATTATTCCCCAGTAGTCTGGTCATCAGGTGATAATTTCTTCCTTCCTCCCTCCCTTCTTTACTTTCCTTATTTATTTTCCTTTTTGTTTTTTGCCATGAAATTCAGTTAGTCCAAAGATTTTTTTGAGTGTATCCTCTATACCAAGAACTATTGAGGGGAACAAAGAAAGCCAAAACCATTTCTCACCCACACCAAAAATGCAGAAAAATACAAAATGTCCCTCAGTCCCCAAAGTTTTTGATGAGGAGACTGGCCTGAAAGCACCTGTGCTGTGACAGTGGCAGTTTGGTATAAAGGAGGCAGGTGTGAGGAATCCCACAGTTTTTAGAATATTTGTAAGTAATTACTGATCCTCTGAATGCTTCCAGTGCATCTAACACAGTAACTTTCTTTTCCTCCTCTTCAGTGGTTCAGGATGAAATAAGAAACTGAATTCTTGTTCCACAGCAATTAAATTAAATTCAGCAAGTTTCTGTTAAGCATCCTATTATGCAATGAATTAGGCCTTGGAGATCCAAAGAGGGGGGGAAATAAAGTCACTGCCTCTCCAAGAATTTGCATTCTATTGGGGGGAAATAGACAAAGACAAATTTCAGAGCAATGTCACAACTCTTCCCTTAAATAGAGTAAAAGTCCCATCTCTAATGTGTGTTGGTTAGATCTCATCAGTTTTCCCACTTCTCTATCTTCCATAAGACTTTCCAATTCTTTAATTCATATGGAAATGAAGTTGAACCTGCCCCCTGCATTCCCAGATTTAAACTCTCAATCTTAAGGTATAATCATTGATTCCGGGGGTAAAGAACAGACTAGAAGAAAAGGGGCCATCCCAGGGTCCTGGAACTTGCATAACTGTCTGGTGTGTAGATTCTAAGAGTGGAGAGGCATAACTTCCTTAAATGATTTTTGATTGATTATCTATGCAACTGTAACTCCATGGGGTTTTGGCTAACAGAGGTGGTGAATGAGGTATACAAGTTTAGCAAATTACAACCACAAAGATGTCATAAAAGTTTGTCTATGTCCTGAATTTATGACTTAACTATTAACTCTCATAAGCCAGTCTCCAACATTTAAAGAATTCTGCACAGGTTCAATAAACAAATTTATTTAGGGCATTTGATTAGCACTTCATATATGCAGGTGTCTTGCATCTATAATATCAGTTGACAAATATAGAAGGACTGGAAAATCCTTCTAGTGTAGATGTATACATACCTTGTTGCTCTTCTTCAGCCATTTCAGTCGTGTCCGACTCTTTGTGACCTGATTTGGGGTTTTCTTGGCAAAGATACTAGAGTGCTCTGTCATTTCCTTCTCCAGCTCATTTTAGAGATGAGGAAACTGAGGCAAATAGAGTTTAGTGACTTGCCCAGGGTCACACAGCTAGTAAGTGCCTGAGGCCAGACTTAACCTCATGAAGATGAGTCTTCCTAACTTCAAGACCAGTGCTGTAACCACTGTACCACTCTGCTTCTCTGTATGTGACATACACACTCAAAGAAAAGTCAAAATGATATTTAGTGGTGATGGTAGCAACTGGACAGGTTCAGGAAAGCCTACAAGAGGAAATTTACCTAAAACTGATGATCCTGTAAGTGAGCAAGGGATGCCTAGAGACATGAGGAGAACATCCCAGGCATGATTATGCAAAGATACACAGGTGGAAGTCGAAATGTCATCTGTGAGGGAGAGCCATTTTGACTGGGACATAAATATATGGGGAAAGTAATCAGTCTTAAATGATATTTAGAGCTGGGTTGTTGAGAGTTTAAATCACAAAAAAGAAGAGTTTATAAAGTGGCCATATGGGCCCCCTGTAGTCTCTTAAACAGGGTCCTGTGCTGACCTGGGCCATGACAGTGGCAGTTTGGTGTGAAAGAAGGCAGAAGGTATTAGGAATCATGTCGTTTTGAGAACATTTATAAACAACTATTAATAGTCTAGTCTACCTTGTCCAATGTGCTTAACACAGTGCCTGATAAAAGCTTATTCTCTCCTTTCCTTCCCTTCCAATGACCAGTGAGTTTATATGCCTTTAGCAAATGGAATAATATAAAAAAATTATATGCTGGTTATAAACTAAACCAGAAGATATAATAAGGTACAGTCATATAGAAAGATGGCTCACCGTTTCTCTTGGTCAAGACAAATTAAAGGAGGTTGGCAGAGTTTTTATCAAAAGAAGATAAGAAATTCATATGGCCACTACCCTGCTTCAGATCCTCATAGCATCTTAGCTGTACTGTTGTAATATCCTCTGGATTGGCTCCCCAGATTCTAATCATAATCTTTTCCAAGCAAGCTTGTATAGAGTTGACAAAATAGTCATTCTAAGGAAAGGTCTGACTGTGTGCATACCCAGGACGGCTCCTAGCACAGGTTCTTTGATCTGCTTTTCTCAAGGAAGGCTACTCAACAGGGGTTAACTATCTTACTTTAATCAAGAATATATCCTTTACCTAGTTCAGGGGAAAAAGTCAGCACCCTGAACTTCAGAGAATACAAATGGAAATGACAAGCAGACAAAAATACAGAAAGAGAAAAGAACACAATTCAGCAGACAAGGCTTCTAGCTGGCTATTACATGCTCACAGTGTTAGTTAACAGAAGGAGAAGCACCAACATCTGGATTTTCAAAGCCATGGGGCTCAGTGGCTGCCCAGAATTTCATTTGGCCAAATCACACAACTCTTCCCATAAGCGAGCCCCAAAGCAAAACCTCACCTCAGGGTATGTATACCCTTCTTCAGTGTCAGAGAATATCACAATCTTTGTGACCCACTGCCCAATCACAAGGTAACAAGGTGTGGGCATTCCTGAAAAACTAGCCTCCTACCACAGGATCTATGTGACCACATTTGATCTGTTAGGGGCTAGAATATATTTTCAAATCAGGGAAGGTCCTCAAATTCACTTAAGCCTATCAAGGGGCAGGGAGTATCTTCAAATTATCATTACACTGTGTTACTTCCCTTGACCCCTAGATCTTAAGGGTATCCCTTGCCTTTGTGATAAAATACAAATTCCTTAGCCCGGCATTTAAGGTCATTTATGTTTGGCTTCAACCTAATTGTACTCCGAATTGTAGCTAGAAACTCCTTCCTCTGCTATAGATGGGCAGTTTATTGGTAACTTAGAGTCTTATTGAGTTCCTGAGGCCATAAAAGGTTAAGTGACTTGCCCATACTCACATAACTTGTATATGTATATTATGGCTTCCTGATTCCAAGGCCATTGGTATATCCACTATATTTTTAACTATATATCTTTCTCTTCATCATATATCAGTCAACTTCTATTAAATATATCTTTTTTTTCTCAATCTTGTTATTGCTTGTTAGAAAACGTTATCCAACTCTTGGTATGTGGGAGCTGAATATAGAAAAAGAAAGATATGGTTTCTTCCTTAGAACTTTCCCTTTGCATCCTTTATCTTGAGATATTTGAGATACTTGCAAAAAAAATTTCTTAGAAGATCAAATTGTAAAGCTTAAATGGAATATCTTGAAAAATATAGATGAAGCATAATCTGTTTGTCTAATTCTTTAATCCCAGCAACAAGTTATTATTCAGAGCAACTTTCTCTTTCATTGCCAGGAGAAAATGAGGAAAGTAGAAGAGATTGTGAAGGACCATCTGATGTACATGGATGCAGTTCATGAATTTACAGACTGGCTCCATTCAGCAAAGGAAGAACTTCACCGCTGGTCAGATGCATCAGGAGATTCATCTGCCACCCAGAAAAAATTATCCAAAATTAAGGTCTGTATTCCTTGAATAAAGATGCTTGAGATGAAAGGTATATTTTTTAAAGCATGTTCTACAACAATATACATTTCCATTTTTTAAAAAATCACATTGCACTTAACCCAATTTAAAGCATACTTTTCCCAGTGTCAGATTACTAATGAGTATGCAAGGGAATGGAGGAATTAAAAAGACATTACATGTGTGAACAAAACGCAACACTGTTCCTTTATGTTCCAGTGTTCAGTGGTGTTTGTTGGAAAACTGTTTGTTGTGAAAGACTGAAGAAATCCGCTTGGGTTGGCTGAGAAATCCAGATACTGTTTCCTAGCACAGTGAAAGGAAACTCTTTGTTAGGTAATCTAATAAGTGCAGGTGAACAGTAAACTGGTAATGTCACTGTGGATGTCTGGTTTTGCTGTAGTAGCCAACAGTGAGATATCATATAAAGGATAGACCCTTATAGGGGCATCAGTGTTTTTTCTCTAACTTTGACACACACACACACACACACACACACACACACACCATTTGACAGAATTTGCCATAGATCTCACATTATGAAGGACTTGGAGATCCTCCAAAACCTTTTGACCTATTGATAAAATGGTACAGATATGGTGTAGAAAAAAAGGGTGTGGATAAAGATAGACCTTTTCTTTTTCCCCTTGAAAACTGAAATAGTGGATTTTTATAAGAAAGGCTAGACCAAGATAGATTCATCAATGATTCTGTCACATGATTTATTGTGAGGACATGAATAAGGCAAGGCAGTAAAGAGGTCTGGTTGAAAATCAGGCAAGGTCAGATTTTGGATGTAAATGACTATGCCTTACAACTCAGAACACGAGAAGCATTGAAAGTTCCCTGAATGATTACTGTAACCATTGCAACTAAGGATGCATTCCTTTAAACTCCCTCTTTTAACAAATTCCTTTGAAAATATACTCACATCTTAACTGTTAAATATAATTATCACAAGTTTTTAAAAAGATTGCCTGAAATTGTTCCCAAATACTTTAACTACCAACTTAAAACAGTAAAATACATGGAAAGATTTGGGGTTGCAAGTAGGGAAAAGAATAAAGGAAAGAAATGTATACGCATTATTTAAACCAAGTAGTTCAAATCATGGTTGAGCTAGTCACACGAGATGTTCTTTGTTGAGATAAGACCTCAAGGAAGAAGACAAGAAGCCTTTATCTGCTGAGCCCCAACCCACCATCCAGCCCAAACACAGGACTAATGGTTGTTCAGTAAGGTATGGAAAACTGTGAAGTTAAATATGAATCTATTTCAAAGAAGAGTAGGGAGTCACTTAAGTAGGAAGCTAGTAAGCTATATATCATTTTAAACCTATAAGTTATAGTGCAACGAGGGAGCAGGATCCCTTTCAATCTTTATATTTCTTATGGTCCCAGTCAAGTGTTCCAAGTGCAGCTTGATTAGAAATGGAGAAAAAAGGCATTTGTGGAGAAGATACAAAAACTGGATTGCAGTACTTTGATGCAGAACATAACTGTGGGGGTGTCTAGGTGGTGCAGAGAATAGAGCACTGGCCCTGGAGTCAGGAGGACCTGAGTTCAAATATGGCTTCAGATACTTGATACACTTACTAGCCATGTGACTTTGGGCAAGTCACTTAACCCCAATTGCCCTCCAAAAAGCAAAAGCAAAAAAAGAGAACATAACTGTGTGAACCTAAAGCACTGGGGATAATTTGTTTGGAAGCAGATTTTAAAAGCTGACAACCTGTGATCTCTAATTGTGAAAATTACCTATGAATGAAAATTAATCACAAAAAACTGAAACATGAATATATGATGCCATTTATTTATATAATTATCCCATGTCTATTTGCCAAATTATGGTCTTACATGATGCAATAAAAGGAGGAACAGGGTAACTTCTTATTAAAAGTGTTGTAGGGAAAGGTAGACTTGATATATGTTAGAAACTGACTGGGAAATCTGTTCATGACTTTTTTACCAATAGAACCTAGTACATATGGTATAATGGGGAGAGCATTTACCTTGGAGTCAGAAAGTGTAGGTTTCAATTACTGATTCAGAAATTCACAAGCTGTAAACCTCATTTCTCTCACCTGTAAAATGAAAGGATTTGATTTAGTCACCTCTAAGGTTCCCTTTAACTCTATTTTTATTTTTTGCTTTATTTTTTTTTCTGGAAGGCAATTGGGGTTGTGACTTTCCCAAGGTCACATGGTTAGTTTTTTGTGTTAAGTGTCTGAGGTTGGATTTAAACTCAGGTCCTCCTGACTCCAGGGCCAGTGCTCTATTCACTGCGCCACCCAGCCACCCCTCTCTTTAACTCTAAATCGGGGATCCTACAACCCATGACATAATGGGTTTGTATTGTATATTATATTATAAAAGGTCATAATTAATTCATTTGACATGGTCAGTTTTATTCAGTAGTAATCTATGTTGCATATAATTTATTTCTAGCTGATGTACCACTTTTAGATCCCTGGTTTTGGTGACATGTGGTTGTTTATTTCTGTTAATTTATGACTTTCACTCTAATTCTGATCTTATTCATAATTTTCTTCCCTTTTGGATACTGAAGTGGCTTGAATGAATGACCAAAAAATGCAATGAAAAAAAACAATTTTTTAAGGTGTCACAATGTACCAAACACAATGCTAAGCACTGTATAGTTTTTAAAATGCATTAACAATCCCATCCCTCAAAGAGCTTGCAGTTTAATGAAGGGGAATAACATATACAGGAGAATAGTAGCTAAGGAAGTTTGTTTTGGTCTGGAGTTGCAGAGATGTTGAGTGAATTCATAGTTAAATTGATAGACAAGGCACAGCTAGGTAGCATAGTGAACAGAGCACTGGTCCAGGACTTAGGAAGATCTGAGTTCAAATGTGGCCTCCAGACAACACTTACTGGCTGTGTGACCTTGGGCAAGTCACTTAACCCCAATTTCCCCTACCGAAAAAAAGCAAAAAAAAATAATAAATTGATACACATATGCTTTCTAGGAATGGTAGTACTGGTTTATCATTTTCAGGCATGGAGGGAAGAGACAGAAGGTAAGATCACATTCTGGGTCATATGGAGAACTTTCCTATGAACTGGGTGAAGGGGTAGGGAACCTGTGGCCTTAAGGCCACATGTACCCTTCTAGGTCCTCAGGTGCTACCTTTGGACTGAGTCCAATTTTACTGAATAAATCCTTTTATTAAGGGGATTTGTTCTGTGAAGTTTGGATTTAGTCAGAGGGTTGCACTTGAGAACCTAGAGGGCCACATGTGACCTTGAGGCCTCAGGTTACCCTCCCCCCAATACCTCCCCCACTTATAGGAACGCAGAACCCCAGGTAAGGAGCTGGAATGCAAAATATTTTTGATAAAGTATCTTATCCAATCCTCACAATAGACCTATTGCTATTATTATTCTCATTTTATAGTGTCACAGCACTAATTATTTAAGGCAACATTTGAACCCAAAGCCTGACTCTGAGACAAATAGTTAATTGATTCTACTCTAGAGAATCATTTTAAGAACAAAATTCAAACAATTTAGCTAACAGTAATACTAACTAAGTCTTTAAAAAAATCATCTATTTCCTCTTGATCACCTCATTTTTTCTTGGTTTTGTCCATGTAATATGCCCCAAAATAACATGTGGGCCTCTAGTTTTCTTGGTAGGAATTGAGAGAAGCGAATATATAGATCAACCCCTTTTAATGTTATTCTGTCCCTTTCCATCTCTGTGGAGTTGTCTGGTATATGAATTAGGAAATCATAATAAAAAATGGAAGGATGACTACAGGATCCAGTATTTAAAGTAGGTCTATAGGGGTGGCTAGGTGGTGCCATGAATAGAGCACCGGCCCTGGAGTCAGGAGGACCTCAGTTCAAATCCAGCCTCAGACACCTAACACTTAGTAGCCATGTGACCTTGGGCAAGTCACTTAACCCCAGTTGTGCTGCCTTCTCCTGTCCAAAAAAAAGGAGCAAAAAATTAAATAAATAAAATTTTAAAAAATAATAAAGTAGGTCTATAGGAAGTCAGCATAGAACATATAGATAACCACTAACCTGGGAGTTAGAAGACCATGCTGGCCATGACTACAAACACCACATAATCCTCTCCAGGCCTCACTCTTCTCTTTTTCAAATGGGGGAGGGATGGACTAGTTGACCTCTAAGACACCTCTTCAGCTTTGATGGTCTACAGTTCTAAATGGCCATACTATTATGTAAAAAAAAGCAGTAATAAAAATAAAAGCAGACCAATTAATAACATCAAACTTTTAGTCAAATATTTCTATTGATTTTTTTTTAATCTTCATGGTTCTCAAAAAACAGTTCACTTAGAAAGGAGATGCTTTGAATGGGAAAGTTTGCTTTAAAAATTTGCTTATTCCTTTTATTGCCTGCACTATGTAGGACTTTGCCATGACAGTGTATGACTTTGCTTTCCTGGAATATCGTGAAATACAATATGAGTTGCTGTCCTGTGAAAAGAGATGAGACTGCAGCTCAGACCATGTGCATAACACTGGTTCTGCCACTCTTGTTTATACGCCCTTCAACCTAGAAAAAAAAAGTAGTCAAGCTTTATTTACAGAGACAGAATGCCACAAGGAAAGTATTTTAATCACAATCAAAACATGTTTGGATACTTTAACAATGCTGTGTTTTCAGGGTCCCTGCTTAGTCTATTTCAGGATATCAAAGCTTCCTGAGTTTAAGTTCCCTCAAATGTTGACAATCTCCGCCTACTATAATTTAAGGGGGGTGGGGGGAGGTGGGTGGGTGGATAAAATGCTTCCCATTCCCTGCGATACACTTGTTAGAAGTTCCTACCAGGATGGGGGTCCTTCCATGCACCAATTTAGAAACGTTCAGCCAAAGTGAATCAGAACCTTCTTGGTTACCATGGCAATATTCCATTACAGGAGTTGATAGATTCCAGACAGATTGGTGCAAGCCGCCTAAACAGAGTGGAGTTGCTGGCTCCTGCAGTGAAACAGAGCACAGCTGCCAGTGGGTGTGAACTTATGGACACAGAGATGCAGGCCCTTCGCTCTGACTGGAAGCAGTGGGAAGACAGCGTCTTCCAAACACAGGACTGCTTGGAGAATCTCGTTAGCCAAATGGCCTTATCGGAGCAGGAGTTTGCAGCCCAAGTGGCCCAGCTGGAACAGGCCCTGGAGCATTTCACTACTCTTCTGGAAACCTGGGCTCAGCAAATAGCTCTTTTGGAAGGGAAGAATACAGACCAAGAAATAGTGGATTGCTGGCACCAAGAAAAAGTAGGTTTCTTAATTTCGTGGTTATGTTATGAAAGAGTTAAGTTCTCCTAGGCTACGAATAATATTTGCTAGCATAGAAATTAAAATATCAGATTTTGAGGGAACAAAACATTTGGACGCCAAGTCAAATCAGTTTATATATAGTGTCCCAAAAGTTTTGGTGCAGTTTAAAGTCTTGAAACTTAGATGCTTTGAGTTTTTAACTATTGAAAATCAAAAGCGCACTAAGACTTTGGGGGTATTCATATAGCCTCATAAAACAAACTTTGTGTTAAAAGAAGTTATTCTTAGAAGCATCAAATGTCATGTGGAAAGTTTGTTGACAATGAAAAGCAAGTTAATTTTTCCCCCATGGTAGGAGGTTGTAATATGTTTGATCATTTAGACCCTGAAAAAAAAAATGGCCTCTCTGAAGAAGCATAAATAGACTAATGGTCATTCGTTCCTGCTGTGTGTGTGTGTGTGTGTGTATGTGTGTGTGTGTGTGTGTGTGTATGCTCGCATTTTATTGACTACTTAATTTAGAGTGATAGCTACTGAATTACTACATAGAAGGAACAATTGGATTCTTTCAGAGATAATGCAGAACGATTGCCCTGCTTAGTGCCCTATGTGTGGTTTCTGACAGCTGTATTTGAAGTATTCTGTTGCTAGAAGTACAATTTCATTCCTATTCTTTCTCTCCCTGGCTGCTGGAATGTGTGTGTGTGTCCCTCTGTGTGTGTGTGTGTGTGTGTGCGCATGCATGTGTGTGTATGTGTGTCTGTTTCCTATTTTGCTTTTTGGCCGTCTGGGTTGAAACACAGAAAACAGTAAAAGCGGTAATGAATTTTTAAAAAATCAACTCTTACAAATCTTCCCTTTCTCCATTTTGTTTTACTACTAAGTAGACTCTGTGAAATTGAAATGTGCAGTTTAGCGTACTTATGAATCATAGCTATCCTTATAAGGAAGCCTAAGAAAACTTCTGTGTTTCCATTTCTGTTAGATCTACTTCAGATATTGTCAGAGAGGAAGGGCATAGTTCTGGTTTTATTTTTGGTGGAAAAGATTTAGTTACTTGTTAAGAATTTTATTAATATAGATTATTAGAGTTGTTATAAGCACATCTCCTTCTCCTTCTCCTCTTCTCTAGTTGAATATTAATTCATCTAGAACATTTTACTGTTTGGCCCCTCACTGAGACTTCCTAAGTAACTCCTTCTGGTTCTTTTTTTTTTTTTTTTAAGTGGCTTCTGGGTTTCTTCTTTCTTTCAGACCCTTTTTGTCATTCAGATTTTAAGGGCCTTAAGGGTTATTAATTAGTGCAAAGAAAGAGGACATAGGAAATTGTAATGCCATAAATAGTCAATGTTAATATACACTTAACATAAAAAAATCACTTGATTTAATATCTAATAATATTTAATATCTAATATCTTCTGTTACATTTGATCTGATTTATTAAGTCAGTAAAACTAGCATCATTCTTTGGGAAGATAAGAAAATTCTATCCAACCTTGGGAAAAATTTTTTAAAGGATTCACTATAAATTGTCATTGCTCTTTCAGAATTAATTGCTTTAATACAGATATTTTTGCTGAAAACAATGTAGAGTGGATATGCTTCATGGACAGTACAATAACAAAGCCTGACCTTTAAGAGTACAAAGGAATACAGAGAGAACTAGTCTTTAATCTGTTCTTTGCTTTCATGTAAAGACATTTCAAGCTGAAATAACTGAGTCTCAATTCTTTTTTAAAGGAAGCTGTTAGGCAGAAAGATAATTTGAAAACAAATTTCTAATTTATAAGTGTTCATTTTAATTACATTTTAAAAGAACCATTCAGTCTCCTTATATTGAAAAGTCAAACTTAAAAATGAAATAATCATTTTCTCCCTGTGGTATATGTTTAAATTTGATTGGTACAGTTTTTGATTCCTTATGTAGTATGTCTTTAATGAAATATAGGCTTAATAGAATAGTTTTTCTTGCTACTCTCAAGTCCTAGACTAAAACATAATTGTAAATATAAATATAGTGGTTCAAATAAAATTTCTAAATGACTTTCCATTTACATAAGGTTTATTCCTGTGTTCATTTTATATGCCATATGTCCTACATTAGTTGAAAGACGCGATTACTATGTTTCCACTTCAACTCCATATACTTCATTTCTGCTTAGGAAAATAGTTTACTTTTTTGTCATCCCAAGTTTCCTTCTCATTGAGTCAACATTTGAATGTTGGCATGGATTATCAGTCTTTAATTCTGCTACAAAGTGAATCTTTTTTGCTTTGATGAATCAATGTGTCCATGATTTCACTGGTTTTATGCTCTTGGCGTTGATACATGGATACAATGTGTTTATATTCTTTGAGTTTTATTTAATTTACATGCATATTTCAATAACTGCAAAACATAAATGCTTAAAATATGTAGAGTATCTCCCAGTATTACTCCCAGGGTTATTGATGCAAGTATTGCATTGGAGAATGGATGCAAAATTTTTAGCTACCATAAATTTTTAATGAATCTTGGAAAGATGCGATTTCTCATGTAGTTGTGTAGAAATGTCCTGGGAATTATGA
>CM053593.1:310691503-310716359 GCA_028646575.1 Pseudocheirus occidentalis | reverse complement strand
GAATTAAATATTGAATTGTCACTGTGATATGATATTATGTGATATGATATGACCACTACAGTCTCTGGGGGTCTGATGTTAAGGATTCCCCTAAGATCAATGGAGAAGCATGTGGTGTGTGTAAATAGGCTGCAGCACCTATTAACATAGAGTTACACAGAAGAAGCAATGTGAAATATGCAAAAAAAAAAATCAGAAGATGAGCTTCCCGAGGAAGGAATTTTAAAAAAATAATCTTTGTAGCTCTAGAACCTAGCATTGTCTCTTGGATGAAATAGAAGTTTAAGAAATATTTGAGGAAGGAAAGAATACTTTTAAATACTTCTAAGAGCCTATAATTTCGAAGTATACATACTATACCAGCAATGATTGCAACCTCTCTATATTTGGGAAATTATCCTTATGAGTTGCTGTGATCAGCCTTCTTGTGATGAAAGTAATGTTTACTATAAAACATTACAGTTTTCATAATCATGTGATGATAATGAAATCTGGGCACAGTTCAACATCATTGCACAATATTCCCTAGAAATATTTGGCAACAATATGCTACTGAATGATTTAGAAGTCATAGTTCATAATAACAGCCTTTGAAAACATATATATACACAGAACTACTTGGTTAGGCTCAGAATTTCAAATTCACACAAAGTAAAGTTTAGACTGTCCTATTCGTAACAGCTATTTCAGTGTTTGAAACTTTTCCAGTAGATTTGATCGAAAGAAAGCACACCAACCATAACAAATATAAGGTATCTGCCAACGTTATATATGTTCTATAATACCTGTAACATACTTATCAACTGTCTTCTTTTGCCATCAGCAACCACAGGATAAAAGACCATTGTCATTAATTACTGGATAAATAAAATCAAATGTAATTTAAACCTAAATTCTTTGGTGATGTGAGCTGCATTCTGAATATATTCAAATTTGATACTTGAGTGCCTACTGAATATTTTCAAGTAATTTGGCATGGAAACGAGAAACATCTGGAAGCCACGAGTTAATTATTAGATGAATTTCTAAGAACAGAAGCCTGGAATGCTCTACTTTTCCTTGCCCAAAATGTCTGGTATTAAGACTAATATGGATTATTAAGAGAAAGAAAAGTCAGTACTGTTAAAAGAAATTCTTAACTCTTAGGGAGGCATAGCTGCATTAGTAACTTAAAATTTTTAGATCTTAGATCATTAGACCATTTAATAAGTCTTTGAAAACTTTAACTTATATCACCCTTTATGTAACAACAATATTGTATTTATTTGTTCTTATTTGTATCTAGTTACATGGAATTGTTCATGCAATATAAGTTCAGCTGTATGGCCTGGTGGAAAGAGCTAGTCTTGAACATGCAATGATCTGGGTTCAAATCCTGACTCTGACATACACTGGCTTTGTGATTCTGGACAGGTTACTTAACTATGCAGTGCTTCTAGGCATCTGTTAAAAGACTGTAAGTTTCACAGAAGGTGTCAATTAGTATGTAGGTTCCTTACCAGGAACTTCCTTTGCAGAAAAATCATAAATTGAGTCAAACAAAATTTATGAGTGACCCTCATTTGACAGATTGAAGAAACTGAGATATAGAGAAGGTAGTTCACATGCTTAAATTTATAAAACATATTAATGATGAGCCTAAAAGTAGATTCTAACCTTATTCTCTTTCTAGCAATTTATGGTGTTTTCTTAGGCAACATTAAATAGTGGACAGAGTGTGGGGGCTTGAAATAAGGGAAACCTGAGCTTATATCTTGACTTTGACATTCTATTTGTGTGACCATGGATGCTTAACCTTTCTGTGCCTCAGTTTCCTCATGTATAAAATTTGGATGATGGTACTTCTTATGAAGTCCCGGGGATTTTATGAGGTTTACATGAAATTATACATACGTACATATATACATACATGCAGTGCTTTGTAAGCTTTGCAGCACTACATAAATGCAATTATTATTTTAAAACTGAGAAATAAAGATTTGTATAGCAACTGTTACGTTTAGGGTTAAAAAAATAGATACAGCACATGCACACTACTCATAGTAATCACAAAAATAGACTTGAAATGTCAAAATTGCTTTAAAATCAAATTGACTTTACCTGTAGGTCATGTAATGTCGTCTCATGAGTCTTAGCATCCCCTTCAAGAAGAGAAAAGTGATCTAATTTTTCTTGTTCTCGTTGCAACCAAACTTCAAAAGCCTTGAGATCTCTTTGATATTCTTGATGAAGACGAACGAGCCTCTCACACTTGGCTACAGCTTCCTAATAGTAAAAATAAATATCAGTTTAATGTTAGACATCTTAAAATGCAGCCTTAGTTCCTGACTAAAAATGCATTGTCCTATTAAACTGATCATCCATTTTAACATATGTGGAGCTGACTTCCTGACACACTCCATCCCTGCTCTCCTTCCAGTCTTATTGCTATTGCCCAGTTATGCAATGCACTCCTTCCTGGCCTCTACCTCTTAAAATTTCTGGTTTCACTGAAGACTTAATTCAAGTGTCATCATATCCATGACATTTCCTGGTTCCCCCAGCTGCTCCTAGTGCCTTTCTCCCTAACATTACATTTTATATGCTTTATGAATACCAACATACAGGGTGTCCTAGGAGTTTTAGAGCAAACTGCACTGGGACTTTGGGGCTACCTTGGATGTTTTAAGCCTAAAACTGCACAAAGAATTTTTAGACACTAAGAATGCTCATGTTGTCTCCCTCAATAGAACAAGGTCACATCACATGGTAAGTTACAGAGCAAAGATCCTCTTTCCATTATATTACACAACCATACTAGCAAGTCTACAAATCAAATAAATGCATCCTTCTGTGCCTAGTTACTAGTTAAACAAAAAGTCTGCTGGCAGGCAAGATGGGACTAGTTTAGATTTAATCATGGACAACACTGGCTCTTTATTTGGCCACGTCCAACTCTGAAGCCCATTTGTGGGGCCAAATTTATATTCATAAACTAATTTTTTTTCTAATGAGCTAAATTATCTTCAAATTCAGATTTATCTGAATTATCTGATTTCATAATGATGCTCCAATTGAAAACTCTATTAACATTTCAGACCAAAAGCACGTTTCTTAATACATGAAAAAACTAAGACTTGAAAGGATTCAAAGAGGCAAGAAATCAAAAAAATTAGTTTTTATGGGCCACTCTAAGGTTCATTGCTCACAACAGTCCAGAGTCTATTCTTAATTATTCAAGATACAGCTACACCTTATCAGAATTATCTTTTGCTCTTTCTTCTTCAATGGTCAAAGGCATCTAGATGGCACAATATATGCAGTGCTAGACCTGGAGTCATGGAGACCTGAGTTCATAATCTGGTCTCCCACACTTGGAGTTCTTGTGACCTTGGTCAAGTCATTAGTTTCCTGAGCAGTAAAATGGGTATAATACTATCTGTTTCTCAGGATTGTTGTAAAGTTCAAATGAGATACAGAATATACAGCATTTTGCAAACCTTAAGGGTGATATATAAATGAATGGTAGGAATGATGATGATGATGATGATGATGATGTTACAAAACAACGCGGGCCAAAAAC
The DNA here is from genome assembly GCA_028646575.1 of Pseudocheirus occidentalis. NCBI lineage: Eukaryota > Metazoa > Chordata > Mammalia > Diprotodontia > Pseudocheiridae > Pseudocheirus > Pseudocheirus occidentalis. The sequence continues at coordinate 310,712,797 of CM053593.1, read as the reverse complement.
GAACTAAGTCAAATCTACTATGATTAGTAACTATGGTTATTTTTTTTAAGTTGATTTTTTTTTTTTTGGTTCAAGTGTAACTGATATTTCAGACTCAACAGTCAATTTACTTTTTTTTCAGAGTACCACTGAAGTTTATCAGGACACTTGGTCAAAATATAGGAGCTAGGGCATCTAGGTGGCACAGTGAATAGAGTACCAGCCCTAGAGTCAGGAGGACCTGAGTTCAAATCCGGCTCAGACACTTAATACTTACTGGCCATGTGACCTTGGACAATGAGACCCCAATTGCCCTGCCCTCCCCCCTCCAAAAAGCAAAATAAAAAAAAAAAAAGGTGCTCACTAAAGTAATTTACCCTAGCCAAAAGAGGACTTTCATTAGTAAAATACTTCTGTTGTTTGAGAATCATTGTTAGAGAATGACAAATGTTCAAGGCTTTTATTCTTTACTGTAGAAACCTCACTTTAAAATAAAATGCAAGGTTTCAAGGATCTATGAATTCTTCAGAGTTGCTGCTCCCTTCACTGACAATTCACAACTCCTTGATAAACTTAAAAAATGGCCTTTCAAAGTTACTTTGCCCAAAAAATTCATCACCCTTCAGTCAACTTAAAAATGAGCCTTTCTGAAGTTATGTGACCACCGACAGTTGACCAATCCATCACTAAAGACCTTACTCAAAGCCATTCCATAAGTAGGTAGGTACTGAAAGGGCTTGCTCTCTGCTGGCATTGCCTTAGAGAATACAGTCAACAAATGACCATGATGAGGTATTCAACAGGGCAAGACTTTGGGAGAAGCACAACAATAAATAATTCCACAATAATTACAACCTTGATAAAGCTTTCTCACATAGCCAAGATTTTCCTCCATTTTATGGATTCAGCTCACTAGGTATTTGTGGACATTTTTATTTTACTGTATTAAAATATTATCACAGTGTGGTTCAGTGAAAAGAGTGGTGGACTTGGAATCAGAGGACCTGGTTTTTATTCTTAGTTCCATCATTTACTAACACATGTTTGGACGAGCCATTTAGCCAGTCTAGGCCTCAATTTCCTCATCTAAAAGGAAAAAAAAAATATTGTGTTGAACTAGGTGACCTTCAAGGCCCTTAACAGATCCAAATTCTAATCCTATAATTTGGGTATTTTTCCTTAATGTAAGTGATAAATTATTCAGTTTACTTATCTAATTGTAATGAAAACATTTAATGTATACACTAATTTATACATTAAATTGGCTTCACCTAAATTTTCAAAGTCTAGTGAAAACAATACAAGATTTATTTGTAAAGACATAGCGTTCTAACTCATGCTTCTTTCTGCAGAATTGCTGTGGATCACTGTGGACAGTAAGTACCTTGGTCCTGTCTTTGATTGCCTTGTACCGGTCTTGGAGATCTTGAAATTCTAACTGTGTCACATAATGTTCAGTCATTCCAGCACCCTTTACCTCGATCGTCTCTAGCAAGCTGCTATAACTCAGGACTTCCTCATTCAATAACTGGAAAACATATGCAAAACAAACAAACAAAAAAACCCACAAACCAATATGCAGAGAGTAACCACGTGCACTGGCTCACATTAAAATTTTAATTAAAGTATCTATTTTTTAAAAAACACATTTTAATGAGCCAGTTAACAAATATGTTAAACATCCCTGATATCATACTAGAGTAAGACATATCAAAATACCTAGCAAGATACAAAAGAGAGCTCACTTGATATTTCCATGATGGACAGTGCCTATAAAACCATGGGAAAACAATCCACTATTTGGAAGAACAGCAAGAAATGTGGGCAAAGAATTGGATTTGAAATTTGTGGTGGCTTGATGATATTGATTGCTCTTACACTCAAGCCAGAAGTGGAGATAAATTCCTTCAGAAACAATTCTGGGATTCTCAAGCACTTATGTATATTTCATGGCAACAAGAAAGAATGGTTATAACATAAGGGATAGAAGTGATGATATTCTGGTAAACATTTAACAACTGGATCATTGGGGTGGGGGGAAATATAAGCATAGCACATTTTAAAATTTAATTTACATTTTTGCCATCATCTTTTTAAAGTCTAGACAATCAATGTAACAATGACTCCAGACTTGTTTTTATACCATTTGCTGATTTCCAAGGTATAAATGCTAACCCTGAAAATTGTTTTAAATTGGCTATTTTGGGTCTGTAGATGCATATGTATACATATGTATACAAGAAAGCCAAATGGTGTACCTTTAAAAGAACAATCTTTTAGTAATATAGTCTTCTTTTTAGCTCCACTGCTAAATATATCAGATTTTTTTATAGTAATTCAGAACTGTAGATCAAATTTAAAAGAACATTATAATCCTGAAAACTATTTTCAATGGCACTGTTTCATCATCAGAGAAAATTAAGACCCTGAGAATATTAAATCTACATATCACAGTGGAAAAAACATTATGTGAAAATAATTATGAAAATTATAAAGGATAACTATTATGAAGAAGGATAATGCCACAAAAGGAAAGAGGGTAGAAGTTTTTCTTTAAAAAATCATAATGAAATAATATAGAAAATAAAAAAGAATACAGCCCAAATTTTAAAAGTAAACATAAAATGAATATTGCTTGGTAACATATAGCTATTATGTGAAAGAGAAATTCTGGTCCTACAGGAGTATAAAAGGAAAACAACATGGGTTCTTATCTTATGGAAAATCATCAAACTAAAATGATTAGAGGAAAAGCATTTTTAATTTCTAAATTTTCACTTGGTTTTCACACATGGAGTGCAAAAGAATCTAATTCAGTGGTTCTCAACCTGTGGATTATGTTCAATTTGTAACACTGAAAATACATCCTGCATATCAGATATTTACTTTACGATTCATAACAGTAGCAAAATTACAATTATGCAGTAGCAACAAAAATAATTTTATGGTTGGGGGTCACCATGACATGAGGAACTGTATTAAAGGGTTATAGCATCAGGAAGGTTGAGAACCACTGATCTAATTCATATTAATAAAAACACAACAAACTAAAATCAGGTTTTCAAAAATTCTAATGACATCCCCAGATAACTCCCCAAACATTTTAATATTTCTAATAGGAATTATAATTGTATTTCAAAATATTTTAAAGTATTAAATAAAATTAGGCACAAACCTTTGCTTTCCCAAGGGCAGCTGTTTTATCTCGAAGTTCTGCCCACTGCCTCTCACATTCATTTATACTGGCTTCTACATTGTCCATCCAATTGGAAAACTGTCGAACATCATCTTGATAACTTGTCCATTTAGACAGAGCTCCTTCCAACTGACTAAAATAAAAATTTAAAAATATACATAAAATGCTAATAACTCCAAAATAATATTAGAGCATGAGAAAGGGTAGAAAGCAAGGAAGGAAAGAAGGAATAAAGGAATGGAGGGAGGGAAGGGAGGGAGGGAGAGAGGGAGGAAAAGAAGGAAGGAAGGAAGGAAGGAAGGAAGAAAGGAAGGAAGGAAGAAAGGAAGGAAAAAGGGGATGAAGAGAAGCAAGGAGGAGGGAAAGAAGGGGAGAGAAAAAAAGAAAGGTAAAGAGGGAGGAAGGAGGATGGATGGTATAAAATAGGTCATAAGATTGTAATCCTAATGATTTTAAACATAATTCTGATTTTTTTTTAATGCTACCTCCTCTTACCTTTTACAACGGATGGCAGTAGACAAAAGAGAAGCCCACATGTCTTTAACAGACTGTAATTGTTGCTGAATAGCAGGAACACCTTCTGGAGAAGTATTTTGTAGAACAGATTCTCCTCTGGTCAATATCATTTTCATCTGGATCTCTTTTTCCTGCTTCACAGAAAGCAATGCCTAAAAAACAAAGGAACAATATTCTAGGGGAGAGGGAATAACCATTTATATAGCACCTACTAGGTGCCAAGCACTATTCTAAGCACCTTAAAATGGTATCTCATTTGGATAAAATATAAGTGACTTGCTCCAAATCCCCCAGCTCCTAAGTGACTGGAGCCCATTCTGAACTCTGGTCTTCCTGTTCCCAGGCCCACCACTCTATTCATTTCACTTGCCACTGTACCAACTAGTTCCCAGGAATGTTATCTGACCTATAGTAAGGTCACTTGATAATTTCACCCCTCCATCCCCATTTCCCCCCCCCACCAAAAAAAATCCCCAAACCTCCAAAGAAACTCTAATTAGGTAATACATATAAACTAACTTATATAACTGAAAAAATTTAGAAAGATTTCTGGTGTGGTACCTTAAAACTTCTACTGAACTCAACCATTTCTACCCTAAGAATAATTATATCTTCAAGGTTTAATTTAATTTAGAAAAACAATTTATGGGAACCAAGACAGTGGAGTACAGACAACAACCTAGTCAAACTCTCCTAACATTCTCTTCAAACAATTTAAAAGTAACAGAATTCTACACTAGCACAATGAACAAATGGTCAGAGTGAGGCATTTTTTCCAGTCCAAGACAACATAGAAGATCAAAAAGAGAGGTCTATGACACCAAAGACAGGGCTAGCTTGTACTGGGCAACGCCAGCAGAAGGGTTTAGAGGTGGTGGTGGTGGCAGCAGCAGCAGCATCCAGAGCTCTAAGCCCAGAGATGTTCCAAGACAAAGAAGAGCATTAGAACTTGCAGGAGAACAAGAAGAGTTCTAGTGCTTGTGGCTTCAGGGGAGTAAGAACCATTTCTAGGCTAGGACCACAGCACAGACAAAGAGAAGAGTGACCATACCTCTCCCTGAATCATAGCACCTTGGAAGCATGGAAAACTTATAGACTCTAGAATGAGCTCTGAAAACAGCAGCACAAAATAGCCTGAAGCATTTCCAGCCACCCCACCCTTCCAAGGTGAGCAGAGCTCAACTTTAAAATGAAGTTCAAAGGGAGTGGCTAGGTGGCCCAGTGAATAGAGCACCAGTCCTGAAGTCAGGAGGGCCTGGGTTCAAATTTGGCCTCAGACACTTAACACTTAAGGCAACACTTGGGCAAGTCACTTAAAACCAATTGCCTCTATGGGGGGAGCAAAAAAAAAATTAAGTTCAAAGTCAAGAAATAGGCTAAAAATAAAATGAGCAAGCAACAAAAAAGCTACTGGATGGCAGGGAGATTCAAGACAGAAAGTCAGAAGAAGGTAATGATATGAAAAACAACTACAAGTAAAGTCTCAAAAAAAATTGCAAACTGGATAGAAGCTTAACAAGAATTTCTGAAAGAGCTAAAAAAAGAGGAGTGGTAGTGGAAAAAGTGGGAAAAGAAATGAGAGTGATAGAAGAAAATTATGAAAAGAGAATTAACATCTTCATAAAAAAGGCACAAAAACACTGAAGAAAACAACACCTTAAAATATAGAATTGGCCAAATGCCAAAAGAGGTAGAAAAAATCATTGAAAAAAAGAATTATTTAAAAAGCAAAATTGACCAAATGGGGAAAAAAAGATACAAAAGCTTGCTTAGGAAAATAATTCCTTAAAAATCAGAATTGGTCAAATGAAAGATAATGACTATCTGAGGCATCAAGAAACAACAGAACAAAGTCAAAAGACTGAAAAAAGAAAAGAAAATGTGAAATATATCATCAGAAAAACAACTGACCTAGAAGATGGATCAAAGAGAGATAAATATAGGAATTTCTGAAAGCCATGATCAGAAAAAGAGCCTAGTCATCATATTTCAAGAAATTATAAAGAAAAAGTGGCTAAATATCTTAGATAAGTAAAAATTGAAAGAATCCATTCATCATCTCCTGAAAGAGATTTAGAAATGATAACTCCCAGGAATATTATAGCCAAATTTCAGAGCTCCTAGGTCAAGCAGAAAAAACTGCAAGAAATCAGAAAGAATCTATTCAAATAATTATAGAATCACAGTCAGAATCACAAAAGATTAAGCAACTTCCAGGTTGAAGGAGTGGAGAACTTGGAATATGTTATTTGAGAAGAAAAAGGAGCTAGAATTGCTATTAAAAATACCCTGCCAGCAAAACTGGATATGACCCTTTGAGAGAAAAAATAGAGATTTAATGAAATATAGAATTTTCAAGCATTCCTGAGAAAAAGATCAGAGTTGAATAGAAAAATTTGACATTCAAACACAAGACTCAAAGAGAAGTACAAAAAGTTAAAAATGATAGAGAAATCATAAGGAACTTAATAAGGTTAAATTGTTTATATTCCTATATAGGAAGATGACACACATATCTCCTCAAAACTTTATCAGAGCAGTTAGAAGGAATCTACACAGACAAAGGACACAAATGTAAGTGAATGTATTGAGATGCTCTAAAAGAATGAAGGAGTGTGAAAGAGGGATACACTGGGAAAAGGGGTAAGGGAGAAGAGAATGGAGAAATTTATCTCACAGAAAAGCAGGCAAGGAAAAGCTTTTACAGTGAAGGGGGAGTACAGGACAATGTTTGAATCTTAGCCTTATCAGAATTCGTTCAAGGAGAGAATGTGTGTGTGTGTGTGTGTGTGTGTGTGTCTGTGTGTGTCTGTCTGTGTGTATATGTATGCACACACACTTAGTAAGTTGCACAGTGGATAGAGCTCCAGGGCCAGAGTCAGGAATATTCATGTTCCTTAGTTCAAATTTGACCTCAGATACTAACTAGTTGTGTGACTAACTCAAGTCACATAATCCTGTTGGCCTCAGTTTCCTCATCTGTCACATGAACCAGAGAAGGAAATGCCAAACCATTCTCATATCATTGCCAAGAAAACCCCAAATGAGGTCACCAAGGGTCAAACACAACTGAAAAACGACTTAACAGTAACAAATCGGGTAGAAAAATCTATCTCATCCAGCAGAGAAAGAGGAGAAACAGATGAGATAAAGAAGGGTACAGGGCCCTAATAATCAGATACGTTTTAGATCATCTATGAATATTAACTGTTGGTACTCTCAATGTGACTTCCTAGTCCAGGAACCAAGCATATACACCAAAGATTAAACTAAATTATTATATTCTTGCTATAAATGAAATCTGAATACAAAAGGAACTTGATTGTTTTGTTTTTACTATATTCTATTTATTTCATTAAATATTTTTCAATTACATTTTCCAAAATTCTGACAGTCACCTTAAATTTCAAGTTCTCAACATTTTTTGCACAACAATACCACTCCTAATTTAAAATTTATACCAAGGTAGGGAACAATTCTAAAAGTCAGAAGAAAAAATATGCCAATAAAGCTTGTGAAAGAAACAGTTAATGCAAAACATATGTATTAGTTGGCAAACATGATAAATGTTTTACCCTATCCAATGTTTTTTCAAAACATCTCTTTTGAATGCATATGTTTCTGCTTGTGGATGCTAGACTTTGTGCTTACATCTGGCTGTCATTGCCAATGTTTTCAGTGGATGAAAAAATACTTTGGATCAAATAATATGTAAATGTTTGCAGATTCCTATCCTGGGCCACAGACACATGGATCTCTATATACTCCCTACTTCACCTCTCATTTTTATTGAAGTCATAGGATAATATGATTTAGATCTGGGAATAACTTTAGAGATAATGTAGTCACAGGTTGATGGACTCTACTAATGTAGACATAGCATCGTGGGCCAGATCAACCCCCTCATTTTATGCTTGAGGAAACTGAGCCCCAAGGAGGTCAAATGGCTTGCCCAAAGTCATAGAGGGTGTATGTAAATTGTGGGAATTAAATGAGATAATAAATGTAAAGTGTAAGTATGATTCAAACACAGGTCTTTTAATTCAGAAATCATTGCTCTTTCAATAGTACATTCACAGATCAAAAGAACAAAGCCCCAGGAGGTTAAATAACTTGCTGCAGTCACCCGCTATGTGGTGGTAAATAATGGACCTGGAATTTTAATTTAATCTAACACTTAACTTCAAATAAGACCACATGTAAACTATCCCAGAAAAAATGGAGACAAATATTTCTAGGGAAATAGATTCCTCAGATTCTGAAAGTAACTGAGGAAGAATGTCTACCTCCAGCTTTAGCATTCTGCTGTCCAGGACACTTTTGTCAGAAGTTGGCTGACAGTAGGATTCCAGCATATGAACTGCATCTGCCATCCAGTCTTGCAGCTCTTTAATACCGAGGGAGAACTGGTTGTGTTCAGCTACAATCCTGTCCAGCCGTGACACTTTCTCCTGAAATTCACAAAACACTTTCAGCTTCCACTGAATTTCATAGCCTAAATATTCAAGGTGCACAAAATAACAAGCTGTCTGAAAATAAAATTGAAAATAAATAATATTCACAAGTAGAAATTTATAGCCTTTGAGATTTTTTGGTTATTTGTAAGGCTATGTTATACATTAAGTTAAATATCAAGAACAATTTGGAAAATACGCAAATAAACTATTCTAGTACAATCGTAAGAACAATAACAACAAACCTCCCACTTATTTTTAATAATCTCAGCCCCCACTATTAACTAGTCTTGGACAAGGTGCAATTTGTTAATAATTAATAGGTACTCTCTGTTACTACCTATTTTTTACATTTCTATTTCATTTTGGTCTTTTTCTTAAAGCCTAGCAGATGTATCTTAATTTCATATTATCAGATTCATACAAGTCAAAGTCCTCTAGCAATTCACTTATATGTGATGTATTTACATTCTCATATTAAATAAATTAAGGATATAAATGTAAATATACTTTATTGACCAGGGAGAGATTTAGGTCTTTCATTTACTTGGTGTAGGGAACTTCTAAAGACGAAACCCCCTCTATCAAAGCATATCTACTACAATTCTCCAACTTAGAGCTTTAGAGAGTTATCTGGGGTTTTAAAGGTTAAGGGACTTGTATAAGGTGAAACTGACAGCACACCTCAAAGGTAGGAACTGAGTGCTGCATTTTTCAGTCAAGCCTTCATCAAGATTGTCTTCTCTGTCTCTCTGCTTTTCACTTTATGTTATAAATGGTAATTAATAATTTCTTTGTCTAATACAATACAATGTTTAACATGCATCTTTTAAATATCTTTATGCTAAGGTGAGCGGTTTCAGTTTTACTTGGTATTTTGATTTATAGACACATTATTAAAAAAAAGAATAGGAGGATATTCCTTTGCAATATTCCTTGTTTCATTATAAATTGAGAAGGTTGGAAAACAACTTCCTTCCAGACCAGTTCTATAGCTATTACCCTGAGGACTCCCACCGGCTTTCTCCAGAGCAGACTGTGATACAGATGAGTCCACATTAAATATGAGAAATGTCTGATCTAAATGTGACCAAACTGAACCGCTAAAGCTGTCCTATGACAGTCGAGGTTGGGCAGGAGAAAAAACCCACAGGGTTGGGAGCTATTGAATCAGATAATGGTTCATTCTCATACATTATTCTATAGTTCAGGTTACAATGGTTTAGATGATATTGGGCTTACAATTTATGAGCTAGGACTGTCCTACAAAGTCAGTTCTTGGGGCAGCTAGGTGGTGCAGTGAGTAGAGCACCAGCCCTGGAGTCAGGCGGACCTGAGTACAAATTCAGCCTTAGACACTTGACACTTACTAGCTGTGTGACTTTGGGCAAGTCACTGAACCCCAATTCCTTTGCCTTCCCCCTCAAAAAAAGCCAATTCAGACTTGAGATTCTCAACCAAAGCATCCAAAGTACTAAATACAGTGCTAGCTAATTAGTTGGGCCTTTTATCTAATGCTAAACTAGAGCTATCTAATATGTCCTTTCAGTATAATTTTAAAGCAGTGCATGAGTTATTATTATTGTTGTTATTGATCATTTAGCAAACTCCTAAACCCCAATGTCATCATGGAATACTTAAGGAAAAACATAACTTAAAGCATTGTAGTTTTAAGTAGACAAAATTGGATGAGATTTTTGATTAGGAAATTGACAGGTTTTTGAAGTGACCTAAACACCTTACAATAACTAAATCAATGTGGTAGCAGTGTCAGCGTGATTTTAAAGCTTTATAAAAATGAGAGCTATCATTAACTATTTAATGATAAAGACTTAATTATTACAAGGTATTTAGGATAAAAAGGTTTTTTAAAATTCTAATTGGGGCAGCTGGGTGTTGCAGTGAATGAAGCACCAACTCTGGAGTCAGGAGGATCTGAGTTCAAATTCGACCTCAGACACTTAACACTTACCAGCTGCGTGACATTGGGCAAGTCACTTAACCCCAATTGCCCTACCTTACCCTCTTCAAAAAGGACCCCCCCCAAAAAATCTAATTTTATCTCCTTAAACCTAAAAAGCCTTCAAGTGTGTTTTCCTAAAGTGATCCATGTTTCAGACATATTGGGGCAAGGAAAGAAAAATGAAATTTTCCCCATATATCCATGAGTTGTGCTTCGAAAACCAAAGTTTTCTTCCAGAGAATTTGCTATTAAGCTACAATACTTTTGCAATGAAGGAAAAGAGGTAGCACAGTAATAGCCTGCCTGACTTGGAATCAGAAAGAACTGAATTCAAATCTGGCCTTGGGTGCATCCCTTAACCTCTCCTTTGATTTCCTCATTGGTAAAAGAGGGATAATAATGACTCCTACCAGGGTTGTTACAAGGATCAAATAACATAAGTATAAAATGCTTAAAACAGTACCTGGCACCTAGTAAGCTCTATATAAATGTTAGATATTAATATTATCATTACTACTACTACCACTTCTACCTCTACCACCACCACTACTACTACTAGCACCACTACCACTACTACTACCACTACCACTACTACCACTACTACTACCACTACCACTACTACCACTACTACTACCACTACCACCACTACTACTACCACTACCACTACCACCACCACCACTACCACTACTACTACCACTTCTACCTCTACCACCACCACTACTACTACTACCACCACTACCACTACTACTACCACTACCACTACTACCACTACTACTACCACTAGTACTACTACCACTACTACCACTACCACCACTGCTACTACTACCACTACCACCACCGCCACCACAACCACCACCACCACCACCACTACTACTACTACTACTACTACTACTACTACTACTACCACTACACTTCTGTCTGCCTATGTTTCCTCATCTGTAAAACTGGGATAATAATACCCATTGTATATATTACCCATTAATAATAATTGTAAAGCATTTAGCACAATGCCTGGCACAAAGTAAGCACTATATATATTAGCTGTTATTATTGTTGTTGTTACTTAACCTGTGTCTGCCTCAGTTTCCTCATTTGTAACATAGGGACAATAATGGCACCTGCCTCCCACAGTTGTTGTCAGGATCTAATGAGCTAATAATTGTAGAGTACTTAGCACGATGTCTGACACACAGCAAGCTCTATGTAAATGCTGGCTGTAATTATCCCACAATATCTCCCTGGTCCCTCGGAGATAAGCCACAGCACATCAGCGTTACAGCTAAAACAGCTGGCGCACGAGGCAGGAAAATCACACTTAACAATCCCTTTCTCCACTCACTGGGCAGCACCGGGACACACAGTGGATAGACCAGACACACGGTACAACACAGCAGCGGGACAGGGGACCATGATCTAATCCTGATATATACACATACATACTTGTAACCCATTCTGCTTTTCATTTCAGTAACATTGACATACCCCGCAGGAAGGTGCACGCACCGCATCATTACCTTTGTTAAATTGCTCAGTGCTAGGTACTGAGAAGACAGCTGAGACACTCTGTGCGTAAAGTTTTTGCCGGCAGCTTGTTCTCCCCACAGCTGCTGAGCTTTTTCTTTGAGCCTGGTGAGCTGAGGCTCATGGCAGTTTATTTCCTCAAGGACAGACTGTAAAGCACAAGCAAGTTTACTATTAAGGGGTTGGGGGGAAAAGCATGCCACAGACAGAGCTTTGACCCAAACAGCAGAAATCAACACTAGCAAGCAACAAGTGAGTCCTAGAGGTTATATGGTTTTTTCAAGTTTACCCGGAGTACAGTAGGAAAGTAAAAAAAAAAAACAAACAATAAATTTGAGAAATTCTCAGGGCTAAGTCAGAAGACATAAAACTTTCTTTTTTTCAGAACTGAAGAAAACAAATTTGTCCTAAGAATGGCTAAACTGAAGCAACAGACCTCCACTGGGCTCAGCATGCACTACGTACAGCTTGTGGTACCCTAAAGACAAAAAGGATCACAAGATCTTGTCACCTGAAGCTTCTGCTGCTCTCTCCTCTTTGCAGGCAGATCATGGAGCCGACTGCTGCTCTCTCGTACCATCTTCTCAGTTTTGTTCAGCCAGTTCTGCACAGGCTCCGCACTCACTTCAAAGTCCTTCATTTGGATCTTAAGGTTCTGCAAAGAGAATAGATCACTATAAAGACAGCCCTTCAAAATGTTCAACGCTTCCCTGTGGCTTCAAGGACAAAGTCAAAATTTTTTCACTTGATTTTCGAGTACCCTCTAATCTAGGCCCAACCCATCTTCCTTTTCTATATGTTGTACTATTCAACACCAGGAACCTTATACCTAACATCAGGACCCTGAAAATACCCTGAGTTTACCCATCATGATTCCCTTCAGATATATTTTCTTTCTTCCTTCTCCAGAATATCTTTTTTTTTCTTTTTGGATGGGAGAGGGCAGGGCCATTTGGGTTAAGTGACTTGCTCAAGGTCACATAGCTAGTAAGTGTGTCAAGTATCTAAATCCAGATTTGAACTCAGGTCCTCCTGACTCCAGGGCTGGTGCTCTATTCAGAATATCTTTCAAGGCCTACTAACAATCTTACCTTCTTTATGACCCTTTCTCCGATCATGTGCTTATAATTTGGATTCTTGAAATATTTAAAGATAGTAAGCTTTTTCTCACTGTTTTACTCATGTAATTATAGAATGTCAATCCTAGACCTCAGAGGTATTGCAGAGTTCAATTTTGCCATTTGCAATGGTAAGAGAATTTAAAGATCTTCCCTGACCCTAATGGGTCTCAAGTGGAACCTAACAGGAGGGGCTTTATTGGGGAGAGACTTGTTTTTCAGGAAGGTTCACACCTTTTGTTACTTTGTACTTAGATCATGAAAGTTGTGATGTTCTCCGACCTTGCAGAAAGGTATGTATACTCTGAGATGAGGTTTTGCTTTGTGGCTTACTTGAAGAATTGTGTGATTTGGCCAGATGAGACTCTGGACAGCCTTGTGAGCCCCCAGTTTTGAAAACCCAGATATTGGTGCTTCCTTCTCTACTAACAAACTATATATGTATGCAATGGTCAGACAGCTAGACGCCTTATCTGTTGGTCAGTTGAACTGTGTTATTTTCTCTATCTGTATTGTTTTTTGTCTTCTTGTAATCTCTGTTTGTATTTTCTGAAGTTTAGGGTGCTAACTTCTCCCCTGAACTAAGTGAAAAAATACACACACAGACACACACAGACATATTTATAAAATTAAAGATTGTTGACCCCTTTAAAGTTGCTTTCCTTTAGTAAAGCAGATCAAAGAACCTGTGCTAGCAGCCATCTGGGGTATGCTAGGGTGCTTGTTGTTAGACCATTATCCATAAAAAAAAAATTATGAGGATCAGAGAACAAAACCAATTTTCCCAAAGTCACATAGGAAGCTCCTATTCAATTTGGGATTAAAGATCACATTGTTGGCTCCCAATGTCTATGTTCTTATTGCTAAATGATACTCCCCCCTTATCAAATACTATATTGTATTCTTAGTTTTCTTTATCTATGTTTGTGTTAGCTTTCTAAGGAAACTATAAAATCAGTGACACCTAACTTTATACCTAATCAGTGCTTAGTGTTTCTTTAAATCCTTTTAACCCCCCCCAATATTTTACATATAGTAGCAGCTCAATAATTATCATTGAGAATTAATTTGTAGAATAAATTGATACTTTATTTTTATAAGAATTTGTGGTATATATGACATCTATTTGTCACGTGTGTGTGTGTGCGTGTATAGTTTAACATTTAAACCATATCATTTATATGCCATCAGATAGCCAGCCTTGAAGCTAGGAAAACCAAGGCTCAAGTCCTAGCACTGATACAAACTGGTTGGCTATGTGACCGTGGGTAAGACACATAACTTCTCCACGCTCTGAGATGATAAATTGCAGACAAGGTACCAACTTGCCTTTATGGAGGGAGTTTCTTCACTCAAATTACAGAGCTACTCCATATATACAAATATATTATATTTGTAGTTATTTATAAAGTATATAAATACTATCAAGTAAGAATTTTTCAACATCCTTGGATATGCAATTTACAGAAATTAAAGTTAAATTTTATCAAGTGTTATATGGAATTCCTTCTACACCTACCACCTTGTATCTTAGAAAATAGTATCATTCTCCATAGGCTATTGTTTACAGCTATTTTAAAAAATTGTTACAGCACTTATGGTATTTCAGAATGTAGCTTCATTAAATAGAGGTTCCTCATGTCTAAGACTCAACTCTCTTCTTCTTCTGATCCAGACATAATATGATAACCTTCTAGATAGAATATAAATAATATAAAGGGGATTGTCGTTTCCTTCTTAAGGAGTTAGCCAACTTAAACTAAATTTCAACGATGACTGTTTGTTTCTTTGTATGCTGCCTAATGGCTTCAAAATGATGGCCCACCCCTTCATGTTACATGGTCCTCATGGCATTTCTCATTGGGTACATAGTTGGGAGGGCTGGATACTGATTCTGCCACTTAATGGTGGGATAAAAAGTAAGATTTCCCCTCTCCAGGCATAAGCTTCCTCACCTGCTAAATTGGAACATTAAACTAAATAATCTCTAAGGTCTTTTCTTTAAGGAACAGACCATTGTATAAGGTAATACACTAGAATCCTATTATGTCTAAAGTAATGAGTTCTGGTACACATCTGTCAATATTTTGCACTAAGCTTGGGGCTCTTATTTTGTCTTTATAACCATTCTGAGCATTTTATCCAGGAGAATCCAAACCTGTAAACTAGAGATAATAATATTTTTATTTCACAAGAATATGGAGTATCAAATGAGGTTAAGGGTACAAAAGTGCCTTTTGAAGGTAAAAGTTCCACACTTGGATAAGATGTTGTTACTACTTCTTTGGGAGTGGAAGAAATCAGACAGCTTAGTCAGCCATTAAGCATCTATCTGCCTGTCACACACCACCCTAGACAGCAACAGGAAAGGGTAGACCACCATTGTAGGCAGGGATGTGTCTTAGCTAGAGGCTAGAGTAGTGAGTAACATTGTGCAGCAGAAGCAAAACGAAGTTCTTGATGCTAAGACAATTACCTGCCTTCTAAGTCTAGTACTGCTTATATATTTCCTAGAAAGGTGAAGGCTGATTTCCAGGTAGATGGTCCTTGTTGTACAGGTAGAGATGACTGATGGTTTTTCTGACTGGAGTAATAATTACAACAATTGCTCCAAACCATCAAGAATGGGTAAGCACACCTTCTCTCTAATAATAGAGAGATTGTAACCTCTCTACAAAATATTAAATGATATTCATGAATTGGTGTGACTCTCCTCTTCCTCCCTCCCCCCCCCCGCCAAAAAAAAAGAATGCATCATTAGGTGACATGAGTTTCTCCAATCGTACCTAGGCTGGTCCTTAAAGAATGGACATATTATGGTATGACTATTACTACTAAAAAATAGCTAATAATTACAGTATGTTTCACAAACAGTTTGCCTTACAACTACCCTGTGAGACAAATAGTCCAAATATGATTACTCTCACTTTCCTTTTTTTTTACTTTCATTCTCACTTTACAGCTAAGGAAATTGATGTTCAGATAACTTTAAGTGTTTTGCTCATGTTCATACAAGTAGTAAGTGGAAGAGTGTGATTGTGGACTTGGATCCTGAGTTTAGTCTGGGACTCCATCCCTAAAACAATGCAGTTTCTGAGAGGAACAGAAATGAGATAGGGAAAGCAGGTAATTACTGAACCTGGCCCAGAAAATGAGCACTAGGGCATAACATTTTTAGGCCAAAAGCGTGACCTCTGTTCCAGGCTTTGTACTGATAGACTGTACCACACACAGTCTAGTAAATGCAGTATAGCTTTGGTATAAGGTCAATTTCCCTAAGAAAATTTACCCAATTAAAGTAATAGCCCTTTTTTCTATATTTTCTAAATTTTTAGCATAACTTATTAATTCTGTTATTGATTAAATGGCATAAATCCAATATGCATTTACCTTCCACCTTTAAAGTTTCTCATAAAATGTACACATAACTGATGAAGTTAGAAGAAAAAGTTATCTTACTACTGTGTGACCCATTCTACTAAAACATTGAGTAACATATTACCTCAAGTTAAAATCAGTCTCCCTCCCTTTCTCTCTCTCTCTCTCTCTCTCTCTCTCTCTCTCTCTCTCTTCCTCTCTCTCTCACACACACACACACACACACACACCTCCCTCTCTCTCTCTCTTTGTATGTATGTGTGTAGTCATATATATATGTATCTTTGTGTATACACACATACCCCCCCCCACGCACACACACACATTCTTGATGCAGGTCTACTTTCTTCAGAACTGCTGATTGACAAATTTTCATATCTGTTAATCAAAATTTAAATCTGACCCTCAGTGTTTTCTTGTCTTATCTCTGGTATTTCAAGATTCCTGAATCAAAGATCAATATTTCACAGGAAGTGTGTTTCAAATGAAAGAGTGTACAATGTAGTTTAAATTCTAATCTTATTGTTCCTATTGGGATGGGATATAATAAATCTGTAATATCAGCTATTCATAAAGCTATAATTCACTTTCATGATAAGGCCTATACTTCCAGACCCAAGATGCATATGAGTTATTGGGCAGTTCTCAGTGAGGGATAATGACTGAAATTTATGGACAGAACAATTTGGATCATTAGGCATGTGGTTTTACAAAAAAGATCAGGAAAGTT
This sequence comes from Pseudocheirus occidentalis, assembly GCA_028646575.1. Lineage (NCBI taxonomy): Eukaryota > Metazoa > Chordata > Mammalia > Diprotodontia > Pseudocheiridae > Pseudocheirus > Pseudocheirus occidentalis. The sequence continues at coordinate 310,695,942 of CM053593.1, read as the reverse complement.
TTCATCAGATTGGTCCCTTACCTCTAAGGCTGACTCTTTTTGACAGAGGTTGGAATAAAAGCTCTTCCAGTCATCTTTTGCAGTGACAACTTTGTCACGGACAGATTTAACCTTCTCTTTTGTGATAAGAGTACTCAGAAGTTCTCCTTTGGATATAACCGTGTTTAGCTTGTGCTGCCCATTTTCACTTTCTGATAAAAATTCCTAGAAAGAAAACGGGTTAATCATAATGAAATGACATTCAAAACAACAATAATGTGTTTTCTCTATTTAACTTCCGGCCAATTCCAACACAATGTGATAAACTCTTTTTAGTTCAGATGTCTTATTGTATAAAGCACCTTGCATCACAGGGTTGTTGTGGGGATCCAATGACATAGAAGCTTGGAAAAAAATGCTTAGTGCAGGACCCAGTAAACAGCAGGTGCTTAAAAAAACCTAGGCTGTACCATCGATAGAGTTCTGGGCCTAGACTCAGGAAGATCTGAGTTCAAATCCAGCCTCAGACAATTACCAGATATGTGACCTTGGGCAAGTCACTTCATTTTTTTGCCTCAGTTTTCCACATGTAAAATGGGAAAATAATAACACCTACCTCCTCGGGTCATGTAAGGATCAAATGACATATTCATTGTGAAGAGCTTAGCACGGTGCCTGGCTCACAGTAGTTGCTATAATGTTTGTTGTTGATGCTGATGCTGATGCTGATGAACTTATTGCCTTTCCCTCCCTTATATGGCCATACTCTGAGGCTGGTATCCATAAAAAGAGTTAGCATTTATATAGCACTCTAAGGTTTGCAAAACATTACACATGAGGTGTTCTCATCATCTCCATTTTACAGATAAGGAAACTATGATGCAGAGTGGTTAAGTGACTTGTCCACAGTCATACAGCTTAAATCATCCAAGGCAGGATTTGAACACAGGTTTTCCCGACTCCAAGTCTTGGACTTTATCCTCTACATAGTGTCTTATCAAGATCCCTACAAACTTTTTGTTTAAAATGATTCTACCTAAGGAAAATGTTTGTGAAGGCATTGCTTTAATGAAAGTCTGCACACAACTCTCCGTTTCTTCCCAACTCAGACAAAATTGCGTACATTTATACATGTAGACTAGTTTTTCGTTAAATTCATGCTCAGGCCTTTCAATTAGGACTTGTTTCTTTCCTTTTTTTATCAGGGCTTGTTTCTAAGATTCATGTCTTTCAGAAGCAGGTAATATGTAATTTATAACAAATACTAGATACGGATCTACGTATTTAGCAGAGCTGAATAGTAAATTACCTGTATTTTCTGCAAACTTGTTGATACTTCAGCAATACTTTGAGGCACATCAAAACATTTGGCTGTAGTGATTTTTGCATTGACTAGCCACTGCTGGAAATCCCTGAAGGCTTTTTGGAATCGCTGTTGTAAAATCTGTTCTTTATTCTGACAATCCTTAGACACTTGCAAACAAAGACTAAACATCATTCCAGAGAGCAAAATGAAAGGTGAAAATAAAGAAGATTAAAATTATTCCTGGGAAATATACACTTTGAAAATTTGTGATCACCCCCACCTCAAATTATTTGCCTTAAATTGAATCAGCAAGAGAATCTGTTTAGTGTTAGAAGGAGCCCAAGAAAAAACATCAGAACCATAGAAATAGATCCATCAAAGATAGAAGAAAAGCTACAGATTATAAATAATCTCATTTTACCGATGAAGACATTGAAACCCAGAGAACTATGGTGACTTTTCCAAGATCATACATCTGATCAATGACAAAACTGAATTAGACAAAAACTGGCTCTCCTGAATTCTAGTCTGGAGCTCTTTCCACTATGTTATCCTGCCTCCCTAAATAGTTCATATCCATTTTATATTAAATTTGTGAATACAAAAGTAATATTGAAATCTATCTCTATTGATGAATTAATGGGAAACGTCATAGAAACATAAGTCAACTTTCTCTGACTATTCCTACTTTCCTTTTCGTTAGGACCCATAGAAAATAAAGAAGTATAAACCATTATCACTAGAAAATAAGAACATTAAAAAAACCACTAGATAATAATTAAAAGGTAACTCTGTACAATATTGACTATAATTGAAAGGGTAGTTCAGAGAAAGAGATACAGAAATGAATAGTTGATCTGGTTTAGTCAAATACATGCTTATACATATATAAATATGCTTACCTGTTGTACTCTTTAATTAAACCAGAAACTTTTCCACTGTAAGTACTGAGGTCTCTAGAAAATCTACAAAGATCATTTAACTGAGATTTGAGCTCATCAGTCAAGGCTTCTGCTTTTCCCAGTGCATCCAATATTTCCTATCGAGGAACAAAATAGTAACAGTCATTTTAGTGGTATTATTTCTATCTTAAAAAAGATATCCAGTCCATTTTCAGTTCTCTTTCTGTATTAAAGAGGGAGCAGGAAGAAAACATAATAGGAAAAACTGAAAACCAATGATTAATCAAAATCAATAATCCAACACTCTCCTTGGCCATTACAACCATGCTGGTGAGCTGCAATAACATCATACTCATTTGAGACTTTCTTCTATCTTTCTCTCTCCTCTACTATGATCACTATGAGTAATAAAATAAGATTCAGTGAGAAAGAGGAAGAAGGACCAAAAGTACCCAATAATCTAGGTGTGCTATGACCACAGAACAAAGTTATGCTCCACTAGGAGACTTGTTACACTAAAAAAATAAAGGAACTATTTAAATGGAAAGAATCAGATCTCCAGAATGAAAAATAACAAAAGCAAACAACAAATATAAAAAAAGACTCAACAACTCATGTAGTGTATATTTACATGCACATTTAAGAATTTCCTTTATACAAGCTGGACTAAGACTAAGATCTTAGATGCTAGATTTTTATAGTATTTATACCAAAAGGGCAGGACATATCTGTGATTTCACCAACCGAGAAAATTTCTGAATGAGGAAGCTCTCTTTCCTAATGCTTTCCCTACAACTTAATGTCTTACAGAAGGCTGTGCAACTGTATTGACAAATTAGGTGACTTATACAAGGTCATACTTAATATATTAGAAGCTGAGATTTGGATGTAGGAATTTTTGGCTACAGGATAGTTCTCCAGCTATTGCAAAATATTTCCCTCACATATACCAATAAAAACACAAACTTCTGTTTTGAGGGCAATGATTTATAGTTGTAAAATTATCTTATTTTTTTCCCCTTTCTCACTGGTAGATCAATTTAATGCAGCTATAATGTACAGTTATCCCTTTCACATCATGACTTTTCCCATCAGAGTTTCACTATATTGTGGGCTGGCATAAAAAATTTAATGAGCATTTTTGGGGGGAGTTTTGCAGAAGTTGCAGACATCACACAAAAACTAGTAGGCAACATAGAGCCTATGACCAAATATTTAACCCAAATTTTGAAATAAGTTACTATAAATGCCCCACAAAAGAAAAATAAAAAATTCAGCCTCCTCTGGGGTCCTAAAGAAGGGCCAAAATTTTTTCCAGATTTTGGGGGGCACTACACCTCTAACCCCTAAAATGTAGAATGGATAACTGTACCACATTTTGAAAAATGTATAAAGCAAAAGAGATCTTTTATTATTATTATTAGTTTGACTGTATATAAGTATAGTATTATTGATCCTTATTATTAATATGTCTTTGGCTAGAGAATTCAGGAGAGTCCATTTTTAGGAGTAAATTAATATTTGACAAAGCTATTTACTAAATAAATAGCTCTTTAGTTAAACAGAAAATATCTATGATCCTTCTCACAAATATATAGTTAATAGACTAATTTTAAATGAACTTTTCCTTCACTCATGGAATGTAGATTTACTGCAAGAATATATAGTATTGTATGACAGAAAATACATTTATTGTGCCCAGTCCCATCATTTTGGTAATGAGGAAAGTTAGGACCAGAGAAGTCATGGGATTTGGCTGAGGTCACACAGTTATAAGTAGCAGAACTGGAGTTTAAACTTGCGTCCATACTCCAAACCCCAAATCTACTCTGTTATTACTGTGACAAAACACTGATTTTTGCTAGAATAAGACATTATTAATTCAGGGAGAAACTGACAATAAATTCTCAAGCATATGCTAGAATGCCTTAAAATGTAGTCTTATTATGTTATTAACAAATGCTTATTGATGGACTGATTGAAGTATTTTTTTACATAGGTAAACTATGTAATTTAAAAGTCATACATTATATGACATTGCTTTATAAGCTTAAAAGTCCTTTTATTCATAAGAATTATGGATGAAAGTACACATTAAAGGCAGAACACATATGGAATATTTCTTTGTTATTATACTGAATTTTTTAAGGTATGGATTGGTTTCAAAAAACAACTAATTTTAAACTGCAATCCTCTTACATAACCTGATTAAGACCCTGACAATCTACATGGGAAGAAATGCTCTAGGGGGC
>CM053593.1:310675108-310691003 GCA_028646575.1 Pseudocheirus occidentalis | reverse complement strand
CTTTTTGTCCACAAAAAAGGATTCTAGAGTTTTATTGCTGTTCTTATTTTGCTTCCTTTTCTTCATGTTGGCCAGTCAATTAATTGATTGGTTTTTTGTAGCTCTGTGAAACTCTGCTTCCAGGGGGGAAAACTCTGTTTCCAAATTGCTGGCATTTTCCCAGCTGCTGGAGCTATTAGGGGGGTGTTGCAAGTCCCCCCAACTTTGGCTTGCTTAAAGGGCACCCCAGGACCACCACCCAAGACCACAACCCGGATCCAGGCCGCTCAACGCAAGAGCACTTGGCCCTGATCAAGCGATGGCTCTGAAGCAGCCTGGTGGGGGCTGCTGCTGGTTCCAGCCGTTCCCTTCCCCCACTGCTTCCTTGCCACAGGGGCAGATTAGCCAAACTGCTTTTCTTCCCCAAAATTAATTTTCAAAGTTTCACTTTCACTAACTGTCTCTGAGATTTTAAGATACCCTCACGCAGGTGCTTTAGATCTTCTCTGAAGTAGACTCAAGCTGTGGCTTGGGAGGCAAACTCCTCCTGGCCACCCTGGAGCCAGGCCTGCCCACGGCTGCGGTTTTGTGGTGGGCCAGTCTCTGCTCCAGTGCGAGCTGCCCCATCCCTGTTCCTCACGCCTTGGCAGATGTGGAGGTGCTGGAGGCTGTAGATCCTCTCCTTTGAAGACTGGCTATGGCGCGGTGGGGCTCAGCTCAGCTCAGCCTGGCTCCTTCCCACTGCTCTGGGCCTGGCCGCGGTTTTGGCTTCAGGCTGGGCTGGCCTCCACTCCCAGCTGCCGCAATGAGCCCCTGCTGCAAGCTGCCTTCAGCGAGAGATGTATTTTCTGTCTTTTTGTGAGTCTGAGAGTCCTAGACTTTCCTAGACTTTTTCTAGGCTCATATTTTATGGGTGTTTAGGGTGGCGGTGTGGGAGCTGCGGGACCTTGCTGCTTCTACGCCACCATCTTGGCTCTGCCCCCAGGCTTTGATTTCTTTATTCTTATAGTTTAACCCAAAAGACTTATTTCATGTTATTTTTTTTTTCAGGCAGCTGCACATTTAGAAGAATATAATGAGATGTTGGAATTCGTAATGAAGTGGGTAGAGAAAGCTAAGGTTTTGGTACATGGAAATATTGCTTGGACTTCTGCTAGCCAGCTTAGAGAACAATTCATTTCGTATCAGGTAACTTTGAACATTAGGTTTCAAATCGTACCTGAGGATATAAATTCATAGAAGGTCGCTTTATTGTGTCAAATACTATAGAGACTTGCTCAGAAAGTATTTCCAGTTTTTTAGTAAAAAGGAGATTAGGTGACCTTAGAAGTTTGTTATTAATTATTTTTCCTCTATGAAATTCTAACTTACTTGATTTGTTGCATTTCCTATCATGATTTGGGAGTAATTAGAGGTTCATGATTTTGAAAGTCAATAGAATATCTATCTCCTTCAGATTCCTGCTATGTATAAATTTGACAAGCATGAACTATCTCTCTTTATCTAAGTCATTGATAAGAATGTTAAAAAAAATATGTTCAAAGATCTCATTGTACAATGTGCACATCAAAACTTTTCTTCAGGAAGGATTGAGTCATTAATCAGTGTTCTTTGATTCTTGTTATTTAATCAATTTTAAATCCACCCAACTGTGTTATCATTTAGCTTATTGCCCCTCAGTTTGTCCATAGGGATCTCATTAAAGAGTTTGTTAACTACATAGATGAAAATCCAATATATATTGTGTTTTTTTTTTCCCGTGTTGTAGAAGGGGCATTGAAGCATACTAAAGAGAGCTTGCTGCAAAACCAGTAAGACTTGAGTTCAAGTTCAGCCTCTAACATTTATTGGCTGTGGTATCCTTGGACAAATCATTTAACCCCTTGGTGATTAGGCAAATTCCTAAGGCTCTAAATCTTGGAATATATTGGTAGAGGAAGTTAGCTCAACTGGAATTCCATCTGAAATAACAGGTCCATCTTTCATCCTTATTCCTGTGTTGTATCCATTAGTTATTATTGTATTGAGGGGGAGGAGGAAACTATGAGGTATGATTTAATTTTCATGAAAAGTTCTAGCTCCTAGTGATCATACTTCCTTTTTTAATGTTCATAGTTCAATCACTTAATTTAAAAAATCATTTAAGTACTTGACTCCCTGTTTAATGTATCTATAACTTCTGTATCCATTTTTCCCCAGTTGATAGACAGCTAGACAGTTTGAAAGACTGAATTTAATGTCACGGACAATTTCTTTTCTTTCCAGACCATGCTAGAGGAGTCTGGAGAAATTCATACTGATCTTGAAGCCATGAAAGAAAAGATAGAATATCTGAGCAGTGTTTATTGTACAGAAAGCATGTCTCAGCAAGTGTCAGAATTGGGACGGGAGACAGAGGGGTTACGGCAACTTATCAGGTCACGTTTGCAGAGTCTCCAAGATGCTGCTAAGGTAAATTAAGGAACCATCATTTCAATAGCTGTATTGCCACATTCAATCCAATATTCAACTCTGACATGATGTCTCTCTTTCTTGGCTGTCTAATATTTATGAAACTTTATTCTTTAAAAAATGCATAATTTATATTATACTGTGATTGCTCTACTTTTGGTTTCCTAGGACATGAAAAAATTTGAAGCTGAGCTAAAAGTCCTACAAGCTGCTCTGGAACAAGCTCAAAAAACTCTGACTTCTCCAGAGCTAGGACGTCTAAGTCTAAAAGAACAGCTTTCTCATCGACAGGTAAGAAAAAAAAAAAGTAAAAATAATGACGTGATTGAATGCGTTCAGGAATACAGCTTTTGCAGAGAATGATGATTGGCTTGAATTATAGTCCTAGTTGTACATAAATTATTTTGAAAACTTTTTATCTTGGGAATAAACTCTTATGAGCCACCTACCTATTCTATGATGGTTTTTAAAAATTTATTTTAGAAAATGAGATAGAGTATTACTTTTCTTCAGAAACTTTTTACTATATAATAATTTTTAAAATGTTTTCTTTTTCTCTTTGGTTTGTTGACCTGAGTCTGATAGACATATGAGAAATTTTGTTATATTTTATAGTGTTTGTTTTACGTCTACTATTATATAGATTGCAGTTTCTAAGGCCTAGGTGGGACTTGAGTTGATAATCTAAAAAGGTCTTAGCTGTTAAAGGGTGATTAGATCTTTGAAGTCAAAATTCATCTAATGGACGTACCTAGAATTCAGGAGCCCTAAAATAGGGCTTTCAGCTAATTTCTTGCCACAGTCAGATATGCCAGCCTGGCTGGAAAATATCTTTTGTGTGTGTGTTTGTATAAAAGAAACAAACACCTAGAAAAAAACACCTGTAGTGGTATAATTTTTTTTAAAAAGTCGTAGTGTTTTCTTACAGAATCCAAAGAATTCATATAAAGAATTTATTAAACCCTTTGGGATTAATATACATATATATATATATATATATATAAATATATATATATATATATATGCTTAATGATGTATATTAATGCTATTTAATGATCATCCTGGGTGTTACTGGACAGGTTAGATTAAAGTTAAAAATTAAAATAAACAAACTGGATAAATAATTCGAATTATCTGGAGTTAAAACCAAAAATAGTATGGGTATGGATTGAATATACCTCAGAGGGCTAAATTTATTTTTTTTCTATACCAGTGAAATTCCATTTAATTTTTAGAAAATTTGACCTACCTGGGGAACAAGTAATGAGACTATGGTATGATTTCCTTCTCTTTGTATCTGACTGGTTAATCTCCTCTTACCATGCTTGTTTATGTTTTAGATCTTATTCACAACTCAATAAAATGTGACTTTTATTTCCAGCATCTCTTGTCTGAGATGGAATCACTGAAGCCAAAGGTGGAAGCTGTGCAAATTTGTCAGAGTGCTCTGAGAATCCCTGAAGAGGTGGTCACTAACCTGCCTGTATGCCACATGGCTCTCAGACTCCAGGAGGAAGCCAGCCGCTTACAACACACAGCCATACAGCAGTGCAACATAATGCAGGTAAGTGTCAGAAGCACCAAGGGCCTTCTCTATTAAACTCTGTTGCGTGACATGTAGCACAAAAGAATGATTCACATATTTTTCTTTGATCCATGCATTCTCAGCAACCGGAGTACACCCACAATGTTCAGTTTGGTAGGCTGCGTCATGTAAAATACAAAGAGGAAGCTTTAAATTGATCCTCAGTCATTTGGACCAATTGAAATAAATTAGAGAAAGTTGAAAAATTGTGATATTTATATAAACAGGGACATGAATGCATGGCATTAACTCTGAGAAGTCAAAATATCTTAAAATAACACTGTAACAGATACATTCCTGTGAAACATAATATTTCTTCTTTAACTTTTTAAAATATTAGTAAGCTTTCTTACCCAAGCCTTAATGTTAGTTTTTACGCAAAATAAACATAAATCCCATTTTGAATCTTCACCAAACTCATACCCAAGCCCTCTTCCTGTTCAGTTACATCAAAAACAGAAGTTTACTATGTTATATTTTCCATTCGACTCTCTTTTTCTCCTTTATTTTTCTAATAATTTTTTTATAATCAGTCAAGCAGTCAATTAGCAAGCATTTCTTAAGCACATACTATGTGCTAGGTATTAATCAAAGAAAAATAGAAAATGGATCTATGCCTTTAAGAAGCTTATATTCTAGTGAGCGAGGGCACGTGGTACATAAATAGATGTGTGTGTATACGGAAACATACATGTGAGATAGATATTATATATGTGTTTGTATATACATATGTGTGTGTGTGTGTGTACTCTTATTCTTTGGAATTCAAAATTTTTGCTTTTTTTTTTCTTGGAGGCGGGAGGGCAGGACAATTGGCTTGCCCAAGGTCACATGGCTAGTAAGTGTTAAGTTTCTGAGGCTAGATTTGAACTCAGGTCTTCCTGACTCCAGAGCCAGTGCTCTTTTCATTATATCACCTAGCAGCCCCATGAAACTCAAAATTTTTAAAAAATTAATGTAAAAAATCTTTTTACATATAATTGAAATAGAAGAAATATTAATATAAAACACATTATAAAATAAAAATGAAATATTAAGAAAGGACACAATAAATGTTACTTTGCACCTCTCAGAAAAGTTTTATGATTTTAAAAAATAACTATAAGCTTGACTCGCTCACAGTCCAACTCTAGAGAAAATTTCTAAAACAAAATTTAGTTTTAACTCATGGTCCTTCCTAGAAAAACATGTTCAGTAAACAAATTACATCAAGCAGAGGGCAGCAATGTATTTTCTCCACCACAAAAGAAATACTTAGGACACAAATGACTACCTATCACTCCTATTACATTCTCATATATTGATTCTTTAAAAAAAATTAAAACATGTAACGTTTTGTGGAACTGGTGAACAGGCATTTCACTTTCACCTCTGTTCTTTCTTGTTCAAGCATATTATTGAAGGTCTCTAGGGCGCATATCTTCTGTGTAGGATATGGCTTGGGCTCATTGTCTTGTAAGCATATATATTCTCTTATGAGAAGTGTTTCAGAGGTTGGTTCCTCCTGGGCAAGAGGCACTGGGCCTCAGAAAGTCCTCACTGACTAAAATCCCTCATGAAATTATCACCAGTGTTGGAAAATATCCCTCTTAGTAGAATTAGTCACATCCTCAGGGGGAAAAAAAGAACCAACATAAAAGTAGAAGAGGCTGCTAGAGACTTGTGATCCTGTCTTAAGTTCACCTAGAGAGCATGAGCTCTGTCTTCTGTGAGTGAGTAGCCTCTAGATGCTTGGGGAATGGAGATCTTTCTCCCCCCCCCCCCCCCTCCTTGCTTTGGAAGTCTGCAGTAAAGTTATAAAAGTCCCAGCATGCTCGAGAAATAAGAGGAGAGAGCACAATCACCAAAGTTTTCTAGCTCTTTAAAATCCCTGATTTGGCAGTTCTTCCTGTTCAATAGCTACTTCTCTTTGAAGCAGCACCCCACTCCCTACCCCCAGCTGTCATAGTGGGAACTAAAACTGATTGTTTCTTCATCCTGCAATGCAAGTCCGTAGTGACCAATAGGGGATTGCTGTATCATCCCAAAGCACAAATTCTTCAGTGCTGATCCAAAGACAGTGTCTCTGTGGAAGTGGCCCATGGTCCAGCAGAGCTCCCTTAATTAAATTATTACATTTACAAAATATATTACAAATTAACTAAAATCTTAAATAAGGAACATTAAATGTAGGTCATGTCATACACACACACACACACACACACACACGGATAACAAAATGGTGTCTCAGTTCCTAAGACTATTGGAAATACATTTTTTTTCTGATGGCCCTGTGACCCCTGTGAAAGGGTCGTTTGACTTCCAAAGGGAGCATGATCCCACAGGTTGAGAACCACTGCTCTAGTGGAAGATAAACTCTTTTGAGGGTAAGGGCTATTTAATTTGTTCATAACAGTATCCTCAGTACTTTGCACATACTAGGTTTTAATGATTTTTTGAAAGAAAGGAAAATCTGAAACGACCCTCTTTGTGACATTAAAGCTTAGAATAACAATGTTATCTTTGTCCCTATTTTCCAGCATTTAATTCAGTTTCATCGTGCATTTCTTCATTTTATACAGTAATTAGAAAAAAATGAGACTGTTGTTGTTGTTGTTTTTTATAGGAAGCAGTAGTCCAGTATGAGCAATATGAACAAGAAATGAAGCATCTACAGCAGTTAATAGAAGGAGCTCATAGAGAGATCCAGGATAAGCCAGTGGCCACCAGTAATATCCAGGAGCTACAAGCCCAGATTTCTCGCCATGAGGTAACAACAGCAATGCAGTTCAAATGCCATATACAGTATACTGCTTTGATCTTTTTTTTTTCTTTTTTTGCTTTTTGGGCCGCTGCTCTATTCACTGCACCACCTAGCCGCCCCATACTGCTTTTATTTAAAATTGTTTTTCTTTAACTTATCTTCTGAGTTATTTTATAGTAGAACAGGCATAGATGACACTGTGTAGGATACAAAGCTAGTTAGAATAAGTACATATATTCAAAATATATTTTACAAACCAACATTTAACTCCTATGTGGTATTTCAGAATAATGATATTTGCATGCAAAAATATAATGCTTATGAGTATGGAAAGTACAATAAGTTGAATGTAAGCAAAAACTTCCTAACAATTAGAGGTGTCTAAATGTTGAATGAAGTACCTAGAGCGGTAATAGGTTCTCACTCACTAAAACTTCTTGTCAGGTATACTGTATTGGGGATTTCTTTTACGTAGGAATTAAATTAGTCCTCCAAGGTTCTAACTGTTATTATTGTTATTATTATCATTAAGAACATATAGTGCTTACTATATGCCAAGCATCAAGCTAAATGCTTTAAAAAATTATCTCTTTTGATCCTCATAAATACCCTGGGAAGTAGGTACTGTTTTACAAATCCACGTTTTACAAGTGAGGAAACTGAGACGAACAGTGGTTAAGTGACTCACCTAGGGTCACCCGGATACTAAGTGTCTTCGGTCAGACTATATGGCTTTTGATTGGTAGAATCATGGTTTTGACTGAATAATATTGTTTGACCCATTAATTAATACTGTTCAATGCGGTTTATAAGATGCTGATTATTTTTTCTCTAGAGATCTTCAAAAAATTTTTTAAATTTTATTTTATTATTATTTTTATTATTTTATTTTTTAAAACCTTCAAAGTTAAGAGAATGAACATGTGTTACATATATCCATACTCTCACATGTATTACGCATATCTGTTGTTAGATTTAAAGTCTTTCCTACGTTATATAAAATTACAGTGCCTCATTATGGCATTGAGAAGTGACTCTAAATTCCTGAATTCATACAAGTGGAACCTGAACTCTGATAGAAGCTATGAAGCTGGAAAGGTTTCAAGGTCAATCCTAGCTAACATCCTAACATAAAGCTAGCTGATTTAGCATGATGAGGCTCATTCCAAGGATGTTGGCCCCTATGTGATGACTTTTTTTATCATCTCTACTAATAAAACAGGTGAAAATCCAAAACTAATTTCAGTATTAAACAGATCTTTCATTTTTGCAATGTTTGTGGGAGGAAAGGGAGTTTAGGACACTAAACATGCATCAGTATACTAAATTACCTTAGTTGTAAATGAATGAAGAGAAAAACATTTATTAAGCATTTTTGTTGTTTTTCAACATGTGTCTGACTCTTCCTGACCCCATGGATTTTTGTTTATAGAGTTTTAAAGATATTGCTTTGTTTTGACATTTCCTTGTCCAGTGTGTCCCCATTTTATAGATGAGAAATTGAGGCAAATAGGTATTAAGTGACTTCCCTAGGGTCACACAGCTAGTAAATGTCTGAGGCTGGATATGAACTCAAGTCTTCCTGATTCCAAGTCTACTGTTTTATCTTCTGTGCAATCTAGCTCCCGCATTATTAAGTATTTACTGTGTACCAACTATGTGTAGGGATACAAACAGTAAAACAAAGCTTCAAAAACTTAAGTTCTGATGGGGAAAACAACTAAAAGGGAGCAAGGTGGGGCACTCTGGTCCTAGGGGTCATAAGATGATGAGAGGGAAGCAATTTGGGAAGTAGATTGACACGCCCTCTATAGTAACGACAGCAGAGCTAATCTGATCAAGTTAATTGTTCCAAAGCAAGAGTCGCACTAAGACAGAGGTTCCTCAAGGGCCTGGTGTGGCCCCTCAGATGTTCTACTGAACTGTTGTCAGAGGTTAAGGAGGAGGTGGAGTCTCAGAGGAGTGAATGAGGGAGTTATAGTGAATATATTTTCATTTCTTAGATATTAGTGGTTGTTTACTGTTGTGTAGTTATTTCAGTCAAGTCTCAATCTTCATGGCCAGATTTGGGGTTTTATTGGCAAAGATACTGAAGTGGTTTGCTATTTCCTTCTCCATTTCATTTTACAGATAAGAAACTAAGGCAGACAGAGTTAACTGATTTGCCTAGAGTCACCCAGCTTGTAAGTACCTGAGGTAAAATTTGAACTCAGGGCTTCCTGACTCCAGACCTGGTGCTTTTTTCAGTGGGCTGCCTAGATGTTGTTACTAGCCTATAAAATGAGTTCATGCCTAAACTGAAATACTGTTAGCTGTCAGTAACTTCACGAAAGAAAGAGTTATGTGTTTTGAAGTATGCAGAGTAAGATAAGAAGAAAACTCTGCTGGTTAGCAGTCAACAAATATTTATTAAGTGTAAGATTATATGTGTGCATGTATGCATGCACACATGCCCATGCATGTACACATTATGCTATTTAGTAGGATTACAAAAACAAAACAAAGGAAAATGTAAAACTAGCCCTTGCCTTCAAAGAGTTACAGTCTAATGTGGAGATAATAGATCAACAACTACGTATAAACAAGAAATATACAGGATAAATTGGGGGTAATTTCACAGGGAAGGAGCTAGCCTTATAGGGAAGCAGAAAAGGCTTGCTGCAGAAGACAGGGTTTTAGCTGAGCCCAGAAGGAAGCCAGGAAAGTGAGGAGGCAGAGATGAAAAAAGAGAGAGAATTTCAAGCACAGGGGCATAGGCAGTGAAAATACATGGAGTCAGGAAATTGTGTGTCTTATGTGGGATATAGCAAGTAATCCAGTGTCACTGAATCCTGGAGTATGTGGAGGGGAGTAAGACGTAAGAAGACTGGAAAGGGAGAAGTGGGGCAGTTTATGAAGGACTTTAAAAGGCAGAGGATTTAAGTTTGATGCTGGAGGTAATAGGGGACCACTGGAGTTGATAGAATGGAGGAGGGAGAGGGTGACGTAAGATGCGCTTTAGGAAGATCATTGAGTAGTAGTAAGTGGACTCAGTGGAAGGATACTTGAAGCAGGAAGACTTTACCATAATGTTCCTGGTGTGAGGAATGTTGTGATAGTTGGCTCAATAGTGAAGAGTTTTGTAAGGGCTGGGTGGTTAAGGGATCTCATATGAATCCCTATTAGGTTCTTGTCTGGAAAGAAATTCATTAGGACCTAAGCTACCTTTTTGGCAAAGTTACAAATTTTATTATTATGCTTAGCAGTAGGCAGGAAAAAGGTTAAGGGAACCTGCAAAGTGCAGGAGTTAGTGATACAGTGTTTTATTATCATAAAACTGTCAGTCAAAGGTTAATTATGCTAACTAGGTGGGCCAGGGTGGAGTTAGGGAGGAGGTGGGGCGTGGTTTAGGAGTGGTCAGTGCTTAAAGGGGCATGCACTTTTTATATCAACTGCGCATGCAGATTACCCATAATTCACTGGTAATTTCCTTAGGTGTGGGCTAGAGGGGGTTGTGGTTTTAGCTTGACACTCACTAAGTTACTTTTTGGTCAAGGATGTATGACATATGTTCAATATGGCTGTTGGGAGGATAGGTTGATTGTTTTCAAGTCTGGGAAATAGACTGATTAGGGATTCAGGAGGTACCATGTTGAGTAGGGATTCAGGAGGTACCATGCTGAGACGGAGTTATCTCCTGATAATGTTGCTCAAGGCTTTTGGGTGCAGCTGGCCACTTAGAACAAAGGGGCTATGCATTTCTCTAAGGGTTTGTTTATAGAACACTATTGAAACTTTCCCAGGTGCTTGTCTCTAGGCAGACTTTCTAGCTAAGGGAAGACTTTCAGGCTGGGGGAAGGGAAGAAGCAGTGTTTATGCCTTTATGGCAGGGGGATAGTGTGACTTTTACAACTTAATTACACAGACTTGTTACAAACTGATGTTACATACATAGGTACCCGAACACAAATGAAATTTTACAAGGTTACAGACAAAAGCATCCCAGACCCCGTCAAATAGGACTTGGCAAAAGTTTAGATATGGAGGTGAGAGAGTGAAGTGCCTGTGTGACTGGGGGAATGGTAGTACTCTTGACAGTAACTGAGAAGTTAGAAAAATGGGGAGTATGGGGGGAAAATAGAATGAGTTCAGTTTGAATATGTTGCGTTTAAGATGTTTGTGGGACTTCAAGTTTGAGATGATCAAGAAGCAATTGGAGGTTCAAGACTGGACTTGATTAGTCTTACACATGTGACACAATACTGCTATGACTCCCTCTTTTCCAGAGAATCAATGGAAGCAGAGTCAGTGGGTTAAATGAGAGAATACAAAGATTAATTTTTGTATTAAAATCTGGGAGAAAGAATTATAACTGTACCGCAAACGTTGCTGTTTCATTGAAGATCTTAAAAAGAACAAGGCAATGTTCCATCAGTAACTTTTCTTACCTCACATCCCTTTATTTCATTATATAATGGATCACAGTTTCAGAATCTTTTTGGTAATCTTTGGGACTCATCACTTATGTCACCAGAAATCCAGGTTCCATTAGTTTTCATTACTTTTTCCACTTCTCCTTACCAGTCCCCTTTCTTTTATTCTGGCTCTACTTTTTAGAACCTCTGGCCTTCATTATCATCTGGACTGACATGGGAATAGCATTCTTAACTCACCAAAATCTCTAGCTGTTTGTATTTATTGACTCATAGCAATTAATTTGTCTTCATGACCTGTCAGCTTATACTTAGGTCACCGTAACTCTGGATATGGCTTGAGGTGGGTCATGTCTGTGATAAATCCAAAAGAAGTGACTACATGATGTATTGTTTTCATACATGTAGAGGAGTTTGAAGGTCATTTATGTCTTTTCAAAGAGTGGCAGGAGAATTAGTTAGAAAAGCCAGTGACAAGTCTGTGTGTTCTCTCATCAAGTTAATAAATCTGCAAAAGTATTGCCAAAAATATGTATCTGAGTTGTTAGCAAACCACATTTGTGAAAAATAAATATCATTCCTGCTTATCTGAATATGCAAGAGATCTACTTAGGGCCAAGATTGTAAAAGGAATAGCAGATGGCATTTGGTTGCTTTTTACAGAAAGCAATTACTTTGCCTCTTGTCAGAAAATGGGGAGTAACTCATGAGAATGCATTTCTGGAATTTCCTGATTCTTCTAATTTCCTAGCCATTTAATGGTTTGCAAATACTTGAACTGGAATAAAATTGAAAACTCCCTGTTAGATTAATTTTATTCCTATCACCATTTCTACTGTTTATATCAATAACTTTTATTTTGTTCAGTTGTTTCAGCCATTGTCCAACTCCTTTTGACCCTGTCTGGAATTTTCGTAGCAAGTATATTAGAGTGATTGAGCATTTCCTTCTCTAGCTCATTTTACAGATGAAGAAACTGAAGCAAATAGGGTTAAGTGGTTTCTCAGTGTCACACAGCTAGTAAAGGTCTGAGGCAGGATTTGAACTCAAGTCTTCCTGACTCCAGACCTGCCACTCTATCCACTGTGCACCTAGATGACCTTATGAAATCATGGGGCTAATGTATATAAATCCCTCTGCCCCTATTCACGTAATATGGCCAACTAGTAAATCCCTGAACTCTGTATTTCATTTTTCCCTCTCTGTGTAATGCTTGACCCATATCCCCTTCTCAAGAATCTTTAAGAACCCTTAATCTTCTTGTTTCAAGGCTTACCTCCTGGAAGCCTTTTCTGCTTTCCTAGTTATTTGTGCTTTCTTCCTCCTTAAATCGCCTTCCACTTACTTATGTACATTTATCTTCCCAATAGAATGAAAGCTCATTAAGGTCAAAGGTTGTTTCATTTTCATCTCTCTATGCTCTACGCTGCTTAGAACAGCAACTTGCATATCACTGGTACTTAATATATTGTTGAATTTAAGCTGCAATATATAAAATTATTTAAAAGAATGGTTAAATAATTCATACTTTAGGTTCTGCTAGATATTTTTTATTATGAATAAATGAAGAGGAGGGAGGAAGTATTTGTTAATCACTTACTATGTTCCAAGAATTGTGCTAAGTGAAATAAAATCGAAAAAACTAGAAAGTCCCTGCTTTCAGGTACTTTACACCCTATTTAGAGGGCATAATATACAAAAGAAAATTCAAGTGTTGGGAAGAGAGAAAAACCTGGAATTCCTAAGGATCTGCAGTGTATTTACTCAGGGTAAATGTAAACCAGGAAGGACATTAGGAGGAAGTGGCCCCACTGATAGTTGTCCTCCATTTCTCCAGAAGAAATAAAAGTTGATGAGTCTCCCTATATCCAAGAATATTCAAGAATTCAGAATGGATTTTTTGTATCCTTACTTGGAAGAGGGGAGAAGGATGACAGAAATAGAGTAGTGTCCCTGGTGGTGGCAGGTCTTCCCAATCCTTGGCTTTAATTAATGTAATTAATGGTGTTACTGTTTAGCTGGACATGAAAAGTAGATGAAGTGATATCTTCCTTTCTCTGTTCATTAGAGAATATGAACAATTCCTGTAATTGTTTTTTCTTTCTTTTTGCATGGGGGAGGCAGGGCAATTGGGTTAAGTGACATGCCCAAGGTCACAAGGCTAGCAAGTGTTAAGTGTCTGAGGCCAGATTTGAACTCAGGTTCTCCTGACTCCAGGGCCATTGCACTGTGGCACCTAGCCACCCCAATTCCTATAATTGTTGATAGTCTGCATTGCTTATGTTAACCTGAATGTTTGGTTAAAGGACACAAATAGGCTATGTGATATGTAAATCCATATTGTTTATTCCCTTAAAGCTAGATGAAGCTAGCAAACTTGTATGTACAAGGAGCCAAAACCTAAGTCTGACTGTCTGATACAAGATTCAGAAAGTTTTTGTATGTTTTTGGATAATCCCAGAAGGTTTGTGTCCCTCAGATTTATGGTCTCCATATGTTTTCTACCCATACCATGAATAAGGGAGTTTCTTAGTTGTAAATACAAGACAACTAATAAGGTGGTGTCATCAGAATTTACAATCTCTGCATGTCTCTGTTTCCCTTCATCTGGAGTATGCCTCCAAGACAAGAAAAATTCCATTATTCTGAATTTCCAAGCACCTTGTCACAAAGGGGAGAATACCCATGGCTGACCTTAACTGGTCTTTCAAGTTACAGGTGTAAGAAAGGGCATTTTTTAAGCAAAGCAAAACAGTCTAATTGATTAGTTCAGGTCCTGACCCTTATTGAGGTTATTAAATTGATATTAAATTTTTATTGCTTGTTTTCATTATTGTAAAAGAAATTTAAAACCTTTCCATATTGAAGTTACATAGAGAAAATCAGAAGGGAAAAATAGCCAAAGAGAGCTGTGGAGTAGAGCTCCAAGTCAAGGAGGAAAGAAAGCATAATCAAGAAAATAATGTAGAGTTTTTATGGCAAAGTTAACAAAATATTGCCTGAAGTAAACCAAATTTGATATCTGCAGTCATTGAATCCTCTCACTTTAAATTTCTTCTCTGGCTAATCTCTAGGTTTCTGAATTGCCTCTAGCCTTTAAATGATCTGGAACTTCTGCTTAGCACCCTTTTCCTGAATCTTATTCTTTTTGAAATTTAACTTAGAAAGGAAGTCATCATATTTTCATTTCAAAAGACCCAGAATTTAAATATTGTTAGATTTTCAGTCTTGTATAGGAAATATTAGATAAAATTTCTTTAGAATCTAAAATTGTAGAATTTTAAAGTATGAAGAGGCCTTAAAGGTTGTATGGTGTAGTCCTGTAGTATGTACATTTTTCAGATTTCTCTGCAACTGAAAGAGATTAAAAGATCTGATCAAAATCAAACACTTAGCAGCCTAACCCAGACTCAGAACACAGAAGAAAACATAGAAATGGCTAATGTGGGAATTTGTTCTGCTCAATACTCATGTTTGTTCACACACACAAAAAAAGTTTTAGGGAGAAGTTTGGGTTCTTTGAAAGATCTATGCAGTTTCCCATATGCAGTCTGGCCTTTTCTCTTAGTGCTACTGATAGAATAACAGTAGATGGTTTTATTGGAGAAAATCTTGTTGGAGATGAGTTACTCCAGATCTCCCCTAGAATCATAGAATTTCAATTAGAAAGGACTTCAGAGACTATCTTATGGATTATAGGATCATAGCTTTAGAGCTACAAGGGAAATGTGTAAGCCATAAAGCCAAACCACCTCATTTCATAGATGAAGACATTAAGTAATTAAGTGACATATGAGTGTATATATGTGTGTATATGTGTATATATCTCTCTCTCTGTGTTTGTGTATATATGTGTGTATATGTGTATATGTATACACAATATTTATAACACAAAGTTAATTTACATTACATTTTATGTATTATTTTATGTGTGTTCATATACATGCAATACATACATACACATATATATACACACACCACATTGAGAATTGGAAATTAGAAAGTTTTACTGAGATCACACAGATAGGGGGCAGCAGAGTCTTGACTATAACCCAGGTTCTCTGACTTCATTCAAGAGCATTGGTTTCTCTTCTGTACAACACTGAGCTGCTTTCCCTCTTTTCCATCCTTCCTTTTCGACATATTACAGGACAGTCCTGTAAATGTGCCGCTTGATGCCTCTGTGGCAAAATATGAGAGGGAATTTTTAATTTTCCATTCACAAACTCTTTTGTTAACCAGTCTCCTCTGTCATAGCTATTATTCCATTAGATTAATTCATTATTTCCACCAAAGTCTACCTGAAATAGAACTGTGTCACCTGGGAAGTATACCGCTTAGTGAACCTATTAACATACATTTTCATAGATTAGCTTATTTCATTACCTACTCAATTATCATTTCTATGCTGATGATTCTCAGATCTATTTATCTAGCAGTAACCTCTCTTTTAACTTCCAGACTCTCATCTACAGCTGACCCTTGCATATTTCAAACTGGATTACTCCAGCATATCCTAAACTGAATTCATTATTTACCAAGGCCTGTCAATTCTTCCTTTGTAACATCTCTTGTATGAGTTCTGTAAAGCCAATCAGCAGTAGATTTCTGAGAGAATGCTACTGTGAGAAGCTTTTAAGATTCAGATTACACAGTATTAGTGAACACTCTGTTTATTCCATTACAAATCTTTATTCAGTACAATGTTCACAGTTTCTGCAATTC
>CM053593.1:310658536-310674608 GCA_028646575.1 Pseudocheirus occidentalis | reverse complement strand
TTCATGTCTTCTGTCAGCCACTGAGCCCACAAAATCTGTCTGTCTCTGAAATTCTCCTGCTTATAAACACTGGCCTTCTCCCAAGTCAGCATGGTTCAGGGGAGTGTCTCAGCCAATGACATTCTTCCATGTCAACAGGAAAATTCACACCTTTTCACCAATGGACAGAGTTCTATACTTAACACTAGGTTACTAGGATCTACTTAACATCTGATCAAACAAATTAATTACCATTACAAGTTCCCTTCTCTGACCTGACATTTCCACCACTGTGATGTACATCCTCCTCACCTGATGCAGGGACTTCCATAAGAGCCTGCTCATTGGTCTCCCTGCCTCAAGTTTCTTCCCTTTCCTAGTCCATGCTCCACTCAGCTGTCAAAGTGGTATTCCTAAAGCTGTTCTGACTTTGTCATTCCCTGTTCAGTAAATATCAGTGACTCCTTGTCATTTCCAGGATCAAATGTAAAATCCTCTGGTATTCAAAGTCCCTCTTACCTTTCCAGTCTTCTTATACTTTACTCACTCTTGCATATTCTGCAGTCCACTGACACCAGCCTCCTTGCTTTTCCTCCAACAAGACAGTTCCCATACTCTGTTCACTTTCCTGATTGTGTCCCATACCAAGAATTGTCTCTCTCCCTGTCTTTGCCTCCTGGTGTCCCTTCATATCCCAGATAAAATCCTAACTTCTCTTTCTTTCTTTTTTTTTTTGAGGGCAATTGGGGTTAAGTGGCTTGCCCAAAGTCATGCAGCTAGCAAGTGTGTCAAGAGTGTGAGGCCATATTTGAACTCAGGTCCTACTGACTCCAGGAGGACAGTGCTCTACTCATTGCACCACCTAGCCGCCCCATAAAATCCCAGCTTCTACAGGAATCCGTTCCTGATCACTATTAATGCTAGTGCCTTTCTTCTGTTGATTATCTTTATTATATCTTTGGATTTTTAAAATATTATCTTCTCCATTTGTCCTTGAGCTTCTGAAAGCTCTGACTGATTTGGATTTTTTGTTATTGTTGTTGTCATTCTCTGTATCTTTATTGCTTAACACACAGTTCTTGTTGTTTAATACCTGCTTGTTGACAGACTGAATGACTAATTCTGTATATTGAAGAATGGAGCATAGGAGAGTAATGTTTTCATCAAAGGGAGAAATTTGAGTCTTAGTGCATTCTCTCAGAAATCTTGTCTATATATACATGGTGGGATGGTGACCAAACACTAGACACAAGACATTTGGCAGAGGTTATCAAGAGAAGACAGTAGATTTATTCCTAGAAGGGTTGAGATTCAAGTGAAATTGGATATGAGACAGAAGCCTAATACAGTGGTTCTCAACCTTCCTAATGCTGCCACCCTTTAACTTGTATGTGGGTGTGTCTGCATGTGGGCGGACCTGCTTGGAGACAGATAGAGGAGGGGTGTCTTGGTTCGTAAGACCATCAGAAATATGTGTTTTCCAATGGTCTTAGGCGACCCCAGTGAAAGGATCGTTCAACCCCCGAAGGGGGCACGACTCATAGGTTGAGACCTGCTGGAATACCAACTCTGAGACCTCAGAAGTTAAGCTAATATAAAGATATATGCCAAGTCTATAATGAATGATCCCACGTGAAACAAAACATTAACCTCTCATTCACATGAAACAGATATTTTATGATCATCCACATTGCCATATTAAATAAACCACTCCTATTCTGCAGAGGTTCTGGATAAAGGCAGGCTATGACTGAAATTCAAAGATCTACCCATCATTGCTCCATAGACTCAGCCTCTTGAGTCCTGAGAATCTGTACAGTTGTAAACAAACTTCCTCTGCCTACTGGACTGACTATATCTCCACTTCATTTAGTCAGTATCATGGCTAGAATTGAAAATATATGCTCCATTCATTTTTATATCAATGTGATTAGCCAGTTTCAGTTCTGAGTTCACAAAACAGGAACTGAACAAACCCTAACAGGAAGCTCTGTTTGTTCTTAAGTCAAGTGAACCGAGATATATGGTGACAGTTCATATTCTGTACTCCACTTGGCTATTCAAGCTGTTTACTCAATATATAGAGTGAGTGGGATTGGCAATTTGATTTGATATTGCTTAGCTTTCTAAATATTTTTTTCCCAAATTTTGAGGAAGCAGTGTGGTATCATAGAAATACAAATGGCCCTGGATTCTAAAAAAACTGGGCTTGCATCCTGACTTCTTCTGTCTTCATGATCTTGGGCATACCATATTGTGCTCTCTGGGTCAGTTTTCCTACCTATAAAGTAAGTAGCAAGAAAAAACTGGGAATATACTACGTAATTTCAAAGTACCCTTCCAACTGTTCATTGAATCTGTTTGGTAGTTATGAGTTTTTGACTTCTTTTATATACGTATATCTTTTAAGAGAATATCATACGTGTATTTGCGGTTTAGTATAGTCTTCATTTTGACTCAGAGGTGTTTCCTAAATGCCACATGATTCCCAGAAAGTAAATATTTTAAGTTTGCTTTTAGTATTAAGTCCATTCTCCCCTTAAAGTAAAATGTGGGCAGTTACTGAAAATAAATTAATTTAAATGCCAAAAAGTTTGAACCCAAACTCAGTTTGTAAAGACTACCTGTCAAGAGTGGTAAAAAGATGAGTTCTGATTGCTGTCTGAAATATATATGGGATTTTAAAAAATAAACTTTTTTTGTAACTTAACAGCTTATATGAAACCCAAATGATTGGTTCGGCTTACATAAGAAAAGTAAAAATAGGCCTGCCTTCAGGCAATATTTGTCACACAGTTTACCTTGCTACAG
The DNA here is from genome assembly GCA_028646575.1 of Pseudocheirus occidentalis. Lineage (NCBI taxonomy): Eukaryota > Metazoa > Chordata > Mammalia > Diprotodontia > Pseudocheiridae > Pseudocheirus > Pseudocheirus occidentalis. The sequence goes on along the minus strand of CM053593.1, from coordinate 310,671,818 downwards.
TGAGTGGCCCTTTTTTCTATTCAATATGGTGAGAGCTGAGAGTTGCATTTTTTATAGTTTTAGTCATCACATGACCTAATTTCCGTGGCATGAACCATCTGAGAAATTTCAGCGTCTTTGGGCATTTGCAAAGAGTTGCTGTTTCTCAGGGACAGTACAAATTCAAGCTTCTTGGTTCTGTGTAGCCCTCCCAGCGAGCAATCAGTGATCAGCGTCATTCTCTTTCTTTTTGCCACTGAATGTAGCTTTCACAGCAGTTTTTCCGGGTTCGCTGCATCGCTCTTGCTTTGTGGTTTAGCTGTGCTGTGAGATGCAGCCTGACTTGTTCTCTTCCACAGTCCACATCCTGCCTTTCAGCTACTGCTGCTGATGATGTCTGGCTTCTGAGACTCAGAGCTGTTATTTTATTGGCTGGCCCTGGAGAAGGATAGCCTGCCTGCCTAAAGGAAGATGAATGCTATTAGTTCTGTTTCCTTTTGATGCTGCTCTGACCCACGAAAAAAAAAATGTTTTCTCAGGAGCTGGCTCAGAAAATCAAGGGATACCAGGAACAGATTGCCTCTTTGAATTCTAAGTGCAAGATGTTAACAATGAAAGCTAAGCATGCCACCATGCTGTTGACAGTGACAGAAGTAGAAGCTCTTTCAGAAGGAATGGAGGACCTGGACACTGAGCTCCTCCCAACGCATTCCACACATCCCTCAGTGGTTATGGTAAGGAGTAAGCTGGTATCATTGCCCTCTCCTGTTAGCAATAATACCGTCTCTCTGTCGCTTTGCTTGGGTACAGCCAATGCCTGCATTTCCCCTCTCTGTGCCTGGCTTCACCGTTCTACTTTGGATGTTGCAGATTAGAATGGACTGAGAGTTCTTCATTAACTTTCTGTGGCTATACTTGTGTTATGACTGAGCTTTTACACTGCAGCTAGAGGGCTTGCAATGAAGCTATATAGTAGAGAAAGGCATCAGTGTGATTTGAAACTGCTCAATTAATAATATTGACAAGCAACACTTAGGATGTTCAGTGTCTGTCTAATTATGCATGTTGACTTTGATGTAAATTTTAAAACAATGTTTTGCATGTTGGTTGGTTTATCTGGGGGAAGAAATCTGGTGACATGTTTTTCTTGTATTCTATCTGATGTAAATCATATTGATAATTTCTATACATTTTTGTTGTGATAAATGATTTTATTAAGAATTAGAAGAAATTGTAATAAGGAGAGTTATAATACAGAAGATGAAAAGAAATAAACTCCATTAAGTTCTGTTCTGCAACATTCAATATCTCACACTCACCCCAGTACAAAATTACTGGCAGTAATTTAATTAGCTATTGTGACTTTTGACATTGTTAAAAAAAAATAACAATAGTTATCATTTAACATTTGGCCTTAACTTTTTTTGTGTGATATATTGCTTTTGGATACCCTTCAATTTCCTAGATTATTGTTAGAATTATGAGATGATCCAGAAAAATTAAATTCTTTTTCACAGACCTCTATAGTTGTATGGAACAAGGTAATTCTAGCCTTTATAAAAAAAGAAGTTTAAATAAATTAGAAAATATTTACTTAGCTCTAAAATTTAAAAGTGTAATATCCAACATCTTTGTTGGTTCAACTGGTGGCCATTTGCATCATATCAATCATAAAATTGAATTTTTCAAATTCTTAATACAAAATGGATCCCCAAAATTGTATCTCAGGAATTCTAACATTAACTGTAATTTTACATGTTTTGATTTGCACCTAATTAGCCTTTTTTGTTGACATGTTCCTGTCCTTTGGGCTTGCATTTCCTGTGACAGATGACTGCGGGTCGCTGTCACACGCTGCTTTCACCTGTCACTGAGGAGTCTGGGGAGGAGGGAACCAACAGTGAGATTTCCTCTCCACCTGCCTGTCGCTCTCCTTCACCTGTGGCTAATACAGATGCTTCTGTTAACCAGGTACCTCCTACTTGGCACTCACTCTGGACCGATGCAGGACCCCATCCTGGGTATTTTGCAAGCTGTTTCTATGCTTGTGGATTGATTGATTTGAATATCATTATGTTTTTTTGTTGATGGGCACACTATTATTTATTAATGCAAAGCATGACTGCCTTGTGAAATTCATTACATAACTTGGCAAATCACCTTAACTCTCTTTTTGAAAGTGAGATGGAGAAAACCTCCATTCCTGGAAATGAAAGCACTGTGAAAAGCTGCACAGGAGCTATATTATTATATATTATATACATGTTATAATTTTTAAAATTTTTATAGAGGCCTATGTGAAGGCCTCACTTTCTATTTATCTATACATAATGGATATTGTATTCTAACAGAAAATGAAGTGATGTGACACACTTATTATTTGTTTCTGATTTAACTACCACTGTGACTGCCATTGTTTCCCTCACAAGCATTTTAAAAATTATAATGATAATAAATTGAAATTTAAATTATACTTAATTATAATAATATTATAATAACATTCATTTGAGATTTTATACATTCCAAGTATAACCAAAGTAAGAATGATAACCCACAATTCTCTAATGCTTTAAGGTTTACAAATCACTGCTCACAACATTCGTGTGGGGTAGGTGGTTCAGGTTTTGTTTTATACATTGAGGAAGTTTGGGTTGATAAAGACTGACTTGTTCAAGTTAGAGATCATGATCAAATCATCATCTCCTGACTCTAAGGCCAATTCCCTTTCTAGTACAAGACTCCTTTTTTGTAATACATGCTAATATAATGTGATCATGATTTGGAACCTTGACAATTTATATATATATATAATGGGGGCAGGGTCCACTTCTGGTATGGAAATTAAGTCAGATCATCCATTCATTTTCAACTTATCACTGTTACTATGTATTTGACTGTGTTTGAAATAGAAAACTTTAAGATGTGGTAGATGAGGCAGCCCTGGATAAAATTGTGAAACAGGAAAAAAAAAATCTCTTCATCTTAATCAGTTTTCCACTCCACCCCTACCCACCAGTCCCTATTACCTACTCTTACCTAATGAATTTCCTGCCAGTCACACTCTGCCATTTCTTCTTAATTTTTCAAAACCTATTTTCATACTTTTGTTTTTGTTTTTAGAGGAAGGAAAGGAAGTTTTATTCTCTTTCTCCACAGGAAGACGGCAGTCCTCTCCATGAAAGTGGGGGGGGCGGTCAAGGAGAGAAGGCCTGTTACAAAAGATAGAACAAGAATTTATACCCTAAGGTAGTCAAGCCCCCTCCCCCAGGCTGTCCCTTCTCCCATTGGCTAGGAGACAGACTCTGAGTCTTGGTGCAAAATTTAACCCAATGACCCAATCTAACACAAAATCTAACCCTTTCTTCCTTCTTTCTTTCCTTCCTTCCTTCCTTCCTTCCTTCCTTCCGTCCATCTTTCCATCTGTCTTTCCTTCCATTCTTCCTTCCGTCCTTCCTTCTGTCCTTCCTTCCTACCATTTAACTCTGTAGCTGATAGATTAGACTACATTAGGTCCCTTCCTAAGCTTTACTTAATGGCTATATTTTGGGCCCTCATGGCTTAGAATGAATGTCAGTTGGAACAGCAACCCTGAGGGTCTTTACTTCCCAGCTACATTTTTTCTTTTTTTTCTAATGAAAAGGGCCATCCCTTGACTCACTTCTTAAAGGAACCTATTCACTGAATGGGTGTTACCTCGCTCAAAGTGAGAAGCTGAAAAGGCCTTAGCTTGAAAGGGTCAGGATCTCCTCTTGCATCCAGGGCTATCTCCAGTCTTACTGATGAATATCAGGCCACTGGACCCAGATGACCCTGGAGGAGAAATGGAAGCTGGTGACCTTGCACAAATAAAAGTGAACTGCAAGTCGTGTCATCATTTCCCTCATGTCATGGTCCTTTGTAAACAAAGGACAAAGACAAAAACAACCTCTGTGTGTGTGTGTGTGTGTATGTGTCACACATACACACACACATACATCCCATTAAGAGACAATACCTAGACACTACCTAGAATGACTTTAGTATTAGACCATAGACCCTTCAGGAAGAAGAATGGACATAAAGATTCATTCATTTATTCATTAATGAATTAATCTTCTGTTGCATAATGTAATATATTATTCACTGGGTGTGATATAAATTTTAAATAAAATCCTGTTCAAAGCAAAGCCGTGTACCAGCAATTAGAAGAGATCTATTAACTTTTCTCTTCCTGTTTCTACTGATCTGGCTCTTGAGTAGCAGTTTTCGAGTACTTCCCACATTCCTCAGCACATGGTAATAGACTGTGTGTGTATTTTAACAAAAGAAAAACTTATGCCATTCTGTATAAGAGAGGCACTATAACCTGGTGGACAGAGTGCCAGCCTCAGAGCCAGGAGGACCTGAGTCAGACATTACTCACTTCTGCTGGCTGCATAATCCCAGGCCAGGGGTAGAGAACCTGGGGCCTCAAGGCCTCATGTGACCTTCTAGGGCCTTGGATGTGGCCTTTTAACTGGGTCCAAGTTTTACAGAACAAATCCTTTTTATTAAGGGGGTTTGTTCTGTGAAGTTTGGATTCAGTCTTTGGATTTGGTCACACTTGAGGACCAAGAAAGCCTCAAGGCTGCAGGTTCCCCACCCCTACCTTAGGCTTAATTTTTCACTCAACTTTTTGTGCTATGGATAACTCTCTAAAATTGTAAGCTTTTGAGAAGATGGTAAGTTGTTTTGGTGGAGTAAGGTAGTCATTTTAGGAATTCTTTATGGTAGTAAAATCACAGGTCAGGTCCATCTGCACCATGACGTTAACATCACCAACATTATGAGTGAGATTATGATTTTGTTCCAAAGCTAAGAATGAGACATAAAAATTTCAGCTCTCCAGCTGACATATCTATAATATAAAGCACTTGACATCAGTTATTTCATGTTATCCCTTTTAATCTTCATAACAGCCTTGTAAGGTAGGTGTTACGGTTATAGACTAAGTGACTTGCTGGTGGCTACATAGCTAGTAGATTTCAGTGGCAAAATGTAAACACAGTAATCATTCTTCTAAATATTATATCTCTGCATCTGAAATTATTTTCAAACCTTTTTATCAACTAGAATGTACGTTCTTATCTAAAATTATTTTCTGCAAATGTTGACTTTGGAAAAAATATTATAGAAGCAATTTTGGTCTGAAAATTAGGAAATACTGCATATACATAAAAAACCCACATAAAACTTTACTTAAGCAAATTTTACTTAAGCATTATTTTGTGGTACATAAATAGAAAAAAGAATAGAAATTAAATTACATAGTCACCATAGGTTCTGAATTCATATTGTCAAAACCAAACAAATCATAAAATCCTCCATGTTTGTGAGCAAATTATGTCCTTGTAAAGCAGTATGAGTTTAATGGGAAAAGGGTGCAGAAGTATTACATAATATCTTTTGCATGATGCCTATTGAATTTCTGGTTGAAACTACAGAGAACATTTTCTTAGGAATTCATCTTAACATAATATTCAGGCTGAAAATACTTTAAAAATCAACCAGAACTGAAGTTCATTATTCTAAGCCCAAAATAGCATTTTCTTAATAGTTGCAGCTGTTATAAAGGAAAGGGGGTTGGTGTACTTGCTCCAAGTAAACCTAAATTAAATAGCTAACCCATCCCCACTCACAAGTCAAATTAACTGTAGATATTAGACAACATATAACAATAACAAGATTTGTTCTCAGCTAGAGGTAGCCTGACAAAAGCAGAAATTGCCACAAATACCTAGCTTTCTTTTGAAACACAACTTGGGTTGTATCGTAACCAAACAGTAAAATAGAGGGTTAAGAAAAGGGTGTCTGGGGCTTGAATTTCTGAAGCTTTTCTCCCCTTGACAATCCAGCAAACTTTGTAATTATTCATTCTCCTAATTCAAGAATATGCAGGTGTCATGGTATATTTCTTAGTGATAGGTCTTAAGGACCTTCAGTACATAGCATATTGAAATTGCTTAGGGATTCTTTGCACTTTTGACCTGTGTCTATGAACTCTGTCCCCAAGTGCTCCCAAATAAGTCCTTTTAAAAAAAATAAAAGTGGCCAAATGCTACATTCAGTCCCAAGATCAAAGACTTTGAGAAAACGTATTTGGGAAAACGAATATTATAAGGGTCCTGCTAAATATACTTAAAATTGCCATTCCCTCATACATTACATAGAAGTATATCAGAGATTCAGCATAAACAAGTCAGAAAAATATTTTATTGAATGTGTTAAGGGTATTTATGAGCCTTTTATATATAATATTTTATCTAAAGTAATTGACTACATTGCCTTAGTTAACATTTAAATGTGATGAAATTAAATCCTACTTATTTGTGCCTCAGGCTAAAGTTTAAGCATAGATTAAAAATTTATCGTATACAACAGCTTGAACATTTATGAATTTGCAACATATGCCAAAAGAGGAAGACTTAAATTTTTCTCTATTTTGAGACTTCCTTTGAGCTGTTGCCATTATATCCATGTTGCACAGAATTTATTCATAAATAACTATTAGCAAATTTCCAAATTATGTTCATGTATGTGATTCTATTATCAATGATAAATGTTTTATTAAACTAAGATCAGTTAGTTTATTCATATCATTTATAAGGCAGAATTAACATCCTGGAATAAATACTGCTTATATAAATTGCACATGAACTACAGTATTTCCTAGCAAAGAAAGATTCACACAATTTTTCACAGAATGGCCATTCTCAGTAAAGATAGTCTCTTAAACCAACAAATGGTTATCTTCCACAATAGAACTAAGAAATAAATCAATTCTTAATGAATTTCCCAGTACATATTTTCTGTAGTGGAATTAGCCCAAATTTGATTTTATCTGTGACCCATTTTTCTGTCAATATGAGCAGTCATCCACATTCCCATGTTATCTATCTACCTAGAGTTAACTTTCATTTTTAGCATCAGTGAAGGTCAATGGCATTAGTCATTTGAAAAGTTCTGGTCCATTTGGCTTTATTATGTATTATTATGCTACTGGGTTTACTAAAGGGCTTTATTCCTGTTTCCTTTTGTCTGGTATTAACTCTTTCTTTGCAAAGGTCAAAGATACAGAGCTTACTTGACCTAGAAGGTCCTATTACCAAGAGAACCAGATGAATGTTACCTATTATTTAGCTCTTCCACATCAGAAACCTTCACCTTGAATTTATTTTTCATGATAAATGTGTGTTACAAAGTGCTAATCAAAGGTTGGGAGGGATTTGGGGGGAAGAAGTCACTCTAAAAAGTCACCATTCTTAACTGAGAGATTAGAACTTACAAAACACAGATTTAGAGCTGGAGGAAACTTTAGAAGCCACCTAATCCAACTTCTTCATTTTACTCTTGAAACAATTAAAACCCAGAGAAATTAATGATTTGATTGAGGTCACAAAGGTAGTCAAAAGCAAAGTTGAGATTTGACCTCTGGTTCTTTGCCTCTAAATCCAACATACTTTTTTGCTGTATCAGATCCTAGACTTTTTCTAAAACCCAAGAAAAGGTGACTAGAAGAAATAGATATTACAAAACTAAATGTGCCATATTGTTTCTAGATTTTTTTGGTAATTTTTTTCAGTAATAAGTAAATAAGGGGATAATCTATGAGCACCAGGGCAATTAGATTTTTTGTTTGTTTGTTTTTTGTCATCTAAAAAAAAAAGATGGCGACTTCAAGCCAGTTTGTTGAATCAATCAGTGAAAAGACCAGCTACAACAAGGAGTACAAAACCAAGATTTAGAATACCTGTAAGATTACTTCCAGTTTTTCCTAGTCCAGTCTCCCTAGGTTCTTTCCTATATGTCATCAAGTTTGATACCTACATAGGTATTTCCAAGGCTGGATTGAAAGAATGTGCACAAAATGCTTTTTCTGAGGTGGGGAACCTGCAGCCTCAAGGCCACATGTGGCCCTCTAGGTCCTTAAGTGCAGCCCTTCGACTGAACCCAAACCTCTTTAATAAAAGGATTTGTTCTGTGAAACTTGGACTCAGTCAAAAGGCTTCACATGTGGCTTTGAGGCCGCAGGTTCCCCACCCCTATGTGCTATGGCATATTTTTCTTTGTTTTATCAAATGTTAAAACATTTCAATTAATTTTGTCACTTCTGAGTACACAGAGTAAGCAATGAACTTGGTGACCTACTCTATTGCTTATTCTGTGTACTTACATATCAGAGAGAAATGATCTATTTTATTGTTAAGTAATTTAGTCACATCTACCTCTTTGTGACCCCATTTTTATGGGGTTTTCTTAGCAAAGGTATTGGAATGGTTTGCCATTTTCTTTTCCAGAGTTCCCATTTTACAGTTGAGGAAACTGAGGTGTAGAGGTTAAATAAGTTGCCCAAAGTCATATAGCTAAAGTGTCTGAGGCTGGATTTGAACTCAGATCTAACTGACTCTATCCAACACTCTATCCACCGCACCACCTAGCTGCCAGGAAGTTATCTCAGGAAATATAAATTTTGTCAAGGATAATTTGCATAAAATCATTGATTGAATCTGAAAAAAAAATTGCCCTGGATTTAATAGTATCAGAGAAGAGGGAGAAATCCTTTTTGCAAATACATTTGTTTGGTAGAGGAAGCATGGTATAATGGATAATGTACCACTTTGAAGCCAGGAATACCTGGGTTCATGCCCAGCCTCTGATGTATGCAAGCCCTGGAAGCCAGAGAATGTCATTTAGCTCCTCAGTGCCTTTGGCAACTTTAAAACTCTAAGTTACAGGAAAGGTGCCACTCTGCATTGGTATAGATAGTTTTGTCACCTGGTAGTTGCCTGTACCTATTCTTTTAAATGGAGCAAATTTTGAAGTGATTTAAGTCATAATCTAGTACATAAAATAAAACAATAAACAGAGAGAATTTTAGTTCAGTCCTTTGCTGCTCTAATTCAATTCAGTAAATATTTATTGGTCATCTATAATAGGCAAAGGACTGTGCTGGATGTTATAAAACAGGGTGACATGATGGGTTAGATACAAAAAGGATGACCTTCAAGGATCTTATGCTTTAGAGCCGAAAGAGTCCTGAGAAAGCAGTCTAGTTCAGCACTTAATTTTGCAGGCAGTCTATTTGTCACTACAAGAGCAAGCAAATCACTTGGATTCTCCATGATTTCATTTTATCAAATACTAAATGAAGATTTCTGCTGCAAGATGGGATGTTGTTTAAAAAAAACCCAATACTTGGAGACCCTCTCTACAGAGTTATATAGACGTGTTATTATTACATAATTATATATTGTACTACAAAAGAATAGCAACTCGTTACTTACCCTGTTATTGTAAAAGTGCAGCATCCATTCCCTCCCATGATAGCATATAGAGTATGTTCACAAAGTGTCCCATCTTTCTTTTGAATGAAATGTTGTGCTTCACAATCGTAGGACATTGCTTATTACCAAGCCTTATCTGCTGAACAGTTGCAGAATGATGCTGCCAGAATTCAAGCCAGCACATCATCAACTCAGGAGTTCTATGAACCAGGGCTGGAGTCATCTACCAGTGCTAAACTGGATGATTTGCAGCGCTCATGGGAAACTCTAAAGAATGTGGTAAGTCATTGAGCTTATTGAATTATAGATACACATCAACTTGGCAATTATATTGCAAAATAAATGTATATACTTTCTACACCAGATGCACAACATTGGGTTGTGGAGGGTAAAAAAAGTGAAGAAATAAATGTTGTAATCAGGATGATAAGGGCTTGTAGAAATATTTAGTAATATCCCTTTTCTTACTTAGATCAGTGAAAAGCAGCGTACTCTCTATGAAGCTCTGGAACGCCAGCAGAAATACCAAGACTCTCTTCAGTCTATTTCTACAAAGATGGAGGCTATTGAGGTGAAACTGAATGAAAGTCTAGAACCTGCCAAGAGCCCAGAGAGCCAGATGGCTGAACATCAGGTAAAAAAAAAAAAAACAACTATAACTTTTGTTTTCTAAATGATTGTAGGTACATAGTTATCGTTTGTCTGACAGGTTGAGGAGATCAGACTGAATTTTTACTTAGCATGCCACTTCTTTGTAAGAAAGCATTCCAGAGCATGTTTCTTACCTCTCAGGCTATGAGGTAAGAACAAAGGTATCGAGAAAGGGCAGGTGTAATCTCCAATAAAAACTGTAATTGTAGGTATTTAGATCTCTTTTTTAAAGCCCCACCTAATTTTGTCTTTTATTTAATCATAAAACTAAGTATTTCCCTGACATTCCTCAGGTATATATTTTGGATTTTAGTATGTTGCAATATTGACCCTGGGTTCTACTCTACCAACCCTTGCTTGAGCTGGCAGGTTGGGTCTTCAGAGTGAGGAACTACATCTCTCCTCACTGTTCTAAGGGTATCACCAAGGGGATTTGGTTATCTTCTAATGTAGTTCTCTTGAGCCCTCATCTGGTGTATTTCCCTCTGATATCCTCAATATCACCTAACAGGTGATTAGCAGTACAATGTTATTTGATCATTTGATAGTTTCTTAACATCATTAATAGCCAATTAACATCAATTATCTTTTACAGACATGTATTAAGAAAATATAGTAAGGACAGAAATACAAACACATCCCCTTGAATTTTCATATACTCTCCCCTTTAAAGCTCAGGAAAGAATGGGTTTTCAGCAAAGTGGTCACTACAAATGCTTCCTCCCGTGAAGTATACTTCTGAGTAAGGCATAGCCAATGGACAAATCACTCTGTTGCTTTCAAGAATTGATTTCTCAGTTGCAGAGTCAGTGTGTTGCTGGGCTGGATCAAGCAGGTTACTTAGTGGAGCTTTGCTGGCTTCTCACACAGCTTGACCATGACAGTTATTGGCCAACTCTGTCATGCACTCCAGTTTCTTGACCTCCAGTAGTTCTTCTGAGCTTTTGAAATTCATGAAGTTGTTATGCCTTTGATGTTCATCTACATGGGAGCTGGGAAGAATAATTATATTAGATATGGAATAGAAATGCCTTGCATTCATTTCCACTTTGAGACAGATGATAGGAGTGAGTATCTGGACTGGGTCCAATTGGTCAGTCCCCCGTTACACTCATAAGTACATAAAATTCAGTCTTTTGTTTATGTGCTTTTACCAGGATACCCCCCCTCCCTCACACTTTTCATGCACTTCCTTTTCATCTCTACCCCTTAGAATTCCTAGCTTCCTTCAAATCTTAGATCAAGCTTTGCCTCCCACATGAGGCCTTACCTGATCCTCCCAGCTGCCAATGACTTCCTTTCAGAATCACCTTACAATTACTTTGTGTGTGTGTGTGTGTGTGTTTATACATGTACATGTATAAGCCTTACACTATTTAATAAATGCATATTGATTGATTGAATTATCATATATAGTACAACATTAGACTGGAGCTGAAGATTGTTTTCCCTTGGATATTTACTTACAACATAGTGGTTATTAGAGTTCTGCCCTCAAAAATACATTTTCACCAGAGACAGTTGTCTAACAAATTAAACAGGAGGCATGAGGTAAAGAGATATCTCTCAGAATAAGTTAAATTATAGAAAAGATTAGAAATAATGCTATAATGTAACTGAGATCAGGGGATATTTCTTAGATATAGAAATTAGAACTCTATTTGTCTTCCATTTGAGTGCTTGCTCCATATTTATATATCACATCTTTATTACCTGCTATAAATATAAGACAGTATTGTATTCTGATCATTCATAGGCAGCAAAGTAGTATATATCATGCAGATAATAATGCATATAGTTATACATATAAATATTGTTGACTTGGAATTCAGAAGATCTGATTTAAAATCTTGCCTATGTCACTTACTGGCTGTCTAACCCAGCACAAGTCACTTAAACTTCTCTCAGCCTCAGTTTCTTCATCTCTAAAATGAGCAGGTTCTACCTTATGGCCTCCAAATCCCTTCTATCATCCATGATAGAAGCAGATAGAACCACAGCAGTGGTTCTCAACTTGTGGGTTATATTCAGTTGGTAACAATGAAAACGCATCCTGCATATCAGATATTTACATTATGATTCATAACAGTAGCAGAATTACAGTTATGAAGTAGCAACGAGAATAATGTTATGGTTGGGGGTCACCACAACATGAGGAACTATATTAAAGGGCCATAGCAATAGGAAGGTTGAGAACCACTGTAGTACGGGATCATTTCAGTTTAGCCTAGAACCAGGTCATAGTAAGCACTGGGAAATACTGGTTTCAGTTCCTTCATGCTCATCTTGTGCCTTAAGGTAAGAGGCAAATTTCTGTAGCCAGAGAATTTCTTCACCCTGGCACCCAGCCAGTGTCTCTGACCTTTGCAAGATTGGTCTTCAGATAGCAGCCAGACAGTCACATCTCCCTGTACTTGAAGGCTTGTCAACTTCAAAGGGCCTGCCAGAACTTTTGTTAACCTTTCCTGGTCTTCAGTAACCCAAAATCACCTCCCTGTCACAGTGAGAGTCTAGTTCAGGGGTGGGTGGGGAATGTGTGGCCTCAAAGCCTCATGTGGTCCTCTAGGTCCTCAAGTACACCTCTTTTCCAGACTTCACAGTATGTGAAGAGGTGGCTGTGGAAATTTGTTAAAAATTAATTAACAATGAAGTTTGCTACATTGAGAGGCTTCCTTTCACTTAAACACTTACAGGCCATTGTAGGATTATTAGCTCTTCTAATTTAAATATTGTTGTGTCTTATGGAATAGGGAGGCCTGAGGAGAGGGAAAAAGAAAGGGGAAAGTGGGTTAGTGGAGCAATCAGAAGACCCAACATTTATCGAGTCCACCATGTTAGTTTTCTGATTTTTCCCCTATCTCTCTTACTGGAAAAGAAATGACAGCGATGGAAGAAAATCATGAAAAAAAGAGTCTATAGCTAGGTAAAGGAGGCACAGAAAATGCTGAAAAAAAAAACAAAATAAGGAAATCAAGGGATTGTGGAACTGAATGTTGTAAACTAAAAGCAAATAAACTTCTAGGGTAAAAAAAAGGCAAAATGGTAAAAGAGGCATGAAAATGCAATGAAAGAAAAATGCCTTATAAAGTGAAGGGATTGGTCACCATAGCCTCTAGATTTCCTTTTAGCTGTATCTTTGAGCCTATGATTCATTATCCCTCAGAGCAGAAGGAGAGAATTGACTCAGTGGCCTCAGAGTTTCCTTCTAGTTCTAAATCCATGATTCTAGTTTCAATTTAAAAAGCTGTCTTGTTTCCAATGTTACATACTCATCTGCTGCTGACTCAATAATGGAACATAGTAGTAATGTAAGTGATAGCTACGTCATACAGCATTTAAGGTATTGGACA